>CM077347.1:83977796-84471671 GCA_039655645.1 Ammopiptanthus mongolicus
GAAACTTTTTCATACGAAAAATTGGCGAAGTATCACAACCGGTTATCTAGGATTTATTTTTGGTTTTTAATTTTTTATTTATTAAAACATAAAAGGCAATGTAAAACTTTAAACATATTCATACTGTTTCAAGAAATTCCATTTGTACTATTTAGCAACACTCTTCTTTAATACATTTTTTCACATATTCTTAATTATTGACTATATTTCATATCAGGTTTATTAAATCATATGGATCTAATATATATTTAGTAGGTCTTATATATCTATTTAGTAGGTCCTATAGAAAATTCATAATTAAGAGTACTATTAGCGTTGCTCTTGTTGTAATTAAAGGCATAAATTGGCGGGGAAAAACAGTTTGTTTCTTTATTGGGGTTTATAAACAAGAAAGTAGTAAAAGTTAAAATCACTAGGTTTACCATTTTCTAATTTTTATTTAAATATCTTTGGACAATTATTAAGGTGAAACTTGCTTTAGCACTAAGGAAATTTTCAGAATTTGGAGAACATGGTAATCGGAAGAGTTTAGTAAGTCTTAGCAAAAAAAAAGAAGAGTTTAGTAAGTGAAGAAGGGATAACAATTTTCCCATCTCCCGATCATCACAATAATGATAATAATAATAATAACAATATAAAAAATCTATTTTATTGTATTTTAATGAAATGAAAAAGTTATTTTGAAAGAGATATCGAACATATCAACTTATTGTATTTAACTAATTCTGTTAGTTCAGTTAGTTAGTTACCACTTTAGTTAAGATGGTTAGTTAGACTCAGTAGTATAAAAAAACTACAATGTACATAATATTTTTTCCAAGTTCAATAGAATGAATTACTCAATTCACTTCACATGTTTTCTCTTTGTCACCTCCTAATATGGTATTAGTAGGAATTCTCTTCTTCCGCGCATTTTGATTTGTGTTTGCATCTCCAAACATGTATTTTTCTTTTCCTTCCTCATCTGCGTTTCTCGATTTCTCCTTCTCAATGGCGAATCCTCCATCTATAGATGCTTCTAATCCTTTGTTCCTTCATCCCTCTGATCATCCAGGGATCACCTTGGTTTCTCAACCATTAACCGGCGATAACTACAATTCATGGAGCAGATCCATGAAAATCGCTTTGGGCGCTAAGAACAAGTTTTGCTTCGTTATGGTTCTATGCCTCGCCCTGTAGAAGATGATGCCCAATTGCTAGCTTCTTGGGAACGCAACGATAACATCGTAATTTCTTGGATTCTTAACTCTGTTTCCAAAGATCTTGTATCAAGCATTCTTTACAGTGGCTCTGCCGCAACTATCTGGTTGGATCTTAAAGATCATTTTCAACAACACAATGGTCTTCGCACTTTTCAACTCAAAAAATCCTTAATTAGCTTATCCCCGGGCTCGTTGACGGTCACTCAATATTTTACCAAATTGAAATCCATTTGGGAAGAATTGCAAGAATTTAAGCCTCTTTGTACATGTGTCTGCAATGGTGCTCGGGCCTTTGTTGAATAAGTGCAACAAGAATTTGTTCTCATCTTCCTCATGGGGTTGAATGATCAATTTGCTCAAGTCGGGGGCCAAATATTGCTAATGGATCCCTTGCCACAAATATCCAAAGCTTTTTCCCTTGTTCTTCAAGATGAGAAGCAACGAGAAGTAGGTTCTTCTTCCTTAAATCTTGATTCTTAGGCAGCCTTCGCTGTTAAATCTGCTTCATCTAATCCGTCTCAAAAACTCACAACTGGGAAGAAAGATCGACCTAATTGCACCAATTGTGGCATACTTGGGCATACAATTGACAAATGTTACAGGATCCATGGTTACCCTCCCGGTTATCTGAAATCGAAATCCAAGACTCCAATCAATACTCACACTGTTCATCAAGTAACTGGTACTGCTGAGAATGTGCAACCCAACCTGGGATTGACCACTGACCAATGCAAGATGCTAATGTCCTTGTTGTCCTCCCAACTGTCACAGGCTGCTACACCAAGTGCAGATGTCACCACCTCCGAATCCCAACTAGGTCTAATTCTTTCTGCTATTTCTAGTTCATATTCCAATTTTAATTCTTCTGCCAACAACTTGTGGATTGTGGATTCTGGTGCCACTTGTCATATTGCTTGCACACTTGACAATTTCACTTCTTGCAAACATGTTAGCCAATCTTTTGTAACACTACCTAATAAGTCTTTAGTTCCAGTAACATTAGTAGGGTCTGTCTCCTTAGGACCACATCTCACATTGCATAATATGCTATACATTCCCACTTTCAATATTAATCTTTTATCTGTTAGTTCCTTACTTTCTTCCTCAAGTATCTCTGTTATCTTTCATTCTAACAGTTTCACTATGCAGGACCTCAGTCACTCGAAGGTGATTGGTAAGAGTGATCTCCTACACGGACTTTATGTCTACAAGTCTCACCCCCTTTCTCTTCCTGCTACTGAATTTGTATCACATTCCTTTTCATGTAATTCTGTTACAAATAAGGCCACCATTCATCTATGGCATGCTAGATTAGGACATTTGTCAAATAAATGTATGCAACTCATCAATAAACAACTTGGTTTGTCTTTTCATGATTCTCAGTCTTACATTCTTGCCAAATATGTCCTTTATCAAAACAAAGACGACTTTCGTTTCATTCTTTTAATCACATGTCAACATCTCCATTTGATTTACTCCACTATGACATCTAGGGCCCTTTTCACACGCCCACCTATGACAACAAGAGATATTTCCTTACTTTGGTTGATGACCATACCCGTTTTACTTAGGTATACATGCTGCCCTGCAAGTCTCAGGCAGCTACTCATATTCAGAACTTCTTTACCTTAGTCGAGACTCTGTTCCACACTACTATCAAGCAATTTCGTTCAGATAATGCTAAGGAACTGGCCTTGACTGATTTTCTCATATCCAAAGGGACTTTGCTCCAATTCAGCTATGTAGAGAGACCACAACAAAATTTTGTTGTTGAGAGGAAGCACCAACATCTTTTGAATGTGGCAAGGGCTTTGTACTTCCAGTCTAGGCTTCCCATTGTTTTTTGGGGAGATTGTTTGAAGACAACAGCTTTCCTCATTAATCGCACCCCTACTCCTTTACTAAGGAAGATTTCTCCTTATCAGCAATTGTTTAACAAAGAACCTGACTACTCAGCCCTCAAGGTCTTTGGTTGTCTTGCATATGTCTTTACAATACCTTCCAAGAGACACAAGTTTACTCCAAGGGTCATACCTACTGTGTTTGTTGGTTACCCTATTGGCTACAAAGGTTACAGACTATATGATTTGACTAGCAAAACCTTCATTATCTCCAGAGATGTTGTCTTCCATGAGACCACATTCCCTTTCCATACCTGCATCCCCATGACACTATATTGGATCCTTTTCCTGACGCTGTCCTTCCTATACCTTGTCCTATGCAAGATCCCTCTTCACCTCCACCAAGCACAACCTCACCAGCACCCCTTCACCATGAACTTGCTACTTATGAACCTGAACCTGCTACTTCTGAACCTGCTAGCTCTGCACTTGCTAGCCATGACCCTGCTAGCTCTGAACCTGCTAGCCTTGACCCTGTTGGACCACCACCTAGAAAATCTAGCAGGCCTTCTAAACCTCCTTCTTACCTAGACAACTACCACTGTCACCACGTGTCTACCTACCCTATCACCAACCACATCTCCTATAAACATATTTCCCCTTCCTACCATGCCTTCATCAATCAAGTGTCTAGTTTCTATGAACCTCAATTTTACCACCAAGCAGCCAAGTTCCCTGAGTGGCAGCAAGCTATGGCTGCCGAGCTCACTGCCATGGAAGACAACCATACCTGGTCTCTTGTCCCTCTTCCTTCTGGCAAACATACTATTGGGTGCAAGTGGGTGTACAAGGTGAAAACTAAGCTTGATGGTTTCATTGATAGACACAAAGCTCGATTGGTAGCAAAGGGATATACTCAACAGGCTAGCATTGATTTCAGAGACACTTTCTCACCCGTAGCCAAACTAACCACTGTCCGGGTACTGCTCTCACTTGCTGCAATAAAACAGTGGCATCTTTTACAGCTTGATGTAAACAATGCCTTCTTGAATGGTGACCTCTTTTAAGAGATTTACATGGATCTCCCTCTAGGTTACAAGGTTGAGGGGAGAACCTTGTTTGTAAATTGAACAAGTCAATCTATGGCCTTAAACAAGCATCACGACAATGGTTCACAAAATTCTCTACTGCTCTCATTGGTTTTGGGTTCCAGCAGTTCAAATGTGACTATAGCCTCTTCACCACTGGCTCAGGAAGCAACTTTGTAGCACTCCTAGTATATGTGGACGACATCATCATAGCCAGCCCAAATACTGAGGCTGTCCATCAAGTTCAGATTAAATTACAGCAGCTATTCAAACTCAAAATTCTTGGCAACTTGAAGTATTTTCTCGGGCTCGAAATTGCCACTTCTAAGAAAGGCATCTTCTTGTGCCAAAGAAAATATGCCCTTTCTCTGCTAGAAGACACTGGCTTCTTGGACAGCAAACCTGCTAACCTTTCAATGGATCCTAACCTCAAGCTCAGTGCCTTGGATGGTGATCCACTACCTGATTCTGGTCAATATAGATGGTTAATTGGCAGACTGCTCTATCTTACCATCTCATGGCCTGACATTAGCTTTGCCGTTAACAAGCTAAGTCAGTACAGGTCTGCCCCCACACTTCTCACCTTGATGCTGTCCATCACTTGTTGAGATATTTGAAATCCTCTCCGGCTTTAGGTCTTTACTTCTCTGCTAATTCATCACTGTCCTTCAATGCCTATGCTGATTCTGATTCGGGGAATTGCCTCGGCACTCGCAGATCCACCACAGGACACTGTGTTTTCCTAGGAGACTCCCTCATCTCCTGGAAATCCAAAAAGCAACATGTGGTATCTCGATCTTCCGCAGAGGCTGAGTATAGAGCACTAGCTAGCACTGCAAGTGAAATTCAATGGCTCTCTTCCTTGCTCCAAGACTTCGAAATCTCGGTTGGCCCAACCCTTGTATTCTGTGATAGCCAATCTGCCATTCACCTGGCTACTAATCCTACTTTCCATGAAAGATCAAAACACATAGAGATCGACTGCCATTTTATAGGGAAAAGGTCTTACAAGGAGTTATTCGGCTTGTCCATGTGAAGTCAGCACACCAACTTGCTGATCTTCTAACCAAACCAGTCACCTCTACCATCTTCAACTATCTATTGCCCAAGTTGGGTGTTCAAAGTATTTACCTCCCAACTTTAGGGGGAGTATCAGCTTATTGTATTTAAATAATTCTGTTAGTTAGTTACCACTTTAGTTAAGATGGTTAGTTAGACTCAGTAGTATAAAAAGACTACAATGTACAGAATATTTTTTCCAAGTTCAATATAATGAATTACTCAATTCACTTCACATGTTTTCTCTCTGTCACCTCCTAATAGAACACTCACGGGTTGGGTGGATTATATGGATTGTAGGACGCTATGCCTAGATTCAGTCATCATAAGAACGAGTAGTATTGGCAGGTAAATGAAGAGAGAACGTTGTTAAACTAAAAATTGGATAGTAAAGAGGAGTGAATTAGGTGAAGCCGATGCCCAAGCTCCCATCCTAGTGAATTCCCAAATCATTCTGATCTTGTTCTCGTTACTTACATCCTTGCCTTCTTGCTTTCTTGTCTTCTTTTCTTAACTGCTTTCAACAATTCTAACAACTCTCAACAATTCGATTAGCCTAGATAATCAATAAAGAGAATAACCGGTAATGGTAACCATCTCTGTGGGTTCGACATTTTTGGGGTCTTAAATATACTCCTTTTTATTACTTGTTGACTGAGTTTACTTTCTCAAACGATGGATGACTTTCTGAAACGATTCAAGGACGTTATTGATAAGCATCTTGTTAGGAAACATGACATCCATGGAGGATGAAAGAAGATGAAATAATTGAGAGGGAGTATATATGAAATTGTGGAATTGATAGAATGAGAAAGTTGAATTACATTGAGTGAACCATGTGACTTATATACAAGACAAGAAACTAACCAATTTGTAACTAACACTAACTAACTATCTCTAATAGCCCCCCCGCAAGCTAGAAGTGTTTGCACAAGGAAGTGATGAGCTCTCTTGTTGCATCGCGAGACTTGAGTCGGGCACAATCTAGTGCCCAGATGGAGGGCAGGGCTTTTGAGTTCAAGCTTGGAATGAACTACAGAATACAAGTGAAAAAGAAAGAACAACCATCAATGAAAACTTACAAAGATACAATCCGTAATCACACCGACTAATTAAGAAAAAAAATTAAAAATGATATAGGTGACGGTTGAAGTTCATAGATCTGAGAAATCTTCGACCTTTTTTTGGGCCTCGTTGATCTTCTTTCAGTGTTTCCACGACACTAGTTTCAAAAGAGAATGAATCTTGCCAGAATAAACATTCGTTGCCATGTCTATCTCTCTCATAAATAGAACCCTCGATTTCTTTTAAGCAATGGAGAGGATCCCAACCCAGCCAATTGAGCCTGCAGCATGGCGAAGAGTTGTTGACACTATTGTGGAGAAAAAGGAGCAGGGCTATCAGAAATAGTAGAACTGTTCTCCAGTACTTGATTCACCAAGGTAGAAGGCTTATGCTTCTTGTGGCCAGGGTTAGCCGTGATGCTTGAAGCATTTGTCCTTGGTGTTCCCAACAAAACCACAATGTGCACAAATGGGACTATCTTTCTTCGAGGTCTTGGTCGGCTGTTGAGAGGGTTGAACGACATAAGCAACCTCAGAAGAGGGAGTTGCATGAGCACCAACCTCACGCTGTGTCTCATCTTGGAGAAGCAGGGAGAAGACCTGAGAAATTGGAGGGATCGGATTCATCAGAAGATTTTGGCCTCGAACTTGAGCAAAAGATTCATTAAGCCCCATCAAGAATGTCATAACATACTCTTCTTGAATGAAATCAACCAAAGGTTGTACACCACCGCAATCACACTTATGAATATGGTGATACTCGCCAAGTTCTTCTCATAAACCTTTGAATTTGGTGATGAATTGACTGAGAGTGCTAGAACCTTGAGTACAAGTGAGTATGGACTTCTTCAATTGGAAAATTCTTGGGCCATTCTTATGATTGAATCGTTCGTACAAGTCATTCCAAATCGCAGATGCAGAAGAGGAGTAAATGATGCTTGCGCTAATCTCCTTAGAAACTGAATTGAGGAGCCAGGAAGCAATGATGCTATCATTACGTTTCCATAGACGCAGATTCAGCGCATCAATTGCAGCTGGTGGCAGAATTGATCCATCGACGAACCCTAGTTTGTTCTTGCCATCAAGAGCCAAGATCATTGCGCGACGCCACGAATGATAGTTCTCGCCATCAAGAGGTTGAGAAACCAAAACCAAACCAGGATTATCAGAAGGATGAATGAACAGAGGATTATGATCTTCCATTGTTGAAGTTGAAAGAGAGAAACTGGAAACCAAATGGAAAGAGAGAACAAACCAGATAACTTGAGCGGAGAGTTATGCGATAATAACTGATACCATATCAAGTGAGAGAATCGATGCAGAGAATTGGGAGAAAAATCTTCTTCATTGACCAATCTCAAGTAGAAAAATGAAAATGCTCAACTCAATAGAGTTTTTCAGAAATACATATATATAGCTAACATAGTTAGCTATTTATTTGTCCTCCTATTAAAATATTAAACTCTAAATGCCCAATGGTTCAATTTTTTTTTTTTTTAATATAATACAACGGTTCAATTAGATGTCATGAAATATCTAAATACTGATATATTGGATTAGAATAATAGTACGTGTCTAACCATTGCACATATATAATAGATGAATTTACTACATATTAAGAAAAGAATCTTAATCAACTTAGGTTGGTCCAAGTGGTAAGGACTTGAGCCCCTTAAGCAAGCGGTTAGGGATTCGAATCCTGATTCTTGCGAATGGAAAAAAATCTGATTGGGAGTGGATACTTCGCACCTATTACATGGGTACTAAAATAAAAAGAGAAAATAAAAAAGAATCTTAGAGCAGTTAAAAACTTTTCTGTGACCAAAACATCAGGAGCTAAAAACTCATTTTTCAATGGTTCAAGTGTTCATTTATTTTGTTTGAACTTTTGTGTACATCGTCACGACTTTAATCACATACACTTGTGGAGATTGGTCTTTGATATAATAACAGAGATAAGATTACGCTGCCTCGCTTTATAAAATGAGATTAAGATTCTCAAAACTGTAAGAGCGTTGTTATGGTATCCTTGGAAAATAGAGAATTTGGGTATTCATGTCCAATCAGAATACGTCACCTCAATTAAATGAGTCATGTTAATGTGACATGAAATTAAGTTCTCACCATCTGATTGGATTACATAAATAGATACCATAAAATCTTTCAAATTGTAATCATGATATTCATAATTTTTTTTACTGTTGTCTAGTCTTTTCTCTTGTCTGTATACACATTGATTTTGTTGGTTTTCATCACAAGACATTAACGATCAAGTTGAGCATGCACATATGAACAACAATTCATGAGCTCAAGAAATATTTGAATATTGGTATATTTTATTAGAATAGTAGTATATATTTCGAATTTGAACATTACAAACACGACAACGAATGTTTATCATATTAAGAAAAAAATCTGCGAGAAAACTAAATTTTTTTTTATACATAAAAGTATATATATATATATATATATATATGGGATGGGATCAAAATAATAAAAAATATCTCTAATAACGAGAAAAAAATAGGATTTATTTAATAAAAATAGATATTAAATATTTTGATTTTTCATTAAATTTATAATATTTTTTAAATAAATATTTTATATTTTTAAAATAAATATTTATATTTTTAATATAATAATACTTATTATGCAAAAATTTATTATAAGATACATTAACAATATAATAAAATATTTTAATGTATAATAAAACTTATTAGATATTGTATAATTTTATATTTAAATAAAATTATATAATATAATATCATACAAATATTCTTAAGAGTTTAATTGCTATACACTGTTAGTGTAAAGTTTTTTTACATTGACAACCAATCAGAAATCATGGTGTGTGTGACTTTTAAGGTAGTTAGGATAAGAGTCAAACACTTTATCTTATGTGACAAATTCTGATTGGTTGTCTGTGTAAAAAATCTTTACACTGACAGTGTATACCAATTAAATCCTATTCTTAATCCACATTTTATATTTTAATTATGAACATACAATACAAACAAGGACATTATATTCCTAATAACTTTCATTCTACCTTATATTCTTTTATTAAATTACATGGCCATTATAATAAGTTGATGGCAAAATAGGTTGATTGGTCCTATATGTTTATTTAATTTTTCACGTCGGCCCCATATGTTTTTTTTTTTCAAATTCGTCCTACACGTTTCATTCCATTTCCACGTTAGTCCTTTCCGTCAAATTCGACCTAACGCCGTCAAATAAAGAGACATGTGTCGCACTAATATCGTGCCAGGTCAGCTCAAAACTAACGGCGTTAGGTCAAAATTGACAGAAAGGACTAACGTGGAAACAGAATGAAACGTGTAGGACCAATTTGAAAAAAAAACTTATGGGACCGATGTGAAAAATTAAATAAACGTATAGGATCAATCAACCTATTTTGCCTAAATTGACACTATAATAAAGGAATACAATATATGATAAACATTATAAGGTATAGTATAATTTTATATTTTATTTAATATATAATAATAAAATATATATTATATATATTGACTTCCAACATTTTTAATTAAAAATTTAATTCTGAAAAATACTAACTTTTTTAGTAATAATTTCATTGGGTAAAAGACATATTTTTTTAATACCTATCATTCATTAATAGATAAATAATTAATTTAATATATATTTTATTGTTTATTTATTTCAATAAAAAGTTAAAAAATATTGCAAAGATAACTAAAAAATTAATTAATATCAATAAATTAAAATATAATTGTTTATTTGATAAATACTTTATATTTTTCATTCATCGATATATTATTGTTTATTTAATAATTTTTGTAGTGTTTTTTATCCCCTTATTTTTTATACATTTTTTTATCTCTTCATTGAAATAATTTTATGATGAAATAAGTGACAAACTAATGTTTTTAAGGTAAAATTATACCATATTTTACAATAAAATTATAATTTTTAATATAATGAATTGTAAAATTAATGTTTTGGTTGATTGTAATGTATGTTCATAATTAAAATATAAAATGTGGATTCATAATATATGTATGATATTTTACATTATATTATATAATTTTATTTAAATATAATATAAAATTATACAGCCCTAAATAAGTTTTAGAGTTTTTTAGACCGTTAACAAATCATAAATCATGGTATGTGTGACTTTTAATGTAGTTAGGATATGTCTCAAACATTTTAGCTAATGTGGCAATTTATGATTGGTTGACAGCGTAAAGAATTTTTACACTGACAGTGCATATCAATTAAATTCTAAGTTTTATCGTATATTATATTATTTTATTATAGTGTTAATGTATCTTATAAGAAATTATCGCATAATAAGTATTCTTGAATTAAAAATACAAAATATTTATTTAATAAATATTATAAGTTTAATGAAAAATCAAGATATTGTATCGGTTTTTATTAAATAAATCCTATTTTTTCTATCCTTATTAGAGTTAGTTGTAATTATTCTTTCTCTTCAACAAAAGTGATAAGCTTAAACCATTAGATTAAACCATAATTAAGGGACCGGATTTGGTGTCAAAGTTAAATTTGACACCTGGTGTCATTTGATCCCATCATATATATATGAGAAAGATCCATTGATATCAGGTGTCAAACTTTTTTCTTACATCAATTTTCAATCATTGATTTTGATTTGATCTAACGGCTTAAAGTTATCAACTTTAATGAAGAGAAGAATAGTTAAAAGTAACATAAATGTGAAAAGAAAAAATAGAATGTATTTAATGAAGAAAGATTTTGAGTATCCGAAATTTATTAAAACTATAAAATATTTTATTAAATAAAAATGGATGGAAAAATAGTTTTCTAATGATACAAATGTAATTTTTTTAATAACAAGTTTGTTTTGCTTAAAATTATAATATCTTAATTTTTTTATTAAAATATAGTATTTATATAATGACTTTTTGTTAAAATTATATTATTTTTCGTGCTTTTCGTTTCTTTTTTGGTGGTGTAAAACTGTAAATTATAAATTATAGTATTTATTTATTGAATAATTTATATTCTAATTTTTAGATATTGGACATCATTCATTAATGTTTTTTATAATTGTTAAATATTAAATTTTTTTAGATTATTTTTATTAGTAATATATTTTTATTCGTTTTTTATTTGTATTGCAGTTAATTTTATTATTTATCAAATTAAAAATACTACATAAAATATCAAAATTTTAGCAAATATTAATAAATTTTAAAAGCAGAAAAATATTATAAAACTTTTAGTAAAACAATTTGCATTTTTTTGTAAAACAGAGTTGCACATAAAAAAATAGATATGCATTTTTAGTAAAATATTATTGGCTAAAATATACTTTTGATCACCTATCTTTATTTTAGGTTTCATTTTGGTCCCTCTTTTATTTTTTATTCCACAATGGTTCCTTATTTTGCAAAGTTATATCAATGTAGTCCATCTTTTATTTTTTGTTCCGAAATGATCCATTATTTTACAAAGTTATATCAACGTGATCCCATTTTTTTGTTCCGACATGGTCTTTTTTTTATTTTTTTGTTCCGAAATAGTTCCTTATTTTACAAAAGTTATACCAATATGGTCCTTTCCATACCACAATTTAAACGGAAAAGACTACATTAAAACCTAAAATAAAAATAAGAGACCAATTCGAAACAAAAAATAAAAGAGGGACTAAATTGAAACTTAAAATAAAGAAAATGGACCAAAAGTATAGTTTAGCCAATATTATTCTATCCATTTTTATTTAATAAAATAATAGTTATCTATAAATTAAAACTTAAAATATTTAATAAATAAGTACTATAATTTTAATAAAGTTCAAGATACTTAAAATATTTCTTCATTAAATACATTCTATTTTTTCTCTTTATACTAATTTTAATTATTCTCTCTTTAATAAAATTGATAAGTTTAAGTCTTTAGATTCAATCAAAATCAATGGTTAAAAATTGATATAAGAGAAAAATTTGACACACGATATCAACGGATCTAAAGTTGTAATTACACAAACATATATATAGCCTACAAAGGGTAAACCAACTTATTTACACAAAGATTAGCAAGGTTAGTTGTAATTAGAATACTGCTAAACAACAGTGCAGTACAAATTTTACAACAACCTGTATGATGGTACACGTATAAAACGATCCAAGTCCTTACTTTAATCCCCAAAAAAAGGTGATTTTTTCTTTTAAAAAAACTCACTTTATATTTTTTAATATTATCTTTTTAATAAATTTCATATATTAATAAACATAAATTAGCACATTTGATGTAAAAACTTACCATTAACCGTAAGTACTACACATACCTAAACCAAAATTCAAAGGGACCAAAAGCTTCGACCAAAGTTGCACCTTAATAGGACGACGCAAGCAAAAAGAGTCTCCAAAGGCAATCCGAGCAACATGAACCAAACTTTTTTATTATTTTAAGCTTTGCTTACTTTATTTCCGGTAAATTCTTTTGTAATATTATTTAGGCAAAATTATATTTTTGGTCCCTCAAATTAATTATTTTGTTGTATTTGGTTTCTTAACTTTTTTTTTTGTGCAACAAACTAGTATCTTATGTTTACCAACGTTAATAATATTGATCTACATATTACTCTCAATTCAACTCCGTTAAACGTGTCTGTTAAGTCCACAACTGGATGTATTAAGTGGCTGGTGACCTGGTTTACTATTGGGGGTATATAGGTTATCTTCCTCCCCTTTAAGTGGTGACCTAGAGTTCATGGTTCCCAATCTTATTCCCTACAACTATAGCTACAAAGCTTGGTTTACATCTACCTTATTTGGACACCGATTTATAGTCGCTAAAACGACGTCATTTTGGCCAAGCCACTAACAGAGCAGCACAGCGTCATATTGGATACTTAACGGACACGTATGACCGTTTGAGGCGGTGTTTACTAATGTTTAGGCCAACATTGTTAATGTTTGTAAACATAGGGGACTTATTTGTCACACAAAAAAGTTAAGAGATCAGAATGGAAAAAACAATTAAGATAAGAGACTAAAAGAGTAATTTTGCCTATTATTTAGTTTTTGGACCCAAACAACTATCTTAATATAACAAATAGAGAAAAGCTGATCAGATAACTTTAATAACTAGTCTAGTTTATTAATCCCAACATGGGTTGATACATCTGATTGAACCTTCCGTCCACACTTGTTGTGGCTTGAGTTCGATTCTCAAATCTCCCTTATTGGTAGATAATATGTAAATTCCATTATAAACCCTCATAAAGGTTGATGGTCTTCCCTAACCTTGCATGGAGACGTGTCTTTCTCTAATCTAAACTTAATATTCCACCTAAAAAATCATTAGTTAACTAATCACATTTTAACTAGTGACAAAAATGAGAGATTCTTATGTATTTCTGCAGCAAGATATTTTTCTTGTTCTATTCTATTGAATGCATCATGAATGCAATTACATTAGCTGGGAAAGTTGTTATTCACTTTTACTTTAATTATACATAAGAAAAATCCTTAACCCGAAAGTACCTAACAATTTCTTAACAAAACAATATTAATCTTCGTATATCCTTTTTTTAGATTATCTATATATATATATGTTTCATGGTTTTTCCCTATACAAACCACCTCCACGTGTCCAACAAAGTCAATGCTCTTCGCAAGTTTTTCAATGGTGGGGGAGTTTGTGGCTTCTACACCTGTAGTACTCAACATTGCTCAATGGTTGATAATCCTCATACCATTATTTCAGTGGCATCCCGCTACACCAACTTTTCTCACTCACCTCTTGTTTTTGTTCCCTGTTATGTGACTCTGCTCATGTTGTAATGGTGGAACCAACATTCAGCAAGTAACAAGCTTAGAAATTTGAATGCATTATACACAATAAGAAAAACCAGGTTGGTTTTCCCTCATAAAATGTTAACCATGCATGATTTTAATTATTTACTTCTCACTTTTCAGTGTTATCTTTTTGTAGAAACAAGCAATTAACAACCATCATTATTTTTGTTTCAGCCCTTTAACCTCGTTCCCTCATCATTATATGGAAATCTGTTCTCTTGGTTCGCGACAACTTTTTTGCTTTGCACTTTCACTTTAGCTACAGCTGCCATCTTTCCCTAGGAGGATCATATATAGGTGAGAGCCACTTTTTTTCCTACTTGAATATGCATTTTTTTTCTAATGTTATGTTTCTGGTTGTTCTCATGAGCCTTGAGTATACACTACAAAAAAGAGGGGTTTAACGATTACCAAATTCGGTCGCTAAATATGGAAATTCGGTCACTAAATCATTTAGTGACCACCAAACGTGATAACAAATTGAATAGTCACTAAACTGTTTAGTGGCCGCTAAATCATTTAGAGACCGAATTTCCTTATTTAGTGATCGAATTTCCATATTTAGTGATCAATTAAGTGTGGTTGCTAAATTCGGTCGCTAAAATACTTTTTTTGTTACTAGTATAGCATATATTTGCATAAAAGGTAGTTGTTAAGTCTTTATTCCTTAGCTTTTTTGTGGATTGGAATATTATGTTTAGGATTATACATAGTCTTGGTATAAGTCATTCATGTTAAGTACTTAGTTTTTTGCTTCCTTAATTATGTGTTTTTTTTTTTTTTTTTTCCCTTAATTATGTGTTATTTTTTTATTATTAATCTATTATTTAATTTCATCGGAGGAGCCTTTCATGTCTAAATAATCATATGTTACCTTGAGGAGTCAACACTTTTGGTGTTGTTGCTTGTTCTTCAGGGTGTTATACACATGGTGAGATCATTTAGTGGAAGTCATGTTTGTGTTCAAAGCGAGTGTGGCACTTGCTTCATCCTCCTAGGTTTGGTAGTTTATATTATAAAGATGCAATAGCAGTCATTTGAGTCCCAATGCTTCATCCTCTCTTCTTTGAATTGCTTATTCATAGCAGCCACCTTGATTAATGTTACATATTATGATTATGATGTGAAACATTTGATTTATTAAGCCTGCCCAATTAGCTTCATCAGGACATGAATTAGGGGAAAACTTATGGTATGCATAAATATTTTACATCAGACTGATCCTATGATTTATACATATGGTTTGTGTAAGTAACTGATTGATCAACATTTCTTTTCTTTCTATCATCATTTGGAACTTTGCAGGTCCATAGGTGCCTGTTAAAATACATAGCTGGGTGAGATATGAGAATGCAACTCTTTTATATAACTTAATGGCAAGATTGACTAAAAATGGATCCAAAAATTGGAGATGATATTTTGATAAGGGAAAATAAAAAACTGCATATGATACAAGATATAAAATTGAATTAGTCATCCAACTGACATAAAGTATTAACATTGCATTTTCATTTTATTGGTTACGTTGCTTCTCTGAGTATCCTAGTACTTGGACTCTTGTGATTTTCTTTCACCTTTTTCTGTAAAGTATTTGAGTGATACTTCTGTTTAAATCCTAATGCTACCTTTCTGGTGTATTTTGCAGATAATTCTGCTGCTTCGGCTTGCCCCTTTACCTTCTCTCAACATGTTAAATTACCTTCTATCTCTGGCTCCTTTCAGCATAGATGATGATGTGCTGGGATCTTGGTTTAGAATGATGGTATGCACCTCTTATGATGAGAAAATGTTATTTATATTGCATGAATTATCTTGTTGCCCACAATTTGTATGCAGAAAGAAGCTCTATATTACAATGATTGTTTCTGTTGGCCAATACTCATTTTAGTCATGTTATCGCTTTATGTTTAAATTTTTATCTAAACTATTCATGACTTTTTTTATTCTTCCACCATGTTAAATTGTTTTAGAATGCCATGTGCTTTAAATGTTACAATTTAGTTATATTTTATTTATTTTTTTGCTTCGTTTTCTTCTCCTTAAGTTTACCTTTACTTTGGCTTCTATCTATCAAACCATTATTGACTACGCTTAAATTGTGTAGCTGATGCTTGATTTCATTTCTTATGACAGCCAGTCACATTTGCTGTATTATATGTTGGCACAACTTTTAAGGGTCTTTCGGAGATTACACAAGGATGGAATGAAGTTTCAACAACTAATTGGGTAACCTGAAGCCTTCAATTTTCTTTTTTGTCATATGACATTACATGGAGGAAAAATAATCAGCCCCATAATTTTCTAAATAAAGATTAGCTCTCCATTTAATCTTTTAATCACTCCCTGTTCACGAACTAATATAACTTTTACAATGCAGGTATTTTTGTTATTAGGATTTGGAATATCTGGTAATTTCTCTTAATATATAGTCTTTCATATATATTTTTTTTGTTGTCAAATGTTCATTTGTTTTGCTAAAGCTTATGTGTACATCATCATGACTTTAATCATATACACTTGAGGAGATTGGTCTCTCATACCATAACAGTGAGAAGATTATGCTACCTCACTTTATAAAATGGGCTTGAAGATTCCCAATATCATAATAATAATAATATTCATCTATTTTGACTATTGTTTGGTATTTTCCTTCTTGTCTGTATGCAGTGATTCTATTGGTTTTCATCACAAAAATGGCTAAGGCCTCTCTGGATAATGAGCAAGTTGAGCATGCCCAAATGAGCGGCAATTTGGCTCATGAAATGTTATCTCTTGTGGCAGGCAAAGATCCAGAGCATGTCACGATCAAAATAGATCCATTAAGAGAAGATCTTGAGAGAAAATTGATGGTTACTTTGTGAGTATGTGTAGTTTTGGTCCATTCTAGTTGGACCTTGAGTTAGGTGGAATATGTAAGAGTATGTGTCAAGTGCAGGAGTTTATATCAGCACATTGCTTATATTCCTGGGAAATCTTCCATTGCAAGTAACAAAAAGGAGTACAAACAATAAAAGGGAATGCACGTCTAAGTGGAAGGAATACAACTAAAACTGTTTTTGAACAGGTAACAACATTCATGCTATGTTTGGAACATAGAACAGCAGTGATTTGCTCACAATCAAGTTCATGGACGTGGAAGCTTGTATTTGGAGCTTTCATGATTTTAGAGAATTTTTTTATACAAATATCCCTTTTACCGTGACACCACTCCAAAGCGATTTTATTGACACGAAAACAAACAAATAGATACTTAGTATTTTTGTCCATACTACACAAGTTTCACAAAGAAATTCAAAGTCAATATAATTTCCCTTTTTGCCCATGCTTTTTAAATCTAATACAGGGACTTCAATCATATTTATTTTTTAGCAAATCTCGAAATAATGATCAAAGTGTTATATTTGCCTTTTTCCTTAAGAAGTATTTCTTCCACTTCCAAAAAGTTCTAGTCAAAGAATGAGTTCTATTAGGTAATGCATTTTCACAACTATGTGACTCATGAGGCTAAAATCTAATCCTGAAAAAGTATGGCTTAATTCATGTAACACCATACTTTTATTGGTGCTTTGCCTCTGTTGTGTTACCACTATTTATATGTTTTATATTTTTACCTGTGTCTAAGAAAATGTTTTTGAGGGAAAATAAAATCATAGGTATAACTTGTTATATCGCAGGAACCGATGGTTCAAATTTGGGTTTGAAATTCAAATAGAAATCGGTCTGCGTTCTGACTGACAGTATAGTTTTACACTGACTAGAAGACCTTACCTTGACCCCCAAAAAAAAAAAAAAATATTAGTTTTGAGAATGCCTTGAGTGTTCTATATTTGTTTAGAATGTTTTTGATTTTTTCTAGTGCCGGAATAAAATATTTATATTTTATTCGATACCGACTTTTCGGATAAGTATGCTAACCCGGGATATCCAGAGAGATCCGGAACCAAATTCAGAGCGGCAGAAGAAGTAGAGCACAGAAAAGTGTATGTGACCCAAAAATCAAATAAAGTGATCGACGCGACATAAAATTGACAAGCTATCACTTTTTTTTCTTCTTTTCCCAATGCACCTCTCGAAAATATCTTTCTTTTTCCCTCCCCCTTTATGGTTCACGTCCAGCAACTCTCCCCCATCGCATTCTCACTTTTGCTTTCTCTCTTACAAACACAAAGTATCTCATTTTCTCTCGATGCTACACGACCAAAACTCCTCCAAGACCATTCATTCTCTCACATTCTCTCTAAACACTAAAAGTTACTTTGTCTTCAAGTTTTTAAGATCAAAAACTTGATTTTGGTTTTCTCTCCTTTGTTCTTGGTGTTCTTGAGCTTTCCGTCAATAATCATCACCTTAAGGTAATCTTTACTTAATCTTGTTCCATTAAAGTTGATGTTGGGTAGATTATCTCTACGTTCATCCAAGTAAATTTCTAAAAGGCCTAAACTTTATTTTTAGTAGAAAAATTCATAACTTTTTGTAGGATTTGAATTAAACCTTAAAACTTGAGATTTAAGCTTTCATGATCATCCTTAATGAGCTTACCTAATGGTTTGAAAAACAAACATCTCTACCTTCATATTCCTTCTCCTGACCGAAATAGTGCCCTGAGGTTACCCTGTGGATTTCAAAAATTTCTAACTCCTTGCACAAGTTATTTCAAGCTCTCAAATTTGGTACTTAAGTTTCTATGGTCATTATTTCTAAGCATACCAAAAATCAAAGTGAGCAAAAATCCCCCCCCCCCCCGAACCTTCCTTAGGTCGTGACCCACACTAAGGGTTTTGCTTATTTTTGACTTGTATAAATGCTTGTTGGTGAAGGTTGTTGGTTGAAGATGGTTTGTGTTGCCTTGGTTATGGAGTAGAAGAAGTGTTGAAAGAGCAAAAAGGAGAACCTTACTTGTCTTTAAGAGGTAAGAGGAGATTACCTCTAATGAGTTTGACGGCTTCATAAGATTGTTTGTTGGATGATTGTGATTGTGTTATTTGGAGTAATGTTGATGATTCTCTTGTGAATGTATTATGTGTTGTGTATATGCTAAATTTATTTGGTGAATATGTGATTGGATATTTAAATATGAATTATGGTGTTATTGCTTGGATTGAATATATACATGATGTTGGTTTTAAGATTAAATGATTATATATGTATATCTTGCATTGTGATTTCTTTGATAAGATTGGTTGAGGGCATATCATCGACTACAGCTTGATAATGAAGATTAAGCCGCTTAAAAGTTTAATCAAATATTTAAAAATGTTTTGGTTTTAAAGATGAAAAACTTTTTAGTTAAATGATATAATGATCAATTTTACTAAAAAGCCACTAAGTTAAGAACTCAAAAAGGATAACTTGAGAGTTAGTGAGGAAAATAGCGAGAAGTTGTTTTATCATTATCTTGTAAACATAAAAAAAAGAGTCTTGAAAATATTTAGTTTTGTCAAAGAAAGAATCTTCTCAAAGTGTTTGACCTTTCAAATAGAAAAGAGTCTCTTCCATAAAAGTTTGCTCAAATGAAAATCTTTAGCAAAATGTTTTACATAATGGAACCTCTAGAAAAGGATTTTCAAGTCACAATCCTTTTGAAAATGAATTTTTGAGGATTTAACTTTTAGAAATAGCTTTGCAAAGAAAAGATTTTGTGGAAATAACTTTTAGAGCGAAAATGATTTTTGGTTCATACCAAAGAGATTTTTGAGTTTTGTTTTCAAGTTTTGATCAACGAAAACGAAACTTTGATGAAATTGGTGATTACCCCTTCATGTTGTGAAGCACATGAACCTAGTGATCGAGACGTCGGGCTAAAGTTTTGTAAATTGAGTATCCGGACTACATGTCCTGTGTTTTAGAAAGAATGGACTTAGTGTCCTATATGCGAGTTTAGTGTCCGCGATGTCGGCCTAGTACTTCGTGGATTGAGCACTCGGACTACGTATCCTGTGTTTTGAATGAACGGGCTAAATGTCATTTAAAGTGAGTTGTGGGCTGTACGCCTTGACAAGAATGAATGAACGAAAAAGAAAACAGAAAATCATATTTGTTACATACATGAGTCGGCAGACGTGTCATGGAACGAGCAACAATCCAAGTGATTGGGAATATGAGCCAGTTAAGACCACTAGGTCTATAGGGGCATCATGTGTTCGAAGCTCCACAAAAGGCCGAGGCGTAACAACTCGTGCCGTGGTAATCAACTGCCAAGCACGGATGAACTCGATCAGAGACTGGACTATTTTATGATATGGTTATGACATGATACCCTTGAACAAAACTTTGTCCTTACTAGATCTTTCATCTCAAACTCTTTCTTTAATCAATCTACAGCTTTTGAAAGCTCTTCAGGAGTTCCAATAATATTTAAGTCATCAACATACACAACGATTATGGCAAACTCATTTTCAGACCTTTTCATAAAAATACATGGACAAATGGGGTCATTTTTATATCTTTCCTTTAGCAAATATTCACTAAGACGATTATACTACATGCGTCCAGATTGTTTCAGTCCATAAAGAGACTTATTCAATTTGATTGAATAGTCTTCTCGGCAGCCCAAATTATGTGTCTCGGGCAAATTAAATCCTTTAGGGAGTTTCATATAAATGTCACTATCAAATGAGCCATACAAATAGGCTATAACTACATCCATTAGATGTAAATTGAGCCCTTCACGTGCTACTAGACTAATCAAGTATCAAAAAGTACTTGTATCCACCACAGGTGAATATGTCTCTTCAAATCAATACCAGTTCTTTGCGAAAACCCCCGAGCAACAAGACATGCTTTGTATTTCACAATTTCACCATTCTCATTTCGTTTCCGCACAAAATCCCATTTGTATTAAATTGGCTTTACACCTTCAGGTGTACGGACTACAGGTCCAAAAACGTCTCGCTTTGAAAGCAAGGTTAATTCTGCTTCAATTGCGTCTTTCCATTTTGGCCAATCATTTCTTTGTCTACAATCCTTAATAGACTTTGGTTTGTGATCCTTGTTATCATTTATTACATTTAGCGCTACATTATATTCAAAAACATCTTCAACGTTGACTTCATTGCGATTCCATCGTATTCCATTCATGACATAATTTATTGAGATCTCTTCATTTTCACAAATTTCAGGTACCTGAGTTTCTTATGGAACTGAATCAACAATTATGTCTGAGGAATCTTTTAGAGTTTCCATATCCTCACTTGGGTCATCTTTCTTTTTAGCTCCTTTTCTTGTTTGAGGTTTTTTATCTTTGGAACCGATACGTCTAGCTCATTTCATGCGTGTTTGAGACTCATTTGCAATGTTAGATTGTCCAATAGGGATATCAATTTTTATTGGAGCATTAGCAGCTCGTACATACGATTTAGTCACTCTTTTTGGATCAATGAATACATTTGGTAATTGGTTGGCTAAGCTTTGCAAATGAATTATCTTTTGAACTTCCAGTTCATGTTGTTTTGTACGAGGATCAAGATGAGTTAATGATAATTCATTCCAACTAATATCTTTTTCCAACTGCTTATTCTCTCCCCCTAATATTGGGAAAACTGATTCATCAAAATGACAATCGGCAAATCGAGTCGTAAATAAATCTCCTGTTGATGGTTCAAGATACTTTTATTATGGATGGAGATTCATATCCAACATATACTCCTAACCTTTGAGGACTCATCTTAGCGCGCTGTGGTGGAGCAATTGGAACATGCACAACATATCAAACAATTCTTAGATAAGAAATATTAGGTTCCTAACCAAAAACCAATTGTAAAGGGGAGGACTTGCGATAACTTGTTGGCCTGATGCGAATCAAAGCCGCAACATGCAAGATTGCATGTCCCCAAGCAAAAATTGAAAGTTTTGATCTCATGAGCAATGATCTTGCAATCAATTTTAGACGCTTAATGAATGATTCTGCAAGTCCATTTTATGTATGAACATATGCTACAGGATGTTCAATATCAATTCCAATAGACATATAATATTCATTAAAGGCATGAGATGTAAATTCACTAGCATTATCAAGGCGTATTCACTAGCCTTCTTTTCTTTTGCCGTTTTTATTTTCCACAACCAAAGTACCAAATCAATTCTTCTCAGATGACTTGGGCTTATATGATAAACGGTTAATTAAGTTGTTTATCTAAATGCGACCATACATATATTAAAACTAATTTTGTTTAAAAAAAAAAATTACATGCTTTCTTTTTGAAACAAATTTCTTCAGCTTGGGCTTGGCCCTGGTCCTTGACAATGATATTATTATTTGTACCACCCTAAGTAAATGAACTAGCTCTCCTCATGACAAGTAAAATCAATTTGCAAACTCCACGGAACTACATATGCCTTTTCAGATAATTTTCAAATAATTTATTTTTACTTCATTTTGCAAGAAGACCCTTTGTATGTTGAAACAAGAAACCCATCTGTAGTTCAGTAACAAAACCCAAAATCCATTTTGATGGCCCAAACACTCTCTGATCTCATTCACCAAAAAAAACATAAAAAAAGTAATTGATCCATCACAGCATAAACCCTAAAAAAACCCTTGACCCTCATTCACATACATCGTAACTTTCCCCATCCACTTCCCCAAATCATCCTACAACTCAAGCAGTAGGTGTTGTCTTTAACTGCACCCTGGTTTCGGTAAGGATTTTCCCCAATTCTGAATTTCCACACATTAACACACATAAATATTTGGATTGATTTGAGACGTGATCAATATCATAAAAGTTTCAATTTTTAGCTTGTGGGTATAAATGGGTTCTGGTCGTAGCGATATTTGCAAACTCTATCAGGTCTTTTGAATATTTGATAGTTTGATACTTACTGCTACTGGGTAGAAGAAGAAATTATAACAAATTATTGATTATTTGATTTGTTTTTGTCAATTGAGTAGAAATCATTGTGGACTTACTTTCATTTTCGCATATTTTCGTTGTTATTACGTAATGTATAATGCATGGATCATGATTTTGGTCATGGTAATTGCTAAATTCATAGGTGGTGCAGCTGCTTCAGTTATGGCAACAGACTTATTAATCTTAAAAAATTCTACACCTCTTATTGTTAACATTGTGTACAAAACAGGTTCATATCAGGTTGCAGGTTGCAGGTTGGTTGTTATGTGTGGACCTTTAGAAGACTATTGTTAATGTGAACTTGAATTCTTGAGAAGCAATTTTATAGTTGTTCAAATATGTCATAATGTCACTTCATTGTTTCACCTGTTGCAAATATTTCTTCAATGCTTTCTGGAAAGTTTGGAAAGCAGCTCCTCTTTTTCTTCTTTTTCCTCCCTCCAGTTTCGTTTCCAGGTGTAAAAAAATGGTTGATTCGCCATTCAGCAGTTTTTTGTACAAGAAAATCAATTTGTGATTTACATTTTCATAATGTATGAACTGTCATTTTTGAAGGTTGTGCTTAAAATATGTTATGTCATCTTTCAGTTTGATTGTCAGCTATGGAACACGGGTCATTCTCTGATCAGAGTAAATCAACTTTTTCTCTTGCGGGTGAGGATCATACATTTGCAAATTCTGTCAGATTCACCTTGAATCAAGAGTTAGTAGTGTGGAAATACTTATGTGACTTTCTATGTCTTTGTTTCAATTTTGGCAATTCATTATTAGCATCTAAAGCAGAAATCCATTCAAATTGATTTTCAATCAAATATCAATGGAGTTTGATGTAATCCTCCAAAGTGCATGCAATATCAATCTTGTGCTCTTCTATTTGTTATTATCTCATAGAAACAGAAATCATTTTAGAGAGAAAAGAGAGAAAGTACAACCAAGGGGAGGATTAGATATCCTCAAAAACAGTAAATTCTTGATGTAAGAAGGAACCTTAAAAACTTAAAGAGTGCAGCATGGTTGCCTATTCTGTTTGCATGTCATAAACAACATCATATCCTATAACAAGTTTAGGGGCCAAGAAATACCCCTTAAAATGAAGCATTTCGGTCCACACACAAATTTATGCCAATTTTATATTGAACATTCAAAATGTGCTCCAATGTTGGACACAATGCTCACCAAAAACATTTTATGTTCATCTATAAAAGAAACATGAAGTGAACTTAATCCTTTTTACGAAACAATAAATAGGTTGACAGATCCCTCACCCTTTCCCGCATATCTCGTAGAAAAGGAAGAGGACTGAGATTGAGACCTATTGATATTGATTTCATCCTATACTTTTTGTGGTGCATAAGTGATTAATGCATTTGTGTGCTTGTTAAATTGAGTATTTGAGTTTGAAGGATGTTTTTTATTGGACTTCACGCTATATATGTCAGTTTTATACACATCTCTCCTTTTGTGCTTCTTTTCTTCCTGATCATTTGTTTAGTTAAATATATCATGATGAGGTGAGACCCTTAATGTTGTCTTTCAGTCCAAGAGTGACATTTTGTGGGTACAGCATTCCTCATCCTTCAGATAATCGTGTTAATATCAGAGTCCAGACTACAGGTAACATATGAAGAGTCTTTCAACTCTACTATATGTCATGGTGAATATAATGTGACTATAATTTGCAAATTTTTGCTACCATAAAGTGCTAAAATCCATATTTGTATTAATGCGATCGCAAGTGCTTGTACTTTCTCCACCAATTCCATATTCTGCTTTACAATATAATTTATTATCCTCTTATTTGTTAGTTTTGGTTGAACAGACAGTGACGTTTTTATGAACGTTATGGTTTAGGTAGTGCATCTGTAAACACAGTATAAAAATTGTTGAACACTGTAATAGTAGTTTCTAGATTCATTGTATTGGCTAACCAAATAATGTAATTATGGTAATTATGCTGATTGTAATATTTGTTTTATTACATTAACTATATATATATATATATATATATATCAATCTCTGTTGTGTAATTCAAATACATAGATTTTGTTTCTCGTCTCTTTTCTTTTTTCTCTCTTTACTCTTAAGTCTTGACATGGTATCGAGTAGGGGTGAGCGTGGGATGGGTTGGGACGGGTTGAGCTTGCCCCTCACCCGGTTCTAAACATTGATCAGACCATTTCTTTGAACCCTAACTTGTCCCTAGACTCGAAGGAACCCGACCTTTAAGACCGGGTCTAGATGGGACGAAACCAAGTTGACTCGAGGTTCAATAGATTCTTTGTAAACTAAATGAATTAATTTTTGTTAGTGGGAAAAAAATTGATACTTTATAAACTGACTCCTGCAATTTACATAATCTCACTATATTCTTACAATTTGCACAGTTTAGTATAATCAATATATAACACAGTAACAGGGACAAAGCAATGTAAAACTGTTAGCATGGATTCCATTCACAGTATCCTAGATGATTGATATGCAAGCTAAGTAATTCATATGGGTTATTTATATTTCCGTCACCGATTGCACAATTTAGTGAGAAGAAGTTGCTAACACTGAACCTAATCAATTAGAAATGAGCCAAAGCATTGAAGCATCTTAACTGTGCAAATCATAAGTTATGTGTGTCTAAGAGTGTATATGCAGCATTACTCATCACATCATACCTGTTGGACCATAAGACTCATCACATATGCAGCATTATTCAAAACAATGGTGATCAAACAATGATGTGTTCTCTATATTTACCTTCTATTGTTTATACCTTGTAACAGTGCTCATGCAAATTCAATGTCACCAGTGCTTCGCAAATCAGATTCCTGACAAAGTACAAACCATATAGAAGTACACCAGATGAATGATTGCCACCAGAATAGGCAATTGACAGGCACCACAGAGTTAACTAAAAGAGGAATATTATATATAGACCGTCAAGTTATTTCAACAGCCTGATTATCATACTTTTTAAAGTGATATAAAGAGATATTTGTCTCTGCAATATCATGTAAATTCCAAATATAAAGTAGTAACAACAAATAATATAGAACCACTAAGAATCAGTAACAATAGGATCAGTAACAGTTCATCAATAGGATCATGTACCAAGAGCCAAATGCAACAACCACTGTACCAAAATCAGTGCAGAACAGAACAAAAACTCATGCACGGGACTTAGTGATGCCACGGACTCTACAACATACTCAAAACAGAATTTAAAACTAATTCAAAACAGCTTCAAGCACTACAATACAAAGCAAAGTCTGCACACATCAATACAAAGCTGTTACTATCGGTCAATATAGACTCAAAACGTAGTTCATACACTATATCAACAACAGCTAGCAGGTAAGGCTGTCCATCAATCAGGTCATTTAGTTGAGCTAGCACATGAGTAACATTCTTCAATCAGGCCATTTAGCTCATCCTGCAAAATCATTAAAAATCATTACTAGAGAGAGCAAACAGTAACAACATCAAAACAAATTACTTTTAGGTCCAGATTTAAGTCCAGAGAGCAAATTAACAGAGAGCACATAACAGATTATCAATTACCTAAAATGCAACAAATTATCTGCTCCAGGTGATTCAAGAATCTTAGCAGAAACATCTTCAAACACATAAAAAGTATATATCAGATGCATATTTCAAATTAAATAACCAATAACAAAATAGTGGTCAACTCACCATCAACGATCTTCTTGGTGCTATCAAATTGGTCAAATTCCTTTTCATTAAACTTGAGGCTAGCAGGGTTTAACCAATTTTGAGTGCAGATGAGAGCTTCAGCCATTCTGGGCGTCAAAGAGCTGCAGAAGGCATCAAGCACACGCCCGCTGGTGCTAAAGCATGACTTTGATGCCACAGTAGAAATCAGAACAGTTAATACATCACGAGCCATGATAGAAAGGATTCTATATTTTGAAAGAGTTTACCTTCCACCAATCCAAGATCTTGAAGCCATTATTCTCAACGTCATCCAGAGTTCTATACTTGCATTCTATCCCCCACAATTGTCAACATTTAACCCTTGAAGACTGTTGTTCAAGGCTGGACTCTTTGAAGAATCTCCACTATCTTCACTTTCCTTCTTTTCACCAATTTCAGTTACATAAAATTGGTACAAGTCATCCAAAGTGTCTTTAACCAGCATAGACATTCTAGCTACCAAATCTTTATCATATGTATTCTCTAAACTCCAAGTGATATAACCAAGTTTGGAGCGAGGATCCAAGACAATATCAACAAACAATTATGGATTAAACTTTTCGACATTTCCCCAATATTTGTCATACTTTGCTCTTATAGAACAAGCCATAGACCCCAAAAGTTCAGATTGGTTATTTTTCATGGTAGCATCTCACATGCAAAGAACCAGAGAAACGCAAAGTCATTTCATAGAAAATTTGCAAAAACTGAATAAATATCCTAGCATTCTGCCAATCCAAATTTGTTGGTGGACCAACTTTCTTTATCCCTTTCTCATCTTCACGAAACCATTTACGTTAATCTGATTTGTGATCATAGAGCCTATCAAATGCCTTCTCAAACTTCTCACCATGTTCCAACATAATGTAAGTAGAATTTCACCTAGTTGGAACATCTAAGCACGCTAGGTTGTGAGACTTAATCATTTCGGCCTCAATGCATTCTTTAAATCTTTAAATTCTTTGAGGAGAAGATCTAACTTATTGCACAACATTCCTAATGCTATCAATGGAAGGTTGTTGTTCCTTTATGCCATCACCCACAATCAAATTCAGAATATGAGCACAATACCTCAGATGCAAATATTTGTCGCCACAAACTAGCCCACCCCTAGCATCTAATTTCTTTTGAAGGTATGAAATGGCTCCATCATTTGAGCTTGCATTATCAACTGTGATTGTGAACACTCTTTCAATTCCCCATTCTCTTAAACATTTCTCAACTTCCCTTCCAATGGTTTCGCCCTTATGGTTTTCAACGAGACAAAAGTTCAAAATTCTTTTTTGTAGCCTCCATTCTTCATCAATGAAATCTCCCGTCAAACACATGTAGCCTAAATTCTGGTTTGATGTCCAATAATCGGTTGTCATACAAACACGAGGACATGACTTCATAATTTTCATGCAAAAACAATTGGTAGTAGTCCCTTAAAATTGTGAACATTGATGGTACTGTAAATCTAGGCTCTAATCGGTTCATCATTTTACAGAACCCACGCCCTTTTACAACCTTAAATGGCATTTTATCACATATAACAAATTTAGACACGGCCCTTCTACAATCCTCTTGGTTATAGCCAACACAATTTTTTCCATCTAAAGCATCTTCTCCCTCATTAATCCTTGGCATATAACCATGGATTGCTTCCTTCTTTCCTACTTTAGTAAATATCCATTGATGAGACCTATGCAAGTGTTTGTTCATAGAATTCGTGCCGTGTTTGTTTGGGTGACATTGATATACGAGACGACAATGGTTACATTTGGCCTTGTGTTCTTTAGTCTTCGTCAAGGGAAGCTTAGTGAAATGATCCCAAACAATGGATTTCCTAAACTTACTACCCTCTCCCTCAACTACAGTTTTATCGCCCTCAACCTCAGGTGTAGAAAGCAAAGTTGTAGGAGGATTTGTGTTTGTAGGAGTAGGAGGGATTGGGTTATAATCTTCAGTCGCATTTCCTATGGACGGACAAGGCTCTTTGTCTGTCATTTCTTTTTAGCTGAACAATGATAATCAAAGAAAAATTGCATCAAATACTATACAATCACACGCAGTAGTAACATTCACACACTGCACGACTGCAGCAACATTCACACACATAATAGTTACCTAAAATGCACAAAACAGATAGCACATAACACTCACACACTGCAGCAACATACACACACATTGTAGCATTCACACACAACTCAGAATTTGAAACCGTGCCAATAACACAAGCCTATATCAGTGTTGAGAACTCTAAGCTCTAAAACTAAAAGGAAAGGTGTTTGCCCAACAACATAAGCATTCATCAAAATCAGTAAATCACAATGATTAATTTGAACATAAAGATCACAATCATTATCAAAATCACAAATAGAATGTAACAAACAGAGCTGAGAGGAGAAATGGAGGCGAGATCATTACCTAGATAGCAGAACTCAGAAATAGCTATCTAGGAGCAGAATTTTAGACTTGAATTCTCTAATCTCAGAAATTTTAGAGTTGAAATCCCTAATTTCAGAGTTATAGTTATATGGGAGAGAAGAAGTAAGAACTGGAAGTGAATTAGATGGGAGAGAAGAGGTGGGTACTTGGTGGTGAATGACAACGGCGGTCCAAGGAAGAGAAGAGGTGCGTCGATTGGTTGAGAGAGGGGAAATCCCTAATCGCGTGTGAGGTGTGACTGAGAGAGGAAGGGAACCAAGCACAGCGGCGGAAGGTGGTGGTCACTGGTCAGGCGCGGCGGAAGGTGGGAGAAAAGTAACCCTAAATCGCGTATGAGAAAGAACTGAGATGAGATAGTGAGAGACTGAGAGTGATGAAGTGAGAAAGAACTCGGGTATCACGGATTTCGTTTGATTAGGGAATAGAATTAGATTAGGGAGTGGGCTGGGTCAGGCAGGGTGTAGTAAAATTTAAAAAAAATAAATAAGTAGAGCAGTAGTATAGGGACGGGTCGGGTGACCCGAAGGTCAACCTGGACTCTTCCCGGACCCGGTATTGTCCTAGTTAGTGGGACGCGGGTTTGTCCGTCTTTCACCACGGGTCCGGGTCGGACCAACCCCGAAACCTACGGGTTGGGACAGGTCTTCGGGCCGGGCCAGGTTATGCTCACCCCTAGTATCGAGCTATGGTCTTTTCCACTTGTGAACTCATTTGCTTAATATAGCTACTTAAAAGAGCTTCAATTCACGGAGGTTATGCCAATGATGCATGTTAGATTCCATCCTAAAACAATTGGCATTAAGTGGAGTTGTCCAACAGATATATCAACCGTACCCTAGGAATTGAGTCCGGCGATGTTGGACTTCCAACACCGACCCTCCACAAATGCCTGACAGAACAGACGATGCCAAATTAGCAATAAACAGCGGAAGATGGGATCTGGCTCTGATATCATGTTAGATTTCATCCTGAAATCAATTAGCATTAAGTGGAATTGTCCAACAGATATATCAACCACACTCCAGAAATTAAGTCAAGCGATGTGGGACTTTCAACAATGCATATTTGTGACAATCAAATTGCGTTGTATATTGCCTCTAGTCTAGTGTTTTATGAAAGGACCAAACACATTAAAATAGATTGTCATTTTATTAAAGAGAAGATGAGACATTACTACTAACTTTGTCAATTCAAATCATCAACCGGTGAATGTTTTCACAAAGTCTTTAAGAGATCATCGGACAAGTTTTATATATAACAAGCTTAATGTATATGACCTATATGCTCTAAAGCTTGAGGGAGTGTTCAACACTATGTAAATAGTAATTTCTAGATTCGCTGTATATATTAACCAAATCATGTAACTATGATAATTGGGCTAATTGTCATGTAGTTCAAACACGGATTTCATCATGAATTTTCTCTCTCTCTACTCTTAACAAAATGATTGTTTAAAAAAAAAAAAAACACACTCACACAGGGTAGAGCATCCATAAATACCTATCAGAGTCAGATGTTTGCATAAAATTTATCGTTCTAATGATACTCACTCTGACATTACACCTGTAATTTTCTGTTCAATGTGTTATCATTGTGCATCTGTAGGGGATCCAGCACGAGAAGTGTTAAAAGATGGATGTCAGGATATGATGCTTATGTGCCAGCATGTCAGGAGCACTTTTTATAAGGCTGTTAGTGATTTTAAAAGGACCAAGACCGTGGAGGATACGGATACCGAATAGTCTCTGTTCTGATTATCATGACGGCTTAATACTTATTAAGATCTAAAATAAATTTTATGATGAGATCTTTTTAAAAAATTAAAATATTAATTATTTTATATATAATAAGGAGTTAATTTTTGGACCTTGTAGTTAATAGTAAGCTTTTATATCAAATGGACTAATTTATATTTGTTGATATATAACATATATCAAAAAGATAATATAAAAATTATAAAGTGAGTTTTTTCTAAAAAAAATTATTTTTTTGAAAAGCCTAAAGCAATGACTTGGACTGCTTTATACTGATTATAGTTTCAATGTGTATTGTTATTGATCTGCTTGTGTTTTGGTCTTAACAGTGAGAGTATAAGCATTTCAAGAGTATGTGTTTTATATTTGCCTCTTAGCTACAATCAATGATTGTGTGCAGGAAAAGGAAAAAAAAAGGAGCCTACCAATCTAGTGTTCTATATCTCTTTCCAAATTAACTTTTTCATTTCATTAAAATACAATAAAATAGTTTTTTTTACGTTAATATTTTTGTTGTTGTTATTATTTTTATTATTATTGTTATTATTGTGGTGTTCGGAAGATGGGAAAGTTGTTATCCCTTCTTTTTTCACTTACTAAACTCTTTTGATTATGAATACGTTCTCCAACTTCTATAAAGATTTTGGATCCTCTTCATTTATTGTCTCATGTTTCCTCTCAAGTTATGAGAGAGAAAGCCAGAGAAATCTGTGTCAGAGAAGGACTCTTTTATTCTTGGTATTGAAGGAAAGAAGTGGTATTGAAGCAAAGAAGAGCAAGGGTGTAGGAAGTCAGACACATTTGAGATATCTTAGTGACACTCTTATGCTTTACATCTCAGGAAGGCCTTCTTCTCTGCAGCTTCATGTCTTTGCTGATTTTGATTGGGATGATAGAAGGTCAACCACAGGTCACTCTCTATTTTGGTGGCAATCTTGTATCCTGGTCATCCACGAAACAATGTACCATTGTACCGAGGCTGAGTATCGAAGCTTGGCTTCTGTCACTACTGAACTTCTTTTGGATATAGTCCTTGTTAATTGTGTTTCAGGTTCCAGTAACCAAAGTGCAGTGTTGCTAATCCAATTCTCCACTCTAGGACCAAACACTTTGAATTGGATCTTCACTTTCTTAGAAAGGAAGTTTAGAAACGACTTACGATTATTTCTGATGTGTGTTTTCATAAATTGATCTATATAATTTAATGATTGTATTCACTGATTGTCTATATTTATTTCTTTTTATAAAAACTATCCATGTAACATTTGTCGTTGTTCATATTGGTCACTTGTTGAACTTTGCATAAATAATTTCAAATTTTTTGTGAAGTTGTTTAATCACTCAGGGTGAGAGAAAGATGATAACATCTTTCCCATTCAAAGTGGACATGCAAAAGCCTGCACGTGAACCCAAAACTGTAAGCCAATTTTTACCACCAGAAGAACAAAACATATCATCACTGACCATTGAATATGTGGCAGAAACAACATAAAAAGATTAAGGCTAATAACTTACACGCATCACATCACATTTGCAGACTTTTACCATCTGGTTTTTTACTCTATAATTCGTATACATAGTTGGAGTCAAATATTTTATAATGTCAACCAATCAGATGTCAACCAATCAGAAATCATGATATGAGTGATTTTTAAAATAGTTAGAATAAGAGTCAAACATTTTAGTTGATGTGATAAATTATGATTGATTGACAGTATAAAAAATCTTTATACAGTAAGTACATACCAATTAAATCATTAAAATTTTGCTACCTCATATATGAAAAAGATTAAATATGTCATTTCTAAAAATGTGCACCAAATGTAACACAGAAAGACTCCATAATTGCAATTGCTTTAAAATTTTCTATTTTTCGTAATAATGCACTGCAAAAAATTTGCTGTAGAGAGTGAGAGAAGAAAAAGAATAGTTTCTCTGGGCATCATATAGTAGCCATTTTACATTTTTCAGCCTCTTTCTTTAGCAAACTTTGAAATGAGCGAGAAATACATTATTCCTTCTTTGTCTTTCTTTCTCTCTCTGCCTTTTCTTCCTTATCCATGTAAAGCACCCACCTTGCCTGCAAAGTTGCTCATCTTTCTTTGTCCACCCATTCTTTTCTCTTCCTGTTTCTTTTTTTGTCTCCCATGTTTCTTTATCTTTCACTTCCACCTGCACATGCATTTGTACCTCACATCAATGTCATGTTTGGTATCTTGTCCTTCATAAATATTCCATTAATAATTTCAAAATATTTCTGTATTAAGAAACGTTAATCAACATCAATCCTATCTCATCTTTCCTGGGAAAATATTCATTTGTGAATTGTTTTTAACTACATTTACTTGCATAAAGTTTGCTTCAAGTTGATTACATGATAATCGTGCTTTTTAAATTGGTAAAAGCTAATATGCAAGACTGTCTTATCACCAATATTACAAGAATAGTGTAAATAATTGTCTCGATTCTTAACTATAACCCTTTATATATAATCGTAATTAAAGATTAGTAGTATGGCAGTGAGTAGGCATTTTCATTAATTAAACGCGAATGCTCTATGATAAAATGATGTACTTGAATTCCAGAATCTCTAATAGTTACTTTTAAATCATTCAACTCGCTGCTTGTTTTAGCGTGTTTGGATCAGTTGCGAAAATTTGATTATTTTAATAATCGATTATATGTATAATCGATTATTGTTATCATCGATTATAATAGAATTAATTTTATGTTTGGATATATTTATTAAAAAGCGATTGTAAGATAATCTATTTCGTTTGGATTGTGTAAAAAATCACTTATCTATAGTAAATTACTAAAAAAGGTCCGAAGTTATTTATATAATTTAATAATATTTGTTTGATAGTTAGTTTTATAGAGGTGAATTGGAAAGAATGTTAGTTGCAAAATAATCTAACAACTTTTTAAATAAACTTCAAACTTTTAGCTTATCTAAAAATAATTTTTTTCTAAAAAAAAAAAATACTTGTTTTGAAATTTTAACAGTTTTCCCAAACGTACTAGCTTCTACTGAAAAATATTTTTTATTAGGAAAAACAGCCGTATTACCCAAACACCCTCTCAGCGTTTGAGAAGTCTCATAAGTCATTGGTGTGAAAGCAAGAAAACTTGCTTTGGTGAAAAGTGTCTTGGAATGTGCAAATTTTCGGTTTGTCTTCAAAATAATTTCAACCAACCTCCAAGAAGCAGAACATTGAAGGGGTTGAACAGTGTAATTCTGGAATTGCTTAACACTTTGTAAAAAAACTCATCTATCACTAAAAATCGCTTCCTAAAAAAAACATGTGCAAGTGAATGTGTAGACAGCAGACAAATTGGGGAAAAAGTGAAGGGACCAAAACAAGAGTGGCATGTGCACATGAATTGGAGAGGGACCAGTAAGGGAGAATTCTATTATTTGAATACCTAAAATACGATGTTTAGATGATATCTCTTAATCTCACTCATGTCTAAATACAATATATTTGTTTTAATTTTACTTATGATTTATATACTCACGTTAAAAAAACAGTTTCTACCCCAAATGTCATATATGAGTGTACAAACTTCCTTTTTCATTTCTACTTCTGCCCCACATTGGAAGGTCATAATCTTTTTAAATGACAAATAGATTTGATTCTCTTATCCTAGAGAACCTACAGTTAGGTTGGAAATGAATCTCTTGCATTCAACAAAACACACATTCATACATTCCTTAAGTATGCATAGTTGAATCAATTACTAAAAGTATTTGAAAAAATTTGTAATTAATACAATGGTACACACTTCATAAATACGTGAATGTGTGCAAATTTTACTGCAGGTGATCCCGGTTCATTAGGTTGTCTTTCTTTTCTTGCGCCAATGAAATTTTAGAAGGTTGAAAAATTAAACTAACTTTGGTAACTCATGTTTTTAGTACTTCCTCATGTAGTAATAATTTTTTTATTAAAAACCATTTTAATTGCTGAAAATACACTTGCTATCAATTTAGTTCTTTATATGTTAATTTTATCAATTTAATTCTTTACGGTTTAAATTCTCAATATTTTACTTCCTTCATTTAAATAATAAAAAAGGACAACATGTGGATTATAGACCTGATAAAAGACCTAAAATATTATATACTGAAACTTTAAAAAACCAATTTGATAAAAATAATTTGTAACAGACTAAATTGATAACAAATGCATTTATCAGGAATTAAAATAGGATTTTACTTAAAAATTTATAAAAGCCAATCTGCACGAGTGAATTAAGTATAATATTGATGTAGGAAAGAGGATATAATTAATTACTCCCTCCCAACTCAATTATAAGCAAAAAAATGATCAAATATGGTCGACTTAAATATAAGCAAATGTCAACTAATCTATATATATTTTATGTTGTTTTTCCAAAAACACCTTAAGTTATTAATTCATTAATGTTGTGAACACCATTATAATTAAGAGTAGTTTAGTAAATGTATTTACTCTTTTATATGAAACCAAGAAAATTAAATGCATTTAACTATCGTTCTTGATCAGTAGGCAAATATATATTTTTGCTTATAATTGAGTCCGGAGGAGTATAGCAGAAGAGGAAATAAAACATCACGATAACTTGAAGACAACTTTTTGTGTTAGTACTTTTCTCTTCAATTAATGGCATTCATAACTTAAAGGCAATATTAATGTCATCCATAGTTAAAGACCAAAGAAAATTAATGAGGTCGTGGATTTCGAATGTGGTTGCAATCATTATAGCAAATAGTGAAAGATGAAAAAATGAAGCTAAAATGTTAAGGTCTTAATTGGAATATCATCATAGATTGTGACCAACTCATTTGAAAAATAAAGAGAAAGAAAGATGTAGCACAGACCTCTTCCTCAGATTTCGTTTTGGCATATGAATCAGGAGAGTCTTCAGATAGCTTTATTGATCTGTCTATGATGAATGGAGTTAAAGCCGCACTAGGACTGCTTGAACTAAGATAAGAAGGTGTACTTTGAGTAGCAGCATCTCTTGTCATTCCCTCTTTTTTCTTTTCTGTATTAAAAGTTCAAGTAAAATTGTGAAGTGACTTGAACTGTGTCTGCAAGTAAAAGGAAATACAGAAGAACATAGATAATAAAATATGTGAACCTGGAGTGTTAAATTGAAGAGCCACATCTTCTTGTGTGTAGTTGCAAGTGGATGGCTTTGTTTGAATTTGTCTTGAAGAATAAACTAGAGGAGCTGACATGGTAATTCTGTTTGTTGTTGAATTTCTAAAAGATCTTCCACTAAGAGTTTTTGCAGATAAACACTCCATTGGTACCTCCCCTGAAAGTGGGTTGCATATATACTTTTCTGCTTCATTCCACTTGGAATTCAAAGCAAACCCATCTGGAGATAAGCACTCCCAACTTTTATAGCCTGACCTTGCTTGCAATGCTGCAATGGACCACCATGAAATTGGTTAAAAAAAAATATATATATAAGCAAATATTATAAACACAATATGCTATTTATCAATATGGTTTATTCTATGATACCTTTAAGAGCAGTAGTGAAAGAATAGGTTGAAGGGTCTATTTCATCTGCAAAAAGTTCTAACAATTTGAGGGAGATTGGAAGTAAAAAATTCATGAACTCATTGAATTGGAGTGGAAAAAAGAAATGTACCTTTTAATGGGTATCCAGGTGAAGAAGCAGTACTAGAAATGGTTATGTTTGATCTAAAAGACCTTGTGTCTTCCCTAAAGCTTCTTATATGTGATGCTGAGTATCTTCTGGACTTGGTGTTCTCTCTACAGATTCGAGCTTTGACTGCCCATTCTGTCAAATTGAACTCTGAATCATCTTGTTTCTTTGAACTATAAGGAGATGATTGCATATCCACTGTGGAGGCCATGAAAGAGTTAAAATTGATAAGAGTAGAATTGTTCTAAAGTGCAAGGTTTATACTCATATTTGCACAGGTTTGAAAGTGGTGCACCTATATGACAAGACCAAAGAGAATTCAGAGTTCAGAGGATGAAGCTTTTTGTCTAGGTAAGCAGTAGGTGGCAAGTGGCTTTTGTATGAATTCTAACACTCAAGGCATGCCTAACTACTGTAATATGTCTACCAAATTTTGGTCTTTTGCTTTTTGAATCTCCAAGGTGCAACTACATGGCTCAAATGTTTCTTTTCTATATTGCAAGTATATCTTTTTATTTTTGGTCTCTGCATTAAAGTGATTGTAGTGCAACAGTAACTTTTTTTGTTCTTTAACCCCACTACTGGGTGAGATTCTAAACTTTAAGTTTATCATGGGACACAAATGGCCATTGGATTTATACTGTTCTCTGTTGAAGAAAGACAAATTATAAATTTGTCTACCTTTTCTTTCTAGTTCCATTAATTAGGATGCTGCAATCGTTTATATCACAATCCATGGAGCACATAAAATCCCATGAGTTGAGACATTTTTAAAAGCTTATAAAGAGGAGGTTATATCCTTTCTTATTTAAAAAATAAGTAACACACCTACGGAATATATTTTATAAAATTGGTATGCAAAGGCATCACAATACAGAAAAAACATCCCAATCTGGTTGACACCTCAAACTCTAACAATCATCTGCAATATATCAAAAATCCATTGATAAAAAATAGAAGAATACAAAGATCATGGGGGCAAAACCAAACTCATGAAAAAGAATCAAAGACTATCTAAAACTATAATTAGAAAGACCCCAACTGTTACGGAAAAAGTCAGTCCTAACAAAAGAAGGAATTAAATCTCACCAAGTATAGCATTTAGAAATAACTCCAAATGAAGCTAATTTATCCGCAGAATATAATTCTACTAACAAAATAATCAACTAAATTTAGTTTATACTTGAAGTTATCAACTTGACTTTAATGTATACTTTTTTTTATCTAATCTAGAACTTTAATATATATTTTAAACTCATTTGTTAAATATTTATAGAATTTATATAATTTATTGAAATTTGATACACATGAAAAAAGGGAAGCAAGTGAGACAACAAAAAATATAGTTAATATTTTTTTTACTTGATTAATATTTATTTATGAAGTCTTGACAATACTTTTTTACTTACATGACATCAAATTTTTTTTTTGACATCAAAATTAAACATTAAAATAAACAAAAGGTATATATCAAATAGATTTAATTTTGAATTTTAACGTAAATACATTTTAATGGAATGAATGAAAGTAAAAGAAATACTTATATACTTTAAGAGTATTACTCTAAAATTAAATGCATACTTAATTAATGAAGAAATTGGTTTAATTTCTCAACAAAAATATACATTTAATTATAAGGTCTTGCTAACGAATGTCCTAAAGATACTGATTAGGGAATCAACAAGACTAAAAGAGAAAAGGTTTTATTGGAAAACAAAAAACTCAATTTCTCAATACATCGAATACATCATTTTTCAATAAGAACTTACTTTTTTACTAATTTCTTAATCAATACCCTTAAGACACTAATTAGTGTAACATCCTCATTTTCACAAACCTTCATTAATATATGGATATGTGCTAGGTTGGATAAGTGTTTTATACTTGAAAATATGCTTGGAAAGGTATATTGAGAGCTAGAGTTGGATTGGATAAGAGAAGCATGAAGAACACCTGATCCTGAGCAGGATGCTCAAGCGTTGTGACGCTCTAGCGTGGAAAGTGTTAGACGTCTAAGCGTGGCCATGCACTCTGACAAGTTGACTGGCAGTGATGGAACATAAAGTGACACGTGTCAGTTATGTGTCGCAGCTGGCATATGAGGGGCGGTGCCTTGGGGGTGAGGAAACGTCAACGTTCAAGCACGGGAAAAGCCAACACTCAAGCGTTGGAACGCTAAAGCGTGCAGTTTTGCAACGCTAAAGCGTAGACAGTGGAACCTTTTCCTATATATAGTTCATCATTTTCATGAGAGAAGATTTTTACTCTTCCCACTTTTTACAGAGAGTTCGAGTAAAGAGGCAGAGTTAAGGTTTTGAGTTCTTGATTCAAGTTTCATATTGTTCGTTGAGCCGATTTCAGTTCCGTTGGAGTTTTCGTGATCAGCTCGACTTCTACTTCAATTCTACCGATTTACTTCTTTGATTCGTCGAGGGTAAGCCGAAATTCCGTATCTACCTACATTGTGGTTATGCAATGTGCTTCTATTATTTCTAGCTTCTATTCATGGTTTTAGCTTCGTATTAGGGTAATGCTATTGTCTATGTGTTGTTTCCGTGATTAGGGCAAGTGTCGAAGTTGCGTTCGTGATCCCTTTGGAGAAGGAGGTTGCGGCTGTGTGGAGCCCTTGGAGAGTTCGTCGTGTTTGTGATTGTTGCTACTTTTGCTATCAAGTGGGAGAAAGAACCGTAATTTGTCGGGGGAGGCAAGAATAAAATAATATATATTGATATGCGTAGGGCGACCTAAACCTACTAGTGGTCGAATAACCGACAGCATCTAACTCACATTGGTGACTACTAGTTGGTGGTACCAATGTAGTTTTAGACATTGTAGGTTTATCGTCGATAGGTTGATTTTATTATGATTCGAGGTTGCATGCTTGTTGTGTTGATATGCCTATCATGATATATGTGTTGATTTGAATGTTGTGCCTAGTAACATGCGTTAGGGTTACTTGAATATATGCCTACAAGTTGATATCATGAGCTTGAGTATTTAACATGATTGTTTAATATGGTTATGGGTTCTTATTGTATGATTGTTGTGATTACTGTTGCATGAGTAGAGATAGGCAGTAATTCCTGATAATTTGGGAGATGAACATGTGATGAGGAATTTGAGGATATATGTGTTGTAGTGCTCAACCTAGAGATTATGTTGATATAATTATATTGAGATATAAAGTTGGTACCCGAATACTTCGAGGAACGTTGGTTGTAGTTGTGTACAAGTTGCGGTTGAGACACTAAACAATTGATCCCGAGATGAGTCGGTGAGGTTCATGCTGCATCGTTGTTGTTCATCATTGTGTTGGCGATGGGCGATCGATCTTGCCTGCGGGGAGATAGTCGTTACCGTAAGTTGAGTTGTTGACGGGCGAATATCCTAACTTGACCTGCAGGTGGGGGGATATGTCGTTGCCGTAAGTTGAGTTGTTGACGAACGAATATTCTGACATGTCTTGCAAGTGGGGAATATTTCGTAGCCGTGAGTTGAGTTGAGTTGAGCCAAAGAGGGCTGTTGGCCAAACCCTGTATTACAGGGGGTGGCACAGTGATGGATGGGACATGCCGGGGATGTCGCGTCGTGGCCGCGTCCATGTAGTTGTTAGATGCATGAGTGTGAAAGACAGTAGCTAAGAGAAAATAACTTGGGAAATGAATGCTTGACGCCTGTGATGTTTGTGTTGCTATCTATATATCTTATTTTATAGTTGTTTCCCTATTTATGATGCATTGTTGTTTCTTATCTCCCGTATTTTCCTTATGTTGTATTTTATTCATTCTCGATCGCACGAGAAGATCCTGTTGAGGACTTGCTAGAGGAGATTGATGGCACACCTTCTGAACTTGATGCGGGCGAGAGAGCCTCAGATCCCAGTATTGGGAGACTTTGAGTTGCTGTACGAGGAGGATGACCACTTCTGGGAGATTGACTATTCCCAGCGACGAGTGATATATACAGGACCGACTACCGTATACTTCAGAGCGTGGAGATCGATTAAGAGTTACTTAGCGGGAGACTTCCGTATTACCCAGAGGCTACCTTTGGAGAGGCTGTGGAACCGGCCGTGGGACTACCATCATGATTCAGACGCTGGTTGGAGATCTCACGCATCTTCTAAGACTGGTTTTGTAGCTCGAGGCCGACGTCGTCATGAGCAGCAAAGGATGAGGGAATATCATCACCGTAGAATCATGATGTCGGAGAGCGAGACAGTGTATGAGGCACTGCAGACTTATCGCCAGAGGCAGCGAGCATCAGTGGGGAGTTCTTGTTATCCTCGTTAGAGTCATGGTTGGATAGACAGTCTTAGTTTTGTTATGGTCAGTATGGGCTTGAGCGAAATGTATTTTGGGGTCAGGAGAGAAAGACCTATGTATCTTTCCTTTCTTTTGTTACCATGCTTCTATTTGTACATGTTGTTACTTGCGTACTCTGACGTTTGATGGCAGTTATTGTAAGTTTTACTGAGAGAGCCAGTACTTTTATATATACACGTATGTATGGTTGTGTTATCAGTATGTTGGTTGTTTTTAATTATTCTGCATTTTTATATAATCACTCTACGTTATAACGTTCAGGATATGAGTTCGGGTTACTAAATGGGACCTCCAAGGAGAGGTTGTCTCAATTAGTATTTCCCTTAATTATATATTGACTTGATAGTGTATTACTTTCTAAGAAGTTAAAGAAATAAATTCTTGTGCTTATAGACTAAAATGTTTTTTATACAAATAAATGAGTATCATCTTAATTATATGAATTATTATTGTCTCTCACTTTTAGTATATTTTTAGGACAAAAGTCTAATAAAGTTATTTACGTATTTACGGTATTATTCCCTAATTAAAATGTAGTATATGTTCAACAGCACCACAAATTAACACCTAAAAAACTTAAGCTAAGTTTTATCTATATTTTTATAAATTGCTAAAATGGTACACATTTAGTGATATCTATAAAGCCTAGGACGAGGTGATGAGCGACCTCGCCCCTAAGGGTTTGTTTGGTAGTTTGAAAGGGAATGGAGGGAAGGAAAAGATATTTTAAGAGTTTTTTAAAAGAAAGAATGATGTAAAATAAAATCTAAAAGCCCTCTAAAACCCTTTCTTAATTCATTTTTTTATTTTCCCAAATTGGGGGATTTTGATTCTTTTGTTGAAAAATAAACCTCCGTACAAGATGGGGGACTATCCTCCCCACCCTTTTCTCTCTCTTACACCTCAAACCCCTCCCCTTCCTTTGCCTCCAAACTCCCAAATAGACTCTAAGGTGAGGATGCAAGTTTAAATTTTGAGGGAAGCAATTCTTATAAGAAGATCGCAAAATCCTTGTACTCCTATGATTAAACAAGAATTAGTTTCCATCGACAGTTTAAGAGCGTGTTTGCGAAAGGTGGATTAAATCCATTTCAGCTGTTTTTTCTCCTAAAAAGCTGTTTTGTAAATAATCTGTTATGTTTGGGTCTCTAGCTTAATTTTTTTAAAAAAACTTTTTTTTGTTGAAAAAATCTGTTTAAGGAGCATCTATTGGGGAGGTCAGATTGATGGTTTCTTTGGATTATGCTAATGATAAAATTCTCTTTCCCCTATTATACTCCTAGATGGTGTAGTCCATGCTGGAAGCTTTTTTCGGTTTGATTGCCCGCCACTGTTTGTCAGCAATTTGTATGACTAAAATGTAAGAATTAAGAAATAGACTTTTTTTTAACAAAAAAAAAAAAAAGAAATAGACTTTTTTGTGTTCTCTTGCTCTATAAAAGGTAGGCCTGGACAGTGGTCAGGTTCGATCGGTTTCAGGCCCAAAAAGCCCAAACCGACCAGATCATTTTAAGGCTCATTTTCATCCGACCATGTGGTCGGTTTACTCGGGTTTGGGTTGGTTCAACAGGCGGGTTGTCAGTTGGGTTGAATCGGTTATGGCTCAATATTGGGCCGGATCATTTTTTTGGACCTAGTCATATTATATCATTTTTTTTATCCAATTACTAGTTAAAATACAGTCTTTTGGGCCTATTCAAATACCGTTTTTTTTTTGTTATTTCTGGTAAATTTTTTGGGCCATGTGAAAATTTAATTGTAATGGGCCACTAATGGCCCAAATTGAATGCTGTAAATTTTATTTGCAAGCTGGCCCTGGTCAAATGTCAATTACATACAAATGATTAGGCTTTGGGATCAAAATACCATCAAGCAATCAATACTGCTAGAATCATCCTACTATCCTAATTCAACTTCCAAATCAAAGTAAAAAAAAACATAGCAAAGTTTACAAAGTACAAACAGATCCAAATAATTACAAACTGATTCAAAATAAGTACAAAATAATTGCCCTCCAGAATTGGAGGGTCATCCTTCAACTCAAGGATTCAACCAAAAAATAATTGCCCTCCACAATTGGACCTGCATAACAGAACAGACATCATTAACAGATCCAATAAAAGATTTCCAATTTAAACCAACTCCAAATCTATATAACAGAACAAGCATAATAGGCTTCCAATTTAAAACAACTCCAATATTATTAACATAATCATAAGACTTATAACAGAAAATCGAAAACAAAAAAACAGATCCACTAGTAGGAGTGTGCAAATAAAACATACAGCAGGGCAAATAAAACAATTTATCATGCATAGAAACAATTCACATAATAACAGTTCACATACAATTTAAGCATACAAGAGCAAACATTTACAAGAGCTTACATTTACAAGTTAAGCATACAAGAGCATACATTTACAAGAGCGTATACAAATTACAGATTCAAGATCATACATTTACAAGAGCATATACAAATGATGACACTAGAGAACATGGTTTCAGCAGAGCATACATTCAGTAAACCAATAAATCATACATTCACAAACCAAAAACAGAAAAGCATAGTTTCAGCAGAGCATACATTCAGTAAAGCATATAGTAAAGAACAATCAGAACATGGTCTCAACAGAGCATACATTCACCAAAAAAAAACAAAAAAGAATACATTCAGTAAAGTATACATTCAGTAAAGCAGATGCACAAAATCAGTAATGCATACATTCAGTAAAGTAAACCAATAAAGCATAGCACATCTTATCATTCACATAAAAAAAAAATCAGAAATGCTTACATTCAGGAAGAAAAAAAAATCATACCTTTGCAAAGGTAAGCTCCTTAAGTCCTTCTTGCTTGCTTTCAGTCCTTCTTACTTGCTCAAATCCTAAATTTAAACAAAAGCTTGCTTCAGTTTTTCTTACTTAATCAAAAAAAGAAAAGTAAGTCAAATCCATTTTTAAAAAAACAAAACCCTAAGCTTACCTTTTGGCAGCAGTAGCACAAACCCTAAGCTCATACAACTTGAACTCTAAAAAAACACAAAGTGTTAGTCAAATAAAGATTTCGAAAATGAAAACCCTAAATCCCAAAAAATAAAGAACAAAACATTACCTATCGTTTATGCAAGACGATTCAGTATTCACAACCATCGTTTGATGAATCAAAACCTTAGATGAAGAAGTGGAAGTGCTGAAGGTGAATCCATTCAGGGTTGAAATGGAGAAAGGAGATTGACAAAGAGGAGGAGTGTTTGGAGAGGATTCAACGGAGGAGAAAGGGGAAAAGTGAAAGACGAAGGATGGAGACGGTGGTAACTAGTGACTGGTGAGAGGAGGTGATGTTCAGAGGCTAGGGCTTGCGAAAAAGGTCCAGAGCGGTGCTAGGGTTAGAGAAGAGAAAGAGAGGTCTCTCGCTAGAGAGGGGAGAGTGAAAGTGAACATGTGATTGTGAATGAAGGAGGAGTCCCGAGCCCCTATCGCATAACCTAGCAGAAACGAAGTCGCATATCATAAAACTAAACAAAACGATGACGTATCACTAATAAAAAAATAATTTTATCAATGTTCGATCGGGTTCGGTCGGTAACGGTATAAAAAACTCTCACCCGAGCCCGCCTAAACAAAGCCACATGTACCCGTTTGTCTAACACGCATACCTGCCCGAACCCACCCACTTGCTTGATTTTGCTGTCGGGTTTCTCGGGTGCGGGTCGGGTCGGTAAGTCTTGTCCAGCCCTAATAAAAGGTATAAATTGTTTTGGAATCATAACTGCTTTTATATTTTAAATAATTACCTATGTGGTTACAATATTTGGACTCTAGCTTAAAAGTTTTATGACGTTAAGTATGAAGGTGATACTCTAACGTCAATTGTTACCTATGTTGTTACAATATTTACATATTTGTTTTTATTTAATTATTCTAAAAAATAATATATTTTAACACGTTTTCCATAGTCAAGCAAAAATGTGACAAATTTTATTCAATTTTTTATAATAGAAAAAAATTTGTATGACATTATAATGTTAAAAAAGCATCAAATACTATTAATATAAACAAATAAGTTTATATCCTTTTTTCTTCATTTACTATGTAAAAGTATTTTTTTTTTTTTGCACCACCCAAAGGAAATAAATTATTTTAAAATTGTTTTTCCGCAGACATACTCAAACAAAAACAATTTCTGATTATAACCAATTATCACTTAGGAATTCCCTTGTGGGAAGAATCTGGTGGTATGGAACCCAATAATTAACAAAGTCCAGAAAAAACTAGATTCTTGGAAAGCGAAGGTACTATCAAGGACGGGGATACTAGCACTAATAAAATCAGTACTTACAAGCTTGTCAATGTATTACATGAGCCTCTTCAAGATACCAAAAAAAGTTGTGAAGAAACTAATAGGACTTCAAAGAAATTTCTTTTGAACTGGGATAAAGCACAAAAGAGGAATCCCACTCATCAAATGGGAGGTCATACAGAAACCCAAACACTTAGAGGGCCTAGGGGTGAGGGACCCAGTGATAAAGAATGCTGGATTGTTGTTCAAGTGGTGGTGGAGATTCTCTAGTGAAAGGAACACCCTTTGGAAGAGAACAATATGTTCCATTCATAACCTAGACCCAGATAAACCCCTGCAAAATAACCTCGTAGCTAGGATGAAGAGTGGGATTTGGAGTCTATAATGTCAGTAGATAAATGGGACGAGAAAATTCATGAAGTCATAAAGAGAGGATGTTGGGTTAACCTGGGCGATGGAACCTGCACAAAATTCTAGCTAGACAAATGGCTAGGAAACTCAAGTTGATTCCCGTGTCTCTTCCTAATATCCCTACAAAAGGAAGAAGTTATATCAAATATGGGATTTTGGGACGGAGTTGAATGGCACTGGGATCTCAATTGGAGAAGAGAGTTGTTCCAATGGGAAATACAAGTGGCTGAGGAGCTGGAAAAATGTCTTAAGGAAGTGAACTTAGCACAAAATAGGAAAGACAAGCCACGGTGGAAGCATGAGAACAAAGGTACCTTTACAGTCAGGTCTTTTACAAAAGCTTATTGGGAACAATTTCCACCAGAAGAAAATACAAGGAAATCATGGCTAGGGCTTGCTCCACCTAAAGCTGAATTACTGGTATGGCTCGCTATGTAGCAAAGATTGAATACCAAAAGTAGACTGAGAAGACTAAACTTAATTCAAGCAAGTGATGTTCAATGTCCCTTCTGCCTTAGCGATGAGGAAACAATCAACCACCTTTTTCTACATTGTAAGCATGTCTAACATGTATGGATGGAATGTTTGGAGTGGCGGAAGGTTGAAATGCCCATGACACAGACAATTAGGCAGTGATTTGATTGCTGGATAGGAGCAATAACAGGAGACTTTCAGAGAAAACTATGGATCTCCTTGTTTTATGTTGTTATATGGACCTTGTGGTTTCAGAGAAACCAGATAGTGTTTGAGAAAGTAAAGACTGATTGGTCGTTTGTATCCTTCCTCATCAAAATGAGACTCGGGTTTTGGCTTAAAAGATGAAATCAAAATGTCCCTTTCAGTCCGGGAGAGGTAGTTAATAGCTTAGAGGGAGTGCGACGATGGAGAAAGGAAAGAAACGAAAGACCCCAAATCCAGTGCCCCCCCCCCCCACCCGTAAAACTGCCAGGGGAAGCAAGCATTGGGGGTGTCCTAAGGGATGAGGGTGGCAATATTTTAGGATTATTCTCAGCCGCGGTGAGCATTAGAGAATTGGATCATGGAAAAGGATTTAATAGTGGAATCGGATTCTAGAAATGCACTATCATGGGTTAAAAACAGTGAAACGTGTCCATGGAACTTGAGATTTTTTGCATACAAACTGAAAAATATACTAGTGCTTTTAAAAGAGGTATCTTTCGGGCATAAATGCAAGGAAGCAAATGGTGTAGCAGATTCTTTAGCAAATGAACGCGCTCAAAGAGAAGGAATTTGGATAACATGGACATGAAAAAGACGATAGATAAAAGATGCTAGCACTCTAGAAAAAGGAATGTTGAATTTTCTATTTTGAAAATTATGCTTTATGATATTGTTTAGTTTTGCAGATACATTTTCACATGTACCCAAAAGGAAAGGGCTATGAAGGAGGGACTGGTACACTAGAAGAAACCAGGCCTTGCTCTATCTAAGGAGGGGCTAAAAGCTAAAGGAAGTCAATACTTTTGAAAGTCTGTTGAACAAAAACCGTGAAGAAAAAGGGCCTTGCTTTAGAGGCGATTATTGGATATAGAGTCCTTTGTAATAAAGGATTATGGATATAGAGTCCATTGATGTATTTAGTATTATGGACGGTATGGAGAGGTTATTGCTAAGCATAGAGGGTGTGTTGGCTTGTAAAAGGGGGATCCTTGCTTTGGGTTGTTTGTTGGTATGTACTATGAGTGGACTAGATGATGTAATTTTGCTATATTCTAGAGCTTTTTTAATCAGGTGCACAAGATTGAATGTCGTCTCCTCTACCCTTCCTAGAAGGTGGAGGGAGTTTTTGGTGCGATGATGCTAAAGTTAAAACCTTTAATAAAATCCAATTATCGAGAAAAAAAAATGTGAAGATATTAGATGGTCTCAAAAAATAATGGTACATTAAACAACCTAAGAATTTATTTGGACAACTTACTACTAATGTAAGAGCATCTCCAATGTATATTTAAGCAACCCACTTTGAGTTGCTTATCTCTCATTAAGTGAGTCATATTATATAACATCATATTTAAGCAATTCACCATACTTTTATTTCAATGATACTCATTTAAGCAATTTTTAAGCAACCCACATTTTTTATATTTTTTATTTGCACTTAATTTTGTTGTAATTTAAAATAATAACTCATCGTTGAGATTTGAGCAAAAATTAATTTTTTATTTATAAGCAATCCATCATTGGAGTTCCTTATATTAATTTTTTATTTATAAGCAACCCATCCTTGGGGGTTCCGTATATAATATCAACCATGTCTTATTTTAAGTAACCCATATTATCATATAGATCAACTCCAATAGAAAAAAAAAAAAAGCAATAATTCCTTACATACCACATAAATTTAAGAACTAGTTACGCAACCCCATTTTGGCATGAAATATAATTGGTCACGTACATCCATAAAAATTTGCCATAAAATCTGTGGCCACCATTTTGTTATAGAATTTGTGGCAGTCCGATAGAGGCTAACATTTATGGGTTACCTTGTTGTTTTTCACTTAAAAAGGCCAGCATTGGCCTTAACGTGTATCACTTATTCAAATGGATGTTACATCAGCTGACCAAATCTTTGATTTTTGTTTAATAAAACAGTAACTCTTGTAGCACCAAAAAAAAAAAAAAAAACAGTAACTCTTGATACCAAACTTATCGTTTGAGCTACAATCAGACGGAACTAGATCTGTTCCAATGATAAACTTGCATCTGAAAAACACATAGTAAACATCCGCGAAGCTTTTAAATCAAAGAGAGCAGCACACTTTTTGGCGGCTTATCGTCTTTTTTTTTTTTAAAAAATGCTAGTAACATAATTTTTATCACACATCTTTTAACATATCCTCTATTATTGGATGGATTTTGTATGGAACTCATTTGATAAAGAATCAACCCATGTGATTTATTGGGTCCAAATAAAATCCACAGAATGAAAAGTGTGTGAAAAAAAGTGTGTTAAAGAATATGTTACTAATTTTTTGAAGTATTTTTTCATCCAATAAGTGAAAGATTAATAGTACTTAAGCAAGAACACTTAAGCAAGAACCTTCCTAATAGTATTTTTCCACACACATGAATCCATGGAATAAACCAATAACCATACCTTTAAGAGATAAAAGTCTAAAAATATATATAAATAATTATTAAAGAAGAAGGGTTTTGATCAACTGGTAGTAGGGTGGGGTTACACTCTAATATGTTTATTCACATTCCACTTTAATTTTCCAAATTCATCCTTATTTCAAAAATATCAGTTAAAATGAAGTTTCCCTCCTTTGACTCCCCCAAATTTGAGCTACTTTCGTCATATTGTAACCTAGTGAAAGCCCAATGGGGGGGGGGGGGGTGAATTGATATGGATTATTACTGTTTTTCACTTGAGGATATGGTTTTCCAAATTGGGACTTGAGAATGTGATAGCAAGCATGGTATCAGTTAGCACTGTTGGGTTGCTTTCAGTGTGGGCTGGATGTGAAGTGGAGTTCAAAAGAGTGGATGTCACTTGTCACAAGAGTAGAGAGTTGAAGGACTGGTGCAGGGTTGGAGTGAGAATGTCTTTGTGGTTGTTCTTCATGAGCATGCCACATGCTTGTAAACATCAAATGATGCCGTGGGTCCTCACATAATGGAAGAAGGGTCCTACCCTGGACCTCATCATAGTGATTTGTACGCAAAGCAGGCATCAAGAACGAGGTTCCGTTATGAGCTAGCTAGCTCCGGGGTCCATATAGTTGATTTATTTTATGATGTTTTCCTGCTTTTCTAAGGGATATGTTTCATCCCCACTTTCTACTTCCCAGTGAATTGTCTTATCATCTTCCATGCCCAAGCATTTGCCAATGCAACAAGGTTTTGTAGCCATTACCTATTATTAAGCACTACTTTGGGAAACATCATCCACAACCACTGACCAATCAAGATCACTGGTATATGATTGCTTTCCACTTTAGTATGACTCCAAAAATATTACATTATAACTGGGTAATGATTGTTTGATATAAAATAAAAATTGAAATGAAAAGGCAATGCCATAACTAAGGAACCCTTCTAACATTTTTTTTCCTTTAAAGTTTACACTTTATTTGGTTTAGGAAAGAAAGTGGGAGGAAAAAAACTGAAAGAAAAGAAAGGGAAGAAGAGAAAAATGGTAAAAAATAAGATGATTGTTTAATTATTTGGCAAGAGAGAAAACGAAAAGAAAGAAAACTATAACCTTCTTTCCTCTAATTTGATTGTGTAGAAAGTACGAGAAAAAAAAAACATATTTATGAAATGGCATTAATATCCTTAAATAAAAATAAGATGTAATAAGGTGAGAGATGTTTATATCTTTTTCACCCTCCTCTCTCCTCTCCCTCCCCTTTTCTTGCCAAATTAGGTGATTTAATTTTGGTTAAACTAATCATTTGGTCTTTATACGTGACACTGATTTTGAATTTGGTTCTTATACGTGAAAAATTTTGAAATTGGTTCCTACATGTACAGTTATTTTTAATTTGGTTCTAGCCGTTTATTGATATTGTAACACCGTCACGTGATAAGGACCAAATTCAAAATGATTGTCACATGTAGGGATCAAATTGAAAATGATTGTTACATCCAGGAATCGAATTCAAAATAAAAATTTGAATTGGGTCCGTACATGTGACAATCATTTTCAATTAACGGCGTTATGACACCAATAAACGGCGAGAACCAAATTAAAAATAAATGTACATATAAGGATGGGTTTCAAAAAATTTCACATATAGGAACCAAATTCAAAACTGACGTCACGTATAGGGACCAAATGATTAGTTTAACGTTTAATTTTTTTGGTGTGAAGCCCATAAATTTTTTTTTCTTACCTTTTCCTTTGCCAAACAAAATGAAAGAAACTCTTTTTTTCTCCTCCTTTCCTTTCTCTCCTTTTTTTTCTTTCCTTCTCATTTTCCCACAAAACAAGTGCAACATTAAACTTCTGAGGGCGTTTGTTTCTGCGGTAGAAAACACGGTGGCATCTCTTTCACCAAGAGCATGACAATATGGTAAACAATTTGACAAAAGACGGGAAAGCTCAAATTCCAAAGAGAAGCTTTCACGATATACTCTCTTGGACGTGACTCTGAATTTTGCACCGCATAACCAAACAGGTGCCTGACTCTCTTTCTAGAAGCACGGCCCGCTTACCATTGTAGCTAACCATGGTGGTAATTGTTAATTTCACTTCGCCCCGTCCAATTTTAATTCCTCTCTAGCCTTTATGCTAAGCATACCACATAACACTTCAATTATCTACCCCTATTAAACAACCATATGAGAAGTCTGCAGCAAACTGAACTAGAACGAGGGCAATCCATTAGTCCTTTTTCTATTTCTTCTCTTTATTTTGCATACTCTCCCGATTTTTCCCTTTTCAATCAGGCTTATGAAAGATACTGGCCTCAGCCAAAGAATTCATACCAACCTTCAAATGAGAGCGCAAATCCATTTGTTATTAACAGCTAAAGCATACAACTCCAAGGCAAGGCATCATGATGGTCAAGTTAAGGCAACAGAACATAGTATAGTAGGTGATAAAAGTATATACTTATTGCATCAATACAAGATAACCTTAACTCCACAAAATATCTCGTGTAGACATGACTAGAGTGAGGAGTTGCTATAAAGACACTACTCCAACAAGCGGAGCAACCCATTAGTCAAGATTATGCCTTTTCTATCGAACCCTGCTCAGTTCTCTGGCAGTAAACCATGATTTCAGCCAAACTCCAGAAGACAGGCATCAAACACGTTGTGTAACAGCCAACATTTTTTGTTGGTGGCATGTAGTCTTGCAGGTTACTGTGATAGGTCTTGCAGGACAGGTGGCTTTAAGCTGTTGAAAAACACAGCTCCAGAATCTTAGAACCCCACGTATATTTAACCAGTTCCACCATCTTGCCAATCTAAAACAACAATAAAAAAGTATTAGTTGCATTCATTATATATGAGGAAAACTGAAACTTTTCATGACCTAGAGCTGTAATCAGCCAATTTTATCTCCAAGAAAAAAATAAAAGAACCATCAAAACTCAACTAAATTGATCCAGTCGAAAACTCAACATTACACAATAACATCATAATGCGTGAGACAAAATAATAATCAGATTATGCTTTTCTGTCATGATATATATTCTGTAATCAGGTCACATTATATCATTGATAAGTGACGTTCACAATCAAGAACCTGTACATATATCTATAGAATCCACGTACATACACTAGAAAAAGTTTCTAAAAAAGGTCTGCAAGGTTACATTGCATACAATTTACATACCTTTCAAGAGCTCCACTATCTTAAGGATGCACTATATGATGAGATAAAGAGCACCTGTCTCGAGAATTAAAGACATGCCAGCCATGTTAATCAAATAATTTTTTATGATTAAAATTCAAGACGAATAATAGTTAGATCATTTTCCGGAACATGTGTTTGGACAAAACTGAAGTAACTAATAAAATACTTACTATGAAAGATAGCATTTATCCAGAACCACACAAATACGCAACAGAATGTCAAGGGAGCCAGGAATATTGATTTCCTACAAACAAGCTTACATCAAAACTTCGTAGCAGGTAAGAATTACAGGTCAGCAAGGTCACACAATGAGGCAAATGCTTACCACTGAAAAAGATAAAAAATCGAAGCAACTTCAGGAAATCGCATATGCATATAAGCTTCCTGTTGAGCACGGACAAGTTTTACATGGTGGGTAAGCAATAGATAAGAAATATCAAAGCAGGAACTGCCGAAGAGAAGCAATCAAAAGTTGTTCTAGATCCCTCGTAATACTTTACAGAATGAAACTAGCATCTGAACTAGAAACAGTACACGAGGCTTCCAGCATTACGGACCCTGCTGTCTTGGGGAGGGTTAGATGTAAGCAACCTTACCCCCATGAATAAAGAGGCTGTTTCCACAGCTAGAAAAACTAGACACCACATATATGTCAGAAATAATGCAAAATAGGCTATAGCAATTTTTTGCTAAACTACATATGATACACAATTGCCAAATAAAATCTTTTAAATTTCTCACATTACTAAAGATGCATGATGAGAATTTGATGTAGACTTTACTGTGACACACCATATTAAGTAAAACTTATTGCATTTTCTCTTTCCTTTTTATTTTATTATGGTTTGTCATAGAAAGGGGGTGGATGAAAAACAGCAGGAACGTCCTTGGATTAAAATTGAACAAAAAGTCACATAAGAACACAAAAGTAAATATTACCTTCGCCTAGAATCAGAACGGAATTCGAAGCTAGACAAATGACATCTTGGATCTTCTCACTGGAGAAAAGAACTTGATTAACTGGAACAGAGAGCAGAAGTTACTTCGATTATAAAGAAAACTGAAGAGAAAGAAACTACTAAAGGTGTTCTAGGATCCTTCATTTGTATTGAAGGAAGAGAAATCGGATAAGTGGCATCTTGGCAACAGCTTATCCAATAATGGGGGGGATGAGATGAAAAAATAGTGAGCGTTTTCCAAAATATGAGCTCTGATTTGCTAAGTAAAAAAAGGAATGAAACAAAATTATATAATTCCAATACCGAGAGAAAGAATGATGTGCCCATTCTATTTCAAAGTAACCTCATACTCAATATTGGTCCTTATGATAGGGAGCCAAGGCCGCCCCCCCACCACCCCCCCCCCAAAAAAAATAAAATAAAATAAAATAAAAAAGAAACACAATCTTAAGAGATATATAGGTTGCTTGTTTAAATGAGAAAATACGTTGGACTGTCAAATATATTTTATAAATTGTATGGCCTTTTATATAATATTCATCTCCAGTCTCAATTTTTATATTTATTGATTTTGGGGTTAACTATTCTTGAGCAAAGCAATTGCACATGTACATCTCATTTTTTCTTTTTTATTGAAGAAAGCACCATAACCATCGAAGACCAACTTTGTTTTCTCATTGACATTATGCTATTAGCCAAAAAAAGAGGAGGAATTGAGTTGCGATCTAGAATATCAATATTGTTATGTGGTTGTTCTTTGTCAAGGTTTATAGAAAAAATTTCAAGATATAATCAGTAGTTACATTTAGTACACTCTAGAAAAGTGCAGATTGAAAACTTGAGCGAAGATATTTAGAAGGAGCTATTGAGAAATGTGAGCATCAATTTCATGAACATGTTATTGAAGTTCCTGACTTGAGTACTTTAGGGCACTCTCATCACCTAAAAGATCACATTACACTGGAGCATCAATATAAAGTAGAAATATTATTACTTACAATAGATAAGCAGTTACAACTTGCAAGATTTGATTAGCAGGTTCAACATCAAAAATGGAATTAAACAGCTATGCTTTCAATTCGTAAGTATGCTTATATAATATATAGTTAGCTGAAATTTGTGTTAAGAACTTCAAGATATTTATTTTTTATGAATATATTCGAAGTAAATAATTAAAAAAGTTAATTTATATGAATTTATTTATTTTGGCTTGTCCAAAATTTCAGTTCAAGCTGTGCCACTGCTCATATTAGAAGAAAGTATGTCTTTTGTACCTTTCATTCAAAGATTAGCAACAAGTACTGCAAGTTATAAATTTCTAGCTCAATACATAATTTAATCAATAATGGTTATGGAGGTTTCTGAACCTGGGAGATGCATTAACTTTTCATCAACATCATTTCCATTGGCTTCATTTAAAGCATTTTCCACATCCGTTGCAGTGAACAAGTGCACAGAATGGCATCCATCTGATATCCAGACAATTTGTGATGCTGCAAGATTATAACTAAATTTTAGTGGCAGAGAGAAAAGGAATGAAAGCACAAATATCATAGTCTTTAACGTGGGCATAGATTAAAACTAATAACAATTGAAGGACCATAACATTAACATTCTTCTGTTATCTAAGTGATGTGGACAATCTGAAGCTTAAAGTTGCTTCCCAAGAATGTATTATAAACCTTTACTCTCTTGTCACTGTCATTTGAACCAAGGTCCCGCATGTAGATTACAACCCAGGTTAACCTTTCCAGCCACAGAAATAAGTCAACTAATAAACTCCTTTTGCCTCTCTGGATAAATCTTTAATCCCATAGTAGACACACCAGTTGTTACAGTCTAATGTCAAAACTCGAGTTGTGCCAAGGATCTTCCAACACAACGCCAACACGTCTTACATGAATAGGTTTGAGTGAACAAGAGCAGGCAGCAGCCAGTTCATAGTTACCAGAAATGCTGTACATGAGATATGCAGTACAGGTACGGACGATTCATCACTCCTTACAATTATATTACATGACTTTCTCTGCAAATCAGTTATGTGGTATGCAGTATGGCTAATCCAGTATGCGATTCGCATGGGAGTTGCGCAAATCCGGTAATTATGAGCCAATTCATATTGGTCAAGATCATAGTTATCAAGCCTGGATAGCGGCCAAATCCCAAAACTGCTATAGTGGGATTGCAGGAGCGAGATGGCCACTATTGCAAAGTATACACATCGACGATAAAAAATTAAAATACACATATATAAATGCTAAAAAATAACAAATTACCCAAAATTGCAAACAAACTCATAATTAATGATCATAAGTTATAATCTTGAGCTAGACATACAAGTCAATAACAACAAAAGTCAAAGAATTATCGAATTCAAATACAGGTTTGGATCTAATCAGAAAACACCAGAACACTGAGAATGGGAAGTACAGAAAAAATCAGAACACTCAGAGCAGTAGAAGAGAGGGAAGAAAGAAGAAAAAAAAAGGAGACGGAGGGACAAAAGAAGAAAAGAAGAACAAATAAAAAAACCTGTGATGAAGAAAGAATAGAGACGGTGGCCGGAACTACTTTGGGTTGGCAGAAGCTGGACAAAGGAAGAATGAGGCTGAGAGCGTTCACAGAAGTGAGAGGAAGGAAGAAGAGGGTGAAAATTATATAACCTAGGTGCGAAAGTTCGAAAATACCCCAAAATATGACCGTTGGAAGCGCTTTGGAGGCACATATGGGGAGGGGTAAAATTGGGTTTTACCTCAGTTCGCTTGAGTGGCTGCAACGGCCACGAAAACCCGCTATTCTGGCAGCAAAAGTAAGCGCGGTGGCTGCTATGAAAAACGTGACGCGAAACCTGCTCCATTGCAGTTAGGGGCCGCTCCGCACTGCCACTATTCACACGCTATAGCACGCTATTAACTACCCAGCTCAAGATAATGATCAATTATAGTAAGCCGCCATAAAGAGCAACTATATCATTTCACTAATTATCAAACTATGCCTATAATCACTCAAGCTTATCTCATTAAGTTTTTTAATAGTTTGAATGCACAAATACATTCCAAATTGATTACAAAAGTGGAGCACCTTGGTTTACTTTATAACCCTCATAAAGGTATTAGCCCAAAATTGCATGTTATTGTTATTATTTCTTTAAAACTAGCTGTGTGCTTGGAGTAGCTATGGAAAAAGGATTATATGTATAATTGATTATATGTTGTTAGGATCTAGTTGCAAGGTATGGGATTTGAGTCCCAAATCAGAAGTATTGCATCATGGTGCGGGGTTTATATGGCCTTCGACTCTCCAACCACAATGCCTAGCTTTTGTGGTGCGGCTCTCCCAAGTTTTGTATTAATTGGTATCAGAGCTTTCCATCAAATCTCTCATTTGCAAATGAGCAGCATGGATGGTGATGTCGGCATTGCAGCGTTGGCCCGAGACTAGTCAAAGGGCTACTGCACATCCAGCCAGCGTAGGCGCTGAAGTTGCGGAGCATGGTGGAATGATAGAATCCAATTGCATGGTATAGGACTTGAGTTCCACATTGAAAGTATAAATCTCTAGTGTAGGATTTATGTAGCTTATGGTTCTCCAACCACAATTCCTAGCTTTCGTGGTGGAGTTCTCCTAAGGTTTGTATTATATGTATAATCGATTATGGTTATACTCGACTATAATAGAATTAGTTTTATATTTGGATATGTTAGCTGAAAAAAGATTTTAAGATAATTTGTTTCATTTGAATTGCATAAAAAGAATCGGTTTTATGTATTAAATTACTAAAAAGTGTATGAAATGATTTAAAATATTATTTGCTGGATGGTAAAAAAGTATTTTTGTGTCCATATTGTAAAATGGTCAAAAATGATAATCAAATCATGCTCAAAAATTCGCTTATCAAGAAAAGTTGTTTTCTTCCTGACAAAAATCATCAACAGCTTTCCGCGTTTTCACCCAAACATATGTTACCTGCCACTGACAGCTTTTTTGTATAAAAAAATCTGTTTTGGGAAATAATTAAGCATTCCCAAACATGCCCTAAACCAAACAGTTAAATCAATATTAACTATGAAGTACCCTCATTTCCATCATCATATTTCAACAAGTGGTACTTGTGCTTCATCCAGCCTCAACCACACCATGTTGTGTATGAAGAAGGATGGCTGATATTGATTGTAAGGTCCCCAACTACAAGATCAAAGCTTTATGTTCAGCAGCTCTTCAATTTTAAATTATATAGGCATAACAGAAGGATGAAACTTTATGTTTATAAGGTTCTGTAGTCTGAACTCCTTGCATACTTCTCACGATGACTTGTATTTCAACACGTTTGCATAAATTATGATGCCTTCTCCCTTCTTTATCTAACTAATTCTTAAAGTCTCTGAATACAACGTAAATCTTCTCAATTACAAAATTAGTATATCTAAAGTAACAAAACAAAATAGAGAGAGAGAGAGGGGGAAGGGAGAGGTTAAGCATATGTCAGGTCAGTTTGTAAGGCAAGCCTCCAAAGTAACTGATCTCCCAATGTGATGCTTATGATGAAAGAAAAAAGAACTAAGTTTTAGCCTTCCCCATCCCCCTTCACCCTTCACCTTTTCTTTCTAGATGTTAATGTTTAAACAGAGGGTGATTGGGAGGAGAAACTGTCTCTCTAGGCTGCACACTGTTCCCTAGTATATAATGTGATTACTATCTATGATGTCAATCCCAAACAGCGGCGCGGAGCGGCCGAGCCCAAAAACGCTATAGCGGGATGGCCGCTATTGCAAAGACTAGAAAACAGCTTACATATTTTATATTATATATATAAATACTCAAACAGAAAAATACACAAAATTAAAGGGGTAGTCATAACATTCAAAATACTCAATAGTCACTAACATTCAAAAAGTATGATGTCTCCACTTTAAAAAGTATAACATAAGTACTTAACTACTAATTTAACTTAAGTTTTAAACGTATTCAAAAATCATAATAAGTACAAGTGATTCCTTAATTAGAATCAGAATCATTTCTAGCAACTTCAACCACGTCAATTTCAACATTCTCTTGTTCATCACTTGATTCAAAGAAATGTTCTTCCTCCTCCTCTTCAATAGGCACAACTGTAGAAGGTGTAGCTCTAGTATGTTGTCTAGTAAGTCTTGCCGGCTCACCAGCCCCTACTGCATCACCAACAACTCTCCATGTCAAGCTATCATCGCCAAACACATCCTCATCTTCAGCCGCTTCTTCTCCATCTTCACCCAATTCCCTTTGCTCTTTGCTCTTGTAATTTCACTTGTTGATTCCTTGCCACAAAAATCACATGTGATAGCTTTCTTGTTGTTAACGTTCCTCAAAGAATTCCATTCCCAAGCCATATCTAGGTTCGGACCTATAGGCTTTACCAGTGCATTAGAACCAGTTGAGGAAGCAGTAGCAGTTCTGGGTGTTGGTGGTTGAGTGGAAGGTTCAAATGATGCCATGGTGGATGAATGGGTGCAGCTTACTGAAACAGAGGAGAGGAGTCAAGAAGAGAGGAGGAGAGAAAGGAGCCAAGGAAGCACGAAAAAAGGAGAGAACAGACGAAACACAGTCACGTCGTCACCGGAAACATTGCCGCTGTCGTCGCCGCCGCCACCGGAAAACGAGCAGGGAAGGGGCAGCAGTGGTCTTAGCAAGTCGCAAGTGAGAAGAGGAAGATTGGCTCCAAAACATAAACGTGGTCCTTTGATACGTGACCCAGACCTAAAATCAAATAGGTGGGAGAAAAGACCAAAAGCCCCAAAAAAATATGACTGTTAGAGGGGCAAAATGGACTTTTCGTAAGCGGTTCACAATAGCGGCTGCTATTGGACGCGATTCAGCCGCAAAATCCGCGAACACAAACAGCACCGCACCAGGCATTCGCGTAGCAGAGGGGGTGCAATCCGCACCGCACCTCCGCGATCACGCCGCGATTAACAACAAAGATTACTATCAATCAACAAGCTAGTTAGGAGCTAATCAGGACTAATTGTAGAATTGAAACCGATTAACAGCAATTAACTATATTCATAACCATAGTTGACTGATAACTGATATAATAATCTAAGTTTCAGCAAAGACATGATTATTTATTGTCAATACCATAATTGATGGAAGAACTTTAATGGAACACTTCAACTTCAACCCCAAGAATCATTCCATGTTTTAAGGCTTTTGAAAACATCAAATAAATTCTTTCACTGAGAAGTTATCCACAAATCAAATTTAAAAAAAAAAAAAAAACAAAGAAAGAAAGAAAGAAAGAGAAGCATACTTGTAGATACATCAGGAAGAACAGCCAGATTTTGCACTTTCATAATATGGGGCAGATGCCTTACATGACCCGCAATATCTACTCCTATGCCAGAATTTGACAGGCATAGCAAGTGTAAATCTCCATCTGAGTCCAAGATCAGAAACATCCTCTGGGACAGAGCCTGAATGGAAATAACCTTTACAGACATCGTTACCTTTGTCATGGATTTTGTTTCAACCTCCTTTCCCTTCAATGCCACAAAACATACACCTCCATCTCTGTCATCATGTTTAAGTTTAACATTTGTCTGCTTCACTAAAAGTAAAAATACATAGATTAGATACTTTGTAGAGAAATATTTGAAACAATTTACACTTGCACATAGAATCAAGCAATCATATCATGAGACCCCTACAGATCTACCCTGTAGCAAAGTAAAGGGAGATAATAAACGCAGATGCCCAGTCTGCCAGCTAGAGATTCCATGTGTAAGTTAAGAAATTCAAAATGCATACCAGAGTTGAAGATATGTTCTTAGAATTTAGTTATTTACCATCTAAAATATCTTGAGATTAAACAAAGGAGACCATGAATTGAACCCATATCTTGGTCATCGAGAAATACCTGAAAACGTGTTAGCAGAACTTATAAAAACATCACTTATCACATTTGGCCAGAGTAACTTCTTTGAGTACAGCCACTAATACTTAAAAGTAGGATTTTAGGCGAAAAAACACTAGGCTGATACAACCATCATATTGCATTAATTACTGTTAGACGGTAAAAGGACAGAGATAAATACCCATTAGGTCCCATGGATGAAAATACGCCACATATTCCTATTAGGTAACTGCTAAGTTCTAAAATTGTATCACAGTTCACAGAAAACTAATCATCAATTTATCCAAAAACTAAAGGTACAGTTAAATGGTATCAAGCTGATCAAAAGAGATAAGAAATTGTCCAGCAAATGAAGGAAATAATACCAACTACTGAATTCAAAACTGGGCATCCCTCTTTAAGTTTGAACTAACTCAACTCTTTGTGCACCATATTCTACAGAGAGCCCAATCAAAAGGATGCTGGCAACGGTACTTCTTTTAGTAGAAATTTTACAAGTAAAACTAACTTGAGTTTGAATTAAGTATACGATGCATTTTCTGTGTTGTTTGACAAAGTTGTTAAGTATGAGTGTCATGATTTCATGTCCAATCAATCGCTAGAAATATATGTAGAGCTTAATGTCTTGTTGCAAAGGACTAATAGTTGATTTGTCATGGATAATAGGTGGTATAATGAAAGCCTTTTCTGGATTCAGCTAATGTAAATAATTAGGGTTGGCCAATAATTTAGCAGCTACATCCTTTTTGGGATAAAGCAGTTGTGACTCTCAGCATCGTTATGGGTGCTTAGCTAATGGCTGTCTAAGAGAAGTTTCTTCCTTGGACATTCAGAGAAACTGGCAAACTTGCCCTTTTTGGAACGAAAGGTTTAGAGGTAGGGAGGGTACTCCATTCTAAACCCAGGTTATGCCACATTCGGACTCAATGAGGAATGGCAAGTTTTACTTAGTTGATGTGCTTTTTTTGTTTGTTTCTTAATTTTATATATTTTAGTTTTTCCCAAGAGGATATCTTACCCCATGCTCTTGTAGATTTTTTATTCTCTTCTCTAATAACAATCTTCTTTTAGCCCAAAAAAATGTGCATTAGTCATAAACTGTAATCCGCGAGTAACATTTGTGTTTATGCTATGTGAAGTTGGAAAACCCAAAGGTTCGTATTAAGAATAGAAGCATGTGGATGGAAATAATATATCTTCATCAACACATAGTATGCCCTTGATTATTCATTATTTTAAAACTAAATCAATGAATCTCAGCATATTGATGGATTGGAAACTGTATCCCAGTCAAATGTTTAGAGGTGCAGGTTGAGGTAATGATGCTTACTGCATAGAATTGATGAGTACAATGGCTACGGGGAGTTGAAATACAACAGATAGATAAACAAGATAAAACTAATGAGAGCAGCGACAGGATTCAGTTCATTCATTGAGGGTTAAGGCACTGGATAATGATGAGTTAATTAGCTTCAAGGTAGAATGTTGACTTCGGTGAAGCACTCCTATAATTTATATTACATCAGATAAATCTGTGGTCCGTATGAACTACCTCCCACCCATAATAGGTAGGACATGGATGCAAGTCAACTAGTTTCAAAAAGCAATCTCCTTCACCTATTCATAACAAATATTAACAGGCACTACTCCAAAATGACCTTTAACATTACTGAACAATAATGATCAACAGAATCTCATGTAAATTGAGCCTGAAATCTAGATATACTAACAACGACAAAGCTATGACAAATATAATGGCATGTTTAGGCTGCAATTTTAAAAAACTAAGCATTAGAGAATATTATAAATAATGTCTAATTCAATATTTACCAAGATCACATGTTGACAAGAAAACAGTATAGCTGGCGAAGAGGAAGGTATAAAGAAAGCAAATCAGTCAAAAAAACCAAGATTTTAAGACTGCACAAATTAGTCACAGGCAGGAAGAGTGGAAGACGCACAGAATTGTTTCATAGGGAGATCAGCTCAAAAAAGGAAATAATTTATACTTCTGAGAAACCATATTTTCTAGTCAACCAAAATTAACGAATAAAAAATCATGAGAAAATAAATCAGAGAAGCAAAATTCCAAATTCCTTCTCAAGAAGAATTTAGGTCAATATCTGTTAGGTATGAAAAGAAGTAAAGCCTTGTGAGACCCCATGAACAATATGGAAGCAAACAGGAATATTGACTATGGGAATAACAGAACTGCCACATCATAGGGAGGAGTGAGGAGGGTGTGAATTCCTATGTTGTCAATCCCAAATAGCGGCGCGGAGCGGCCGAGCCCAAAAACGCTATAGCGGGATAGCGGTAGCGGGATGGCCGCTATTGCGAACACTAGAAAACAACTTACATATTTTATATTATATACATAAATCCTCAAAAATAGAAAAATACATAAAATTAAAGACATATTTATAATTAATAATCACAATTCATTGTCATTAATAACAAATCCAATATAACTTAAATGATGAACATAATAAAAAATATTCTGAAACTATATATATATATATATAATTGCAACTGAATTCTGTTAGAATAAGTAATTAAATGGAGGAAAAAATGGAGAAAGGGAAGGCATCCAAAAATTGGGTGAAGGTTTTCGGGCCCTTTGGGCAGGAAGGTTGGCAAACCCTCAAACATATGCATGTGTTTCTATCCTCATCTTGTTATTCAGTGTAATCAAGATGGACTTTTCCTATTTAAGGAGCTAGACTCCATTTTTCATGATTGGCAATACAAGTTTCTATCATTATCCTTACTTCAGTTAAACCATGCAACCCGTGAACTTATAGAGCATGCTGATTACTAATCTCTGAAGATAAAGCCCAAAAGGGTAGCAGCGCCAGTATTATCAATAGAGGATGGCAGCCCACAGCGGAAAGCCAAAAATCATTTCTTGGCTTCCCTGTTTGATGTGACAGCAGTGAAAAGGGCTGTGATAGGCTACTATCTCAGTCACGACTGGCGCATCACGAAAACACTCTACCTTTCAATATTTGCATAAACATATTCCTTGCTCAAAGGATATAATATTAATTCCACAAGTTGTCCTTCTTTTCTGAAAATTTAAAAGGTTTATATATTCTTTCCTCTCCCAATCAATTGAAACTTCATGAAAGTTAAACCTAATTGTATTAGGCAGTCAAACCAGAACCAATTATAATTTTTATTGAAGAGTGGGAAAAACTATACAATGCATTGGGTAAATTGGACCAAATGTCACAATCCGCATCGTCAATACATATCATTTTACCAAATGTCAATTGGACCATATTCAAACAAAACCAATAATAAAAGTGAAATTTTCTTATAATACTGTACTTACCAGCAACACCATGTTTTTCAATTTTCCCTTCCAAATCACCATTGCAAGTTACCTCCAAAACCCCTTCACCCCCACAACGCTTCCCCCCTCGATCACGAGCAAGGACACCATTCAGCATCTTCAAATTCAAATTAGAATTCCTCACTTTCTTAACCCTTCCTTTCACGATCCGCCGCAGGCTAAAAACCCTAACCCCATTTTCTTCCCCAAGAAGCAAGAACCCGAAGGAAACGCTGAGCGACAAAACCGGCCTGGAACACTCAATCACAGCACACCTCATCAATTTCACCACCTCACCACCACCGCCACCATCATCCTCCATCTTCGCCGCGAGAACCCAGACCTTCCCGCTCGAAACGGAGTACATGGCGAAGTAGTTAACGGAGCCAGAGAGCTTAATTGAAACCCCATGTTTCGAATTTACCAAAACCCCTAATTTAGGTTCGAATCGAAGGTCCTTGTGGGAGCACAGAACGTTGCTGGGTCTGGAAAAAGCGTTGTTTTTTGGGTGCAAAATGTAGAAACGGAGGAGAATTTGAGAACGGTGGGGCCCAGAGACAATGAAGAGGACTCTGGGGGTGGAATTAGGGTGTGGTTGGATGAGGAGGAAGGTGGAGGAAGAAGAAGGAGAAGGGATTAGGGTTTGTGGGGTAAGGGAAGAAGAAGAAAGAGGAGGAGGAGGAGAGAGAGGAGAGAAAGAAGGGTAGAGAGAGAGGGAGGAATCAGAGTGGGTTAGGGCAAGGGAGAGAGAAGTGGGTTCAAAGAGGATGGAGGTTGTGTAAGGAGGAGAGGAGAGAGAAGAAGGGTTTGGGAGGGTGAACTTGGAAGCTTGGATAACAACCATTAGAGAGGGGAGTAGCTACAAAACTTGAAACTAGTGAGTGAATGGCTTGGTAAGGACTAAGAAGAAGGAATGAAATGGCATTGATTTGGTTGGTACTTGCAAGACGAGAAAGAAGAAGAAGGGAAAGAAATATGTCTTACGTTGGTTGAATGCTGCTTGGCTTGTTTTTGTTTTTTTTTTTTAAAAAAATAATTAAGACTAAAGTTGCGTTTTGGTCCAGAAATTTTTGGAGGATCCATTTTTAATTTCTGGAAGAAGAAAAACTCATCATTTAGTCCTCGAAAATTACCTCTGTGAGGTAATTTGGTCCTTCCGTCGGTCTCCTCTGTCAAAGTGTTTATTTGGAGCATTAAATATCCTAGGTGTACTGTTACTTTATTTCCGGCGTGGATAATAATAATGAAACATAAAATGTTGAATTTAAGGGTCCAAAACGACGTCGTTTGGACTCAAAACAAAGGCGCTCTTGGGACCCCAAAACGACAACGTTTGGGGGTTTTTCAAACCCAAAATAGCTGAAGCTTCTTATGTTAACAGTGGTCGGGGGTACTTGAAATTCTGAAAGCCTAAGCAGGGAAGAACACTAGGAGCGTGGTATCTCAACTGCAATTTGGGGGTGGGGGTGGGGGGAGGAATCATAAATCTTTGCTTGAATCGGTCACCTTCTTTACTACGTGCATCGAACCCTAAGCAGAAATCTTTGCGTTGAAGGTGCGTTTTCTTATTCAATTTCTTTATGCCTTTTTCTGGTTTAGGTCATGGTGGGGACAACATTGTATTATTTCCCATGTTTTGCATGTGCTTTGGGTCATTCTTACTTTGTTATGCCTTTTCTGGTTGTTTGGTGGTCCCAAGTATGGAAATACCATTTTTTTGCCTATTTTGTTAGGTTGCTGTTATACACGTTAGGTTGCAATTTTTTATGCCTATTTGTTGGCTTTTGATGCATGTAGGGCGTATTGGGTGCGGTGGGGGACCTTTGATAAATGTGTTTACATATGGGATGCACTACGTAAGTCCATTTTTGTTCCTTGATATTTTAACATTGTACTCAAGTTGGTCCTTTTTTAATTCTTTTTTGCAGATGACTTTTTACATTTCCTTCGTATATCACCTTGGAGGCAGTTTTGTGAGGGACAATAATAGGGTACTGAAGTATCTGGATGGCACAGTAGAGAACCTTCCTGAAATGGACATGGATCTTATCTATTACTTTGATTTGATCAAGTTGTTCAAGCACTTTGGATTTCTCGACTTCAAGACCATCTACTAGATGCATCCGGAAAAAAATGACTTTGACACTGGTTTAAGGGTAATTCATGGAGATAAGGCGATCAATGAACTTTGCGAGGTAGCGTTGAGTAAGGGGCTTGGCACCATACATTTTTACTTTGAGCATCCTATTTTGGAGGCAGATATGGAATCATCATTTGATGATTACGACAGCGGGGAGGTCTCTGCATAAAGCCTCCCCCAGTAAACACCGATGATGAGAGCGATGAAGCAGTTGAGGTGCCGGCTAAAAAACAAAATGAGTAAATACTCATTTTGGTCCCTGAAATCGTAGGATCGTATCAACTTAGTCCCTCACATTATCAATATTCCAAAATGATCCCTGAAATTGCAGAAAGTTAATCAGATTCATCCCTCCGTTGGTATTTGCATAGACTATATTAAGTTGGTAATGTCAATGATGCATTTTAAACTAAGTGAATAATGTCAGGGATGCATTTGCTACATTTTGTAAATATTGATAATGTGGGGGACTAAATTGATATGACCCTACAATTTCAGGAACCAAATTGGGTATTTACTCAAAACAAAATTGTGCTTCGAAAAAGAAAGCTGGTAAAAGGAAAGGTGGGGCGAAAAAAAAGGGCAACACCTAAGAAGAAAAGTGGAGGGATAAAATAGGACAAATCTGACTCCTCCACTGAAGATGATATTGAAGAAGATTCTTTTGAGGCAACCGGGTATGCATCGTACTCTGAACAAATGCATACCTTGGAATCCACAGATTATGAGGCATCTTCGAGGTTGACATTTCTGGTCTTCAAGGTGTCTACTCAGTTTGGTCAAGTTCACTTAGAACTTGGCATGGAATATCTCAACCTTGAACTTTTCAAGAATGCTGTAAAGGACTACAACATCAACCTTGGCAGAGAATTTAAATGGAAGAAGAATGATAAGCTTAAGGTGCGAGTGGTGTGCAAAGTGTCAGATTGTGGTTGGTTGGTTTATTGTACTTGGAATACTAGGACGGAGACATATCAAATAAAGACATTTGTCTCATAGCACACTTGCTGTAGGGTGTTCCAGAATAAAGCTGCATCGAGGGGTTGGGTGGCTAAGAAGTTGGAACAATGGTTATTGACCCAACTTGGCCTAAAGAGGAGACAAGCATTTGAGATAATGAAGGAGGACTTTCAAGTTCACTTGCATGACAAGAAACTGTCTAGGGCGCTCAAGAAGGCAAGGCTGGCAGTTGAAGGCTCTGAAAAGGACCAATATGCAAGGTTGTGGGACTATTTGAATGAACTCTTGAGAAGCAATCCTGAGATAACATGCATGATGAATGTTATTCCTCGTCCAAAATCCTCGCCACTGTTTGAGAGATTGTATATATGCTTGGATGCTTGCAAGCAATGATTTAAAGCTGGGTGCAGGCCATTGATAGGGCTTGACGGTTTTACCCTGAAAGGATACTATGGTGGGAAGCTCTTGTCAGCTGTAGGACAAGATGCAAATAACCAGTATTATGTGATCGTGTATGCCGTCGTGGACTCCGAGATAAAAGACAACTGGAAGTCGTTTCTGACATTACTAGAAGCTGACAGGAATACTGCCCCCTGTGTAGCAAAAAAGACTTGAAAGGTCGAAAGTAGAGAGCAACAAGTGGACTCCTACTTGGACAGGTGATCCTAAAAATGAAAAAATTTGTGGTACAAAAGAGTAGAACAAAGGTGGGAGTTAGACTAACCCAACAGTCTTGCACTTGCCAACAGTGGCAATTGACTGGGCTACCATGTGCCCATGCCACTGTAGCAATTGCCTTCAAGAATGAAAAGCCAAAAGATCACGTTCACCAATGGCTAACTATGGAAGCATTAAATGCAACTTACGAGCACTTTATTAGCCCAGTCAACCACCAAGAATTTTGGATTGAAACGGACACCCCTAAACCAGATCCACTGAAGCTGAAAAGGCCTATTAGAAGGCCAAAAAAATTTAGAAGGAAGGATGCACACTCAGAAGAAGCCTCTGATAGCCAGCAGAACAAGACGCGTAAGACTTGGGAGGTCACATGCAAGAAATGTGGTGAGGCTGGACATTTTGAGAAGACTTGCAAAGGACTGCCTGCCAGACCAAAACTTCTGAACGCTAGAACTGCAAAAAATTATTGCGAGAGAAAAAGAAGCACTAATCCTTAACCACAAGTTGTGACACAGGTATTATATTTTTGAATACATTGAACTTGTTACATTGACTGGTGCATTTCTTTTTTGCATTCTGGTGTATAAAATGGTGCATTCTAGTGCATAAAATGGTGCATTCTGGTGGTGCATAGCATTCGGAGCATTCTGGTGCATTTGGTGCATAACATTGGTGCATAAAATTGTAGCACAAATAGGGACCAATTTGGGTCACGAAAAGTTTTTCAGGGACTCAAATGGCTCACTAAATAAAATAATAGGGACTAAAATGGTTAAATAATTTAAAACAGGGACTGATTAGGGTGCGTTTGGACGCATCACGTCTAATGCACCATTACTTGTGTTGGTTCAATATGTCTGATGCACTGATATATGACTAATGCACCAAAATTTGTGATTTTCAGGATAATCAATGGTTTGCTCCCCCATCACCCTTCAACCAGCTTTCAGGCCACCACCCATCAGCCCACATGCTACCAAGACACCACCTACAATGCCACCAGCTTTCACCAATTCTTCCACGGTAGGAACTTGTATGATTCGCCCACCAGGTCCACCAAGTTTGGCTGATTAACAAGAAAAAGTCTCTATTGAAACTCTTGCAGCAACAAGCATTGGGGTAGCATCTAGGATGTTTTAGTTCATCCCAACTCCTGGATATAGGTCCCCATCGCCACCATCAAAGAAGACTTGATTTAGTTTTACTCTTTTGGATTGTAATTTGTGTTTGTTGGAAGTCTGGAACTTTATTTTGTCTACATTTTCGATTGCAAGACTAGTATTTGGCATAGTCTTTTGGATTGTAATTTGTGTTTTTTTGGAGTCTGGAACTTCATTGATTGTGTAATTTTGGATTGCAATCCATGTATTGACATTCCTTTTTGATATGCTAATACAAAGTTGACGTATTTGGCGTAGTTATGTATTGACAGTGTCTTCAGGCTGAAATAAAAATACATTAAACCAAAATATAATAAAGCAAAATACATTCAACACATTTCATAACAACAACATAGTTGACTACAACCAAAATACATAAACCATCCAAGTGAAATACATAATTTAGTAGATCTTTTCCTAGTTCCAAATACAAAGACCAATAACCACAGCAACAATGACAACCCCAACCACCCCAACACATTGTTGCCAATTCATAACTTCTTTCATCTTCACTTGCATTTCATTCATATGAACTCTCATGACCTCCATATCCCTCTCCAACTGTGCAACTTTCCCTTCTTCAATCTCTAGCATTGTCAACATCTTCTTTTCATATTCATCTAACCACTTGAAATATTCGCAATACGGTTTCTTCTCCTATAAAAATGAACATAAAACAAGTCAACGTAGGAAAACCCATAAAATCAGAGGAAGAATTCAATTTTTGAATCTTAAAATAGGGACATCCATATAATGCTCTATTTGGGTTCTTGGCCGTTTTTGAGGTGTAGACAATAGCATTTATCTTACAAACACATCTTGGAGGAGGAAACTTTCCATGGGTAGCAATACCTGCCGCACTCTCATTCGCACACCAACTCACCTGAAGCTTGGAGACAAAATGAGAACTCTCTGACTTCCCATGGCTCTTCATCTCCTCAAAAACAGCAGGTTAGGAGCAAAGAAATGTCGAATCAACCTTCCACCACGCGAAAATTCAAACTGAACAGTAGGCTATGGAGTTAGGGTTTCAAAGGTGAAATGGGGAAGAAGACATATAAAAAGGGAAATTTATTTAGTTTGAATATTTTTTTTCATTTTTTAAATTAAATGCCATAATGGAAACTTATTTAATGTAAACGTAGGATAGTTCACGCTCCAGATAAGCACTTTAACGGAGGAGACCAACGGTTGACTGACGGAAGGACCAAATTGTCTCACGGAAGTAATTTTGGGGCACTAAATGGTGAGTTTTTTTTTTTTCAGGGACTAAAAGTGGGTCCTCAAAAAATTTCAGGGACCAATATAGACCTTTAGTCTTATTATTATTTAAAATGCATGAGTCACTTAATTTGTTTCTCAAATAGCATGAATAATAGCATTTTAACACAAGTTATACATAATTTACTTACAATACATTCATTAATCGGAAATCTCTATTGCATTAATTAACCATTAACCATTAATATTAAGGTGAATCAAATCTTATAATATCTTTTCTCAAACTAAAAGTTGTTATATTTTCTTTTGATCACAACAATTTTGAAATTATTTTAATTTATTATATATAAAATAATTATAATTATTATGACCTAAAATAAATTTAATCATTTTATTATATATTTAATTTATATATAATAGTCATAATTACTATAAATATTTTATAAAAAAAGTTTCTATACGCGAGTCCAATGACACATGGCATCATCACATTCTTCTTCTTTTCCCCTTCTAAAACCAGTTTCTATTTTAAGTTTCTCTTTTATGTATAATTATCAATGTTTTAAAATCGGACCGATCATTAAATCAGTGAAAACACTGATTCACGGTTCATTGGTTCCACCGCAGATCAATCGGGGTCATACCGATTGCAATTAAACACATATTTTTAATTTATAAAATATATTCAATAATTATAAAAAATAAACTATATTTTATATAACCTGTTGTATCCATTCCCATCACTCACCCTTAATGTATTTTAACTTATAAAAGATATTTGCGTCTTCATTTTGAACTCTTGGTCCATTTGTTGATTTCTACCTCAGTGGCAAATTGATAGCCATCTATAAAATGTCTTCTGGTGCCATTGTAAGTGCTCCTCTTTTTCCCCTATTGACTTTAGTTTGTCATGGTTTAGGCTGTGGAGTCTGAAAAGCAGTCAAATGCAAAGACACATCATGCAAAAAATAGCCCGATGGAAGAAGAAATTAGACTACTGAAGGATGGAGTAGAAAAGAGTTGCATGAGTATGAAGGATGTTGAAGTTGGTGACGCTAAAAGCCACAGGAACTTTTTAAAGTCCCACATGGGTGAGACTAGGTAAGCAATGTGAAAGGATGGGCTAAAAATATAAAGTGTGTGAGATTGAGCAACTTACTGGCAGACAATTTTCTGAATCGGCCTAAATCGTTTAACCGACAATTTTGACCGGTTTTAAATCGGTTCAACCAATTCTATATCGATTTTTGAGAGGTCTAATTTTAAGGTTCATCCGGACCGGTTCATCAGTTGGATTGACCTGTTCGTTCCGGTTTTCATAACCATGATATTTATAAAAAATAAAGGCACATATTCAGCCTCCAACTACACAACTACTAAGCTAAAGCATTGCCAAAACTCTCTCAATTTCTCTACTCTCTTAATTTCTCTACTCTAAAGCTTTGCTAATTCGTTTAAGAACTTTGAATTTGAGCCTTTAAGCTTTATTATATCTTGAATATCTAGTTGTGCTGCAAGTTATAATTTATCATACTAATACGAGTGCTACATTTTATTTCTTTAATCCTTATTTTTGAAAGGGTACCTAAGGTGTAATCCTTGCTGGTGAAAGGGTGTGGTCCCTAGGGTATGATCCCTTATTGAAAGGGTGAGATCCCTTATTGTGATGTAAAAGGGTGGTATTCCTTGGTTAATTGAGACTCCTACACAAAGGATAATGTTATCCTTGAGGTGGAGAGTGCTCTATTATGTAAAGGTTTCAAACACTTGTTGTAAAACTTGTTTTAGTGAAAAAGCCCTTGGTGTCGACCTTGGTGACTAGACGTAGACCACACGGAGTTAGTGGTCGAACCATGATAAAGAGTTATGTGTGTTTCTCTCTACCCTTAGTCTTTATTTATATTAAGCATTGCTCTCTTATTGATATTCACCAAACATTTATTCTCTTCTTGATACTCACCAAATATTTCTTCTCTTCTTCATATTAACCAAGTATTTCTTCTTTTCTAGATATTCACCAAGTATTTCTTCTCTCCTATTCTCTAAAGTAATTTCTCTTTATACATTAGTAGTAGAGAATTAATTTATTATACAAGTATTCAATATTTATTTTATTTCTCAATTTTGAATTGAATTAATTTATTACGCTTGTGCAAAAAGTTTTAAAAACTCAATTCATCCCTCCTCCCGAGTTTGAAGTTACTTGTCAATAAATATGTCGATGTATACACATATAAACTTTCAAGATTCAATCTTATACATTTTAATTATACCAATGTTGTAATTCCTAGTCAGAGCAAAGTTCGTATAGACTTTGATGAAGACGATGATAGCTCCATTCTCAATCATACACAATAGGTAATTTCAGTACAACAATAACTCAGTTTGCATTGGTGTAATACTTTTCAGAGTTTCTAAGGATTATTGACTGATCGTTTTATTATATTTACTTACACTACAATAAAACAGGTCATAATATATAATTCGGTCGCTAACCTAGTTAGACACCAAGAGTTTTCAGCTTTTTCACACAAGAAGTATGCATTTAATTACACAAGAAGTATTCATTTACGATTCTCTTGCGGATGTAGGGGGGAGGTTGACAATTTTTTTAAAATTTTTATTTTATTTACTTGTTTCTTTGATCATGTAATGAATTACATTTTATTATTACAATATATGTTTCCTTATTTTTTTATTTGTGTTACATTTTTATTTCTATACAATGTCTATTATTGTTTATTGCTATTAAAAATAAATTACAAATATATATTATAATTTTAATAATAATAATATATAATAATATTTACAATAAAGTCTTATTTATAATATATTAATAATATTAATAATAAAATAATATTATTATGAAAATATTTTATTATTATGGGTTTTATTGAGTTTAAACAAAAATATAAAGCACATTTGGCGACAGAATCTACGACCGCACACTCGGTTGCTTAACTGTTCATAGGTGTATATAGCCACTTGTTTAGAGACCGAATTAGCGATCACGTATTTGATCGCTAAATTGGCCACCAAAAACAAAGCAACCATTCCATTAGCAACTAATTTTTTATTCCTTAGCGATCGAATATCGCGGTCGCTAATAGCGACTAATTTGAAATTTTGGTCGCTAAGGACTTAGCGACTAGGCTTTTAGCGACCACGCCAAATCAGTCGCTGAATCGATCGCTAAGCTTTTTAGCGGTCAAATTTCTTCGTTTAGTTTGGTCACTAAACAACTTAATTCTTGTAGTAAGATCCCCAAGAGCGGAAAAAAATTGCTAGCCATAGTAAACATGCTAAAAGGGAAAAAAAAAAAAAAAAGAGTGAAAAGAAGAACATCAAAAATCAAAAGGACGCATCAAAAAGTAGATGCATAAAAATTGGAGATGGGTGGTTGTGAATTTGAAGATATTGAATTTGATGTCCTTCATCTACGTATTAGACACTAAGATATGATGAGGTTAGAGCATGGATGGATATGGGAAAAGCAAGCACTTATACTAAAAGGAAGTGTGAGGAACCCACTTATCTCTGAATATGATGACAATGATGTATTTAGAAGTGTAAATAATGTAGTCTTAATCAAATATGATGAAGAATAATAGCAGGATTGCAGCCCAGGGATTTTTTTCTCCCTACCAATCCCACACCTTGGTTCTAGAGGGCTTAAAAAGGTGGTTCTTTTAGAGCTTTTAAACGTTATCCTCTCTTTTTCTAATGAGAAGCTTGTATTGGAAGCACTTGTGAAATTGGTCCTTTTAATAAGGTTTAAATATGCATATAGGCCAAAGTGGAAGAGTGATATACAATTCATCCTAAATTAAATACTGCCCAATAAGAAATGGATAAACTAAATTGCAAAATTGACATTTAATAGTTAAAGATAATGTTGCATAGGAAAGAGAATCATCATAATAAGTTCAAAAAGACGAAAGTCTAGACGAAAAAAACAGCAAATTTAATAGAATTTTCATGATCTGATATTTTGCACATGAAGTGTTTCCTTTCTCACTCGGGTTCTTCAATACCTGCAAAGTGAAGAAAGCAAATATAAAAATTAAATGAAACAAAAATATAATTGATGCTTGTTATTTATATGCCTATATAAGAAAAGTCATTGTCTTAAACTCTAGCCAGCCCAGCCAACATTATACCTGATCTTAATTTGTTTATTCAGACAATCAACCATTTATAATGGAATAAAGGGCATGAAAATCAAAGTTATACATCAAAGTTGTTACAAGGACAAGGCCATAAGAAAGGATCAGTATGATTATAAAATAAATAAAACTGGAACTAGATCATTCTAATAACTATGCAACACTTGGCTTCAAAAACATGCATTGAATTTGAAGTCATCATAGATCAAAGCTAATTAAAAATGAAAGACACTCAGGGAATAAAATTATCTTAAATGAGGACTTATCCGTATGTAAGATGCAAAAGAACATACAAAGATTATTTGCTATCTTAGGAAATATTTAAACAATTACATGTGTCAAATTTGCTTCCCAATTCATTTGCACTTGAACTGTTTGTAAAAGTTCTATCCAACCTCTAGAACCATGATTTGGCTTTGCAGCCAAATAACTTGAATTTTTTGTCTATAAAATTTTAGCAAAGTAAATTATGAAAGATTTCTCACTAGAAGTAAGAAAACTTTGAAGGTTCTCACAGAAAAAATTTCTATACAACGCCCCAATAGATTCATGCATTTCTAACACAAACAACAATTTCAACAGAAACCGATGTCCCCTAATTGTTCGCCGCACAGGGCAAAAGAACAATAACATGTTCATTTTCATAAAATCCAACAAATACATACCTATTATTGATAGGGATGACAATGGATATTTTATCCAGTGGGTACCCTAAAAATTACCCATGGTGGATAGGATAATTACCCATATAATGGGTTCTGGGACGGGGACGAGTAATTACCCGCAAAATTTAATGGGTATGAGTACTTTCGTATCTACCCCGTTCTATACCCGCATACCTATATATTAATATTTTTAAATTATTATTATATATACGTATATATATTAAATTCTTTTTAATAACGTTTTTCTTTCCTCAAGTCACCTGCCATATGTAAAATAGATATTATTGCCTTGCGATTAGACCATTAGACTTTTTTCTCATGTAATTGGATCAATTGCCTAAACAATGTTGGAGTAGCTGATGACCGAAAACTATGCTAATTCATAGGGTTGTGACGCTGTGAAATTATGTGGGTTTCAATTATATATATAAATTAAAACAATTAATTGAATTGAAATGAAAGTTAGGTTATTATTTTCCTATTCTTCCTGAGTTTCTAGTGTCGTTCTGTCGTTCACCACTTGAGTTTCAGTCCTTCGTGAGTTCCTATTCTTCTTGATCCACTACAAGAAAACCCGGTAATACCGACGGCTTGTTACCGACGGCTGTGACGGCGTCGGCAATTCATGAATTTCCCACGGTTTAGGCCGTCGAAAAAGGTTAAATTTGTTTACCGACGGCTAATTTACCGAGGACTAAGCCGTCGGAAAATCCGTCGGTAGTTTTTGGCGCAAATGGTCTCACTCAATTACCGACGGCCTAGGCCGTCGGTAAATTGAAATGTGACCGTTAGTTTACCGACGAATTAGGCCGTCGGTAAGGGTATTTTTGCTTTACCGACGGTCTAAACCGTCGGTAAAAGCATTTTCACCTTACCAGCGGCCTAAGCCGTCGGTAAACGTCCACTTACACTAGGCCCGCACCTTCTCCCTCTCATTTCTCTCCCCCTCCCGCGACCCCCTCCCCCTCCCGTCCTATTCCGCGTTCTCTCCTTCGCCGTCAAAGCCACCAGCCATCGCCACCATCTCCTGTCCTCTCCTCTCCTCTCCTCAGTATCTTCTCTCCTCGCCGCATCGCCACCTCTTCGCGGCCCACCACCACCTCGCCGCACCACCATTCCGCGGGCCACCACCACCAACCGCCAGTACCACCCCGCCAGCACCAGCTCGCCGGACCACCCCTTGCCAGCACCACCTCTCCACTATTTCCTATCTCCACGTCTGGTCAGTCATTTCAAAATCCCCCATTGGATTGTATTGTTTTTCTTTGCATTACTGTATTGTTGTTGAATATGTATTATGTTGCTGAAATTGTAGTTACTGAACATGTATTATGTTATTGAAATTGTAGTGTTAAACTATGTATTGCTAGTGAAATTATATGTTCTGTTGTGTAGGACTTAGGTTGAATTGAGGTTTAGGTTTTTATTTATTTATTCTAATTCCCTAATTTTATTTTAAATTATATTCGTGATGTTTTAATTTGCATGTTTGTAGTGATAATGTAGGGCTTAATTTCACTTGTGAATTTTTTAGGATAAATTACATGTTTAATTACATAAGATTTAAAAAATAAAAGATGTCACCATATAATATTTTTTTTAGTTTAAGTTAGAAACATCGATCCAAGGACCTAGCCAAGTAAAATCAAATAAATAAATAAATAAATAAATAAATAAATAAATATAATAAATAATACGATAATATAAATAAAATTAATTAAGATAAATTGATTGTTCTTAACACTTATAATAAGTGTTAAGCCACATAAAACTAATTCATAAATAGTAAAATAAAATACTAATGCATAGAATATCAAAATCTCTTACCACTTATATTTGTGTGAAGCCTCATAAGAATTATAATTAAATAATAAATTATAAAAATAATTAGTTTAAGTTAGAAACCTAGACATGAAAAAAATGTCGGGACGGTGATGGTAGGGTCATGGCAAATTGCAGATGGTTCAGTAGCGGATAGTGCGATGTGGCGAAACTAATTAGTGAATAAAATTTAATCGATTAAAAATTTAAATAAGGTAGAAATAATAAATAATATTTGATTAATTGAATAAAGAGGTTAAATATTTGAAATTAAAATTAAATTACAACAATGATTAATAACAAAATAGGTTAATAAAATAAATAAGTCCGCAACAAGGAATACAGTAACAATTTTTCTTATCACTTAAAATAGGTGTTAAGCCTCATAAGACTTAGAATAGTTACTTGTTAGTTTGTTTGCAACTTTGATCCGTCCCTATGCCCTTTATCCTATGAACTTGACTTTCAAGTAAAATTATCTCATAGAGGTTAAAGTTTTATTTTCTAGACGAGTTATTAATACTGAAGCAAAACCTTAACTTCCCGTTTGAGGTTCAATATTATTGAGCAGGCGTGTAATCACATAGAGGTGCCGCTTATTGTATTGAACCTTGAATTGTCCAAGGAGGACAGTTTGGGAAAAAAAATTTCTTCACTTGTGTAATAGTAATATTGCTTATTTCTAATGTTTTATATTTGATGAAATATCGGTTCAATACATTTTCTTTTATTCTCTAGGTGCAAACTTGACCGCATTATTGCAGTCAACTATTGTACTTAGAGACCAATGGGAAATGCTGCCAAAATTTCGCCAAATATAAGGCATATGAATTAGGTAATAACTATTAATACTTGGATCAGATGTTGCAAAAGTTTCTTCTCGAATGGGATAGGGCCATACCAAATAAAGAAAGTGAATGTGGATATATCTAAGTTGGCGTGTTGTCCAAATTTAATGGTTTTGCATTCTTTTAACATGCAGAAGATGGATTTTTATCCTTTGAATCGTAGTTGGATGTATGATAGGGTATATCCGAGAAGAAGAGGTCTGAAACGATCCTTTATAGATGGGGTTGAAGAATTTGTTGCTCAAGCGAAGCGACAACAACGTTTCATTGATGATGGGGGAATTAGATGTTCGTGCCTTAAATGTCAATGTCGACGGATTAAGAGCGATGATGAGGTGAAAACAGACTTGTATAAAGTTGGGTTTAAGGACAATTACTGGATTTGGACTGATCATGGTGAAGAAGTGCCAAATGTTGATTTAGGGGTTGATGAGAATTGGACGGGTGGCTCAAGCAGTTGGGCAGATATGGGATATGGGGAACAATTTGCGTCAATGTAGGACATGGTGGGTGATGCTCTCAGAGTGAATGAGGCGCATGATTACGCTAACACCGAAGAAATGCCGAATGAGGAAGCACAAAGATTTTTTAATCTTTTGATTGAGACAAATAAACCGTTGTATCAAGGCGCCTCAGATTCTAAATTATCGATGTGCGTTGATTCACATGCTTTTATTGTTAAGGTTACTTCCTTCGAAGGTAGCTTCGAAGAACATCACAGCTGTTATTGAGTTAATGTTCCATTATCCTTGGGTCACCTGGGGACAGCTCAAGGACAATGAGAAGCTGAGTTTCTTTAATGCTTATAGAGTAAGTTGAATTTTTTAGTTTACTTAATATTTTTGGCTTATTATTTCATATAAATTATTAATATAATAAATTACTATTTATGTATTTCTAATACAGACAAAAGTTGCTTGGAGAGCCAAGCATGAAACATTGGTCGAGAGGAACTTTCATATGAAGGCCTACCATCGCCTATTCGATATGCTCAAGGCAGCTCGCTTGAGGGGCGAGCGACCCTCATGGATGGGAGATGCAATCTGGGATGCCCTATGCCGCCACTGGGTTATTGATGATTTCTATTGCTGATTTCCAGAAAAAATCAGCCCAAACAAAGAAAAATAGGGCATCAGAGAAGGGTGGGAGCCTGCACACAGCCAGGCGGAATACTTTGAGCGTCTGGTACATTTATTCATATTTAATACATATGTTATTCGTATTATTTTTTAATTATTGTTTATTTATAATTTATGTTTGTGTACGTACAGGTTAGGGAGAGAAAGGGACCAGTGCCGATTAACGAGCTCCACCGCCACACCCATACTAGGAAGGGTACTGGCGAGTATGTAGATGAGCGTTCTAGGCGCACATAGGTAATACCTCATTTATTAATAGTTTTGAAATGTATGGTTTTATTATATATAGTCTTCATTAATTAATTTGATTATGCATAACAGGAGAAGTTCGAGGAGAAGATATCTCAGGCAACAGCATCTTCCTCCACCCCACTTGAGCCCGAGGAGCAGCAGCGGCTTGCACTGCGTGTTTGGGCTGAGGCTGTTGGCGGCAAGAAGAAAGGTCGTCTTTACGGTGCATGAGACCTTTCCGATAACTATCGGAAATGATCTTCGAGCTTGGATATCAGCGCCACAGCATCCACCAGAACCAGTCGTCACGCTGATCAGGAGATTGCTGAGCTGAGGCGGAGACTGGCCGAGTCTGAGCGATGTGCCGAGGAGCGTGGGCAGCTTGCCGAGGAGCGTGAGCGGCGGATGGAGCAGATGCTGCAGAGCATACAACAAATGCACCAACAACCTCCTTAGCAGCAGCCCCCTATCCAGATCAGCCGGTCGGTCGCACCAGTGTCGATGATGATGAGGAAGACTCTTTCGATGATCTTATCCAATCTCCTCATCATTATGATAAAGATTATTAGATTTTCTTATTAGTTTTTTTATTTATATTTTTATGTATTGTAAGAACATATGTTATTTATAATTTGGATATAATTTTGAATGTTTTAATATTATTTTTAATTTATTTTGCATTATTTATTTATTTAATATTTATAAATAATTAATAACAAATAAAAGTATTTAATAAATATAAAATAATTTATTAATAATTAAATAATCATTTAAAATGTAATAAAAAAAAAATTATATATACTGACGGCTTGGGCCATCGGTAAAGTACTCCAGTCATTACCGACGGTTAGGCCGTCGGTAACTATTATCGACGGGCATAACCGTTGGTAAACTACCGACGGGCCTAACGACGGCTAGGCCGTTGGTAACTATTACCGACAAGCCTATTTCCGACGGATAATGGACCGTCGAAAATCTGTCGAAAATGTGTAGTTACCGAAGGTTTTTGTTGATTACCGATGGTTTTTGGCCGTCGGTAATCAATTGTTTTCTTGTAGTGCTCCTATAGATCCTAGCGTAGGACTTTAATAATGTTATTATTTTTTTTTTTAAAGAACTTTCATAATGGTCCTATAATTCCTAGCGTAAGACTCTAACAATATAGTTCCCAATTCTTTTTTGTTCTCACATTAACTAGAGATAGAGTCTCATAAGAGTTTATAAAGCTTGGGCAATCCTCACCCCTTGAGCTACCTTTTAGGATTGAGTTAGATCCAAACCTAATATGGTATCAAAGCCTATCTTAGATCCATTAAAGGGTCACCCACCATATTATCTATGCACCAAGCCCAATAGTGTTGGACGTGAGGGGTGTATTGAAAAAAACTCACCATATTATTAATCATATTTCAGACTTTAATAAATTTTTATTTATTTATTGATTTTTAAGTTAATTAAAGTGTGGGTAATGGGTGCGGATATAAGTACTTAGGTACCCAACGGATAAGGGTACGATTACTTCAGTTACTATCCATACAGGTATGGATACGGGTACGGATATTTTTTTAAAACGCGGGTATGGGGACGGATACTATAATATCGGGACGGGTATTATAGTACCCTATCCATACCCTATCCATTGTCATCCCTAATTATTGAAAGCATTTTGTGGGATAATGAAGAATTTTTAAGTTGTCAACCTGTTTCCTATTTAGAAGAAAGAACTTATTTTTAGAATCCCAGAAGATGCTTAAATTAAATCTACATCAGCATCAGTAATGGCTCAACAACCAAATGGCAAAATAAAATAAAAAATTACAGAAAGCCACTCACATTCATCAACATAAGAGCTTAAAACATATCCACTTAGCAATGTTAGAATAAATAGCTTGGTTTATAAATTTCATCGAACATAGAGTATAAATCAGGATTCATAACTCCTGAAAGAACAGAGAAAACTATGAATATCCTTTTATCCTCTAATAAGAATAAATAAGTGTCAAATCTTATTCACAGTAGTGTGATGAACCAAATCATTTAAATTTTCAACAAATAAAATCTGTTCAAACTTATATATCCAAGCGTTTCATCATTATTTCTTAGCTAATTATAACAATTAACAAGCACGTACGTTGAGGATGCAATACGATGATATATAATTGTTCATCAAGACCATTTCATATATATATATATATATATATATATATATATATAATAACTAATTATGTTAAGGATGCAATACGTTGAATATTATCTCAATCCATAACAAAACCTGATGTTCCCTTGAAACTTAACTTCATAATGCAAGATTAATTAATAGGAATAACATAACTAAAGATTGGAAAACATTAAATACCATAATTTTTATTTTTGATACCTTGGTATGTATGGTTGCCTGGAGTCAGTAGGGACCAGGGAGTGAGAGTAGACTCTCTGTATAAACATGCCACACTTTAAAACAATCTTGATCTTCACGAGAATGTAGCAGCTCCCCTTTGTTATTAATTTTTGCTAATTCGATACCTGAATGTCCAACAATTTGACCAGCTTTAGTGAAGTATATGGGGCTAAAGATGCGGTCACCAACAGGATTTGCATGTTGAGGAACATAATTGCACTTAGTCCAAACTTTATATTCTTTCATTATCCATAGCTTAGCAAAACGTGGCTCCATAAATGATGGATAACACAATAAACAGAGGCATCCTCCAATTACCCCCAATATCGGTACACAAGAATTGACAAAAGCATCAATTGGCAGAGGTATATGGGAATAATTCATTTCAGTAAAATCAAAGGCAGCAATTGCTTCAACTGATTCACGAATGTTTCCTACGGTAGTCAACCAGTGAACAGCCCCATTAACAAATAAAAAGGGATAAACCCTCTGCAAACACCCAAAATCTTAACATAATATGCTTCTAGTGTTGACCGAAATGGAGAATCAAAGTTTACAGAATGAACTAATTCCAGTGATCCCTCTGGATCTATGGATCGAATTTGGGCTTTATTACAATTAAAAATGGACACGTGGTTGAAAAGAAGTTGTTGAGTGTGGGATGCAGTTAGTTCATAATGTAATTTGCCAAAGCGAACATCGGAAATCAGAGACAGCAATGACTTAGACACACTCTTGAAACGAACAAGTGACTTCACCGGCAACCTCAATAGAATTTCCCATATCAAGTCCTCATGGAGGTTCGCCTTATTCTCCATGCTCTTTACTTCCATCTATATGATGAAATTCACATATCACAAACACATATGTCATATATATATATATATATATAAAGAGAAGATGCGATATATTTAGTTGAGATATATCGTCTTATGCTATATCTATCTATCAATCTTATATCTATTTATTATAATCTATCCATTTATCTATATCCGAAATCTTATGTTATATCTGTATATTCATCTTCTATCTATTGCAATCTGAAAATTAAAATCTTTTTACAGTTTAACCGTCAAGCAATAGAAACTAAGTCAACGATTAATCAAATCTTTTGAAATCATTAATCAAATCTTCTCTAATATTTTTTTCTCTAACCGAAATCTATTATATCAAGAGATGATGACTACGACCATGAAGATATATCAAATTCAGATATATCCTCCTATCATATGTCTATCTATCTATAGATATTAATATAAATATAGGTATAAATATATAAACTATAGCAGGAATAGCCAAATACTCCACAACTCCACTCAATCTTGACAATTTAATCATTAATATGAATTATAAATAATACAGATTTTTTTATTACTTTTGGATCACACGCAAATGAGATTTTCAAATGTAATTTCTTTGTCAATTGAAATCAAATAAAATCGATTCAACATTCATATGATTTTGATTTAACGAAACAAATTAAACTAAACTGATTAAGTCCATTGACTTTATGGACTTTTTTTTTTTTTTTTATTATATTGGGCATATGAGGTGGTTTCTCCTCTCCCAATCAGATTTTCTCCATATGTAAAAGTCAGGATTTGAACCCCTGACCACTTGCTTAATGTGCTCGAATCCTTTATCACTCGGATCAACCACATGTTGGTCAATTTAGATTTTACATATAATAATTTAGTATGTAATTTTTTTTAACTAGATGTCATTGTGTAGATTACTAAATTTAAAAAATCATGCAGATCATCAACTTTAATTTATTTTTGATTCAGTTGAAATCAAAACAGTTCATTCATGTGACTATTATTTCACGGAAATATATTAAATCAATTAACGTTATTCACATTATTAGTTTTTTACATATATAATTAATTTAGATTTTTATATATAAATATTTTTCAAATTAAATCAATTTCAAATGTTTTGTTGTCCAAATGTCATTATCAAGATTATTATATTAAAATTATGCAAATTTAATCTTAAATTGTTTTTTTAATGGACACAAAATTAATTCATTCATGTGACTTTTATTTGATAAAAAAAAATTGAATAAATTAAATCTATTAACATTATTGATATTATTAGCATATACATATATAATAATCAATTTAGATTTTACATATATAAGTAATGTTGAAATTAAATCAATTTTGAAATTATTTTTACCAAAATGTAATCAAGTAGATTATTAAAATAATTCACCAAAAAAAAAGTAGATTATTAAAATAAAAAATCGTGCAAATTGTCGATTTTAATATATTATTTTTTTATTGCTTAAATGCCAATTTATTAATTTGAAATCAATTATTATTATTGTCTAAATGTCATCATGATGTTACGATTACTATTGTTTCCTTATGTTGCACAAGCCAGTGCTAAATCTCCTACTATCTAGCATGACTTGATCATCAAGTTTAATGTTGTTCCTTTTTCACCAATGTTATTGATAATTTAATTTTTTTTATTTATTTAAGTCTTATGAGACTTAACATCGGTTATAAGTGTTAAGAGAAATTGACATTCTATTAATTATTTTATAGTTATACTTTATTTACAATAGTTACACTTTATTTAATTAGTTACAACTTTATTTAATCAAATTTTTATTATTAATATTAAATTAATCACAAAAACACAAAAAACCGAAAATGGTAACAATATAACATGAGCACTGTCAGCAAGCATACAAACGGGACCAATTTTTATATCAATCTCATTTTTTTTCACAACTAGAAGCAATGTTCTTTAAAAAAATTATTTCACAAACAGAAGCTATGTTAAGAAATAGACCCAAATGACATTTTCATATCAATGATAGTTTTTAACAAGCAATTTCATACCAAAATTTAATGAACATTGCTGTAGCAACTCAAATGAAAAGCATTTTTCAGATGAACGTGTTTTTAGATTGGCACAAAATGGTTTCAAACAATCAAACCTATTTTTCTGGTTTCAAGACAAAGAACATAAAACTAAACTAAAAATAACAACTACCAAAAAGAAGAGATAACAGAGGGAAGAAAGAAAACCTGGGAGCATAAGAAATAAGAGATAATGAAGGGGAAGAAGAAGGGAGCAATTGGAGCTTTCGTGCGCGACACGGAGCAGCAGGGTCCAGTGGTTCTGAAAAAATAAATAAAAATGGTTGCTGGACAAAGAGAAAGAGAAAGAGGAATAGGGAAGAGCGACTTATAGTTGTTGGAACTAAAATGGTTATGGTCCATTAATACCTTAAGTTTTGATGTTAACAAAAATCTAATTTAAGAGGACAAAAGATTTTGTTGTGAATTAATACTTTATCTTAAGTGTGCAGGAAAATCTAATTCAAAAAACAATCTAAGTCCAAAGACTTACATCCAGTCCAAAGAGTATTTCTCGCTATGTATAAACCATAATCTCTCAACTTTATATTTGAGTCCAAAGACTCCTTCATTTCTTTTGATTAGACGCTCTCTTCAGTAGAGTCCAATAACGTATGCTTTAAATTTTTTGTTTAAACGAACATATATGTAAAGTATTTGAAATTATTGTTCAATGTGTAAATGCTTGTATCCTATGGACAAACATTCTTTGTAATCTTCGTACCATCGAATGCTGAAACCAATCTGTCCCTGACACAAAACGATTTGAACTTCCCCAATGGAAAAGACAAAATGCAACTTTCGAGTATAAGGAAAAGATGTCAGTCCTATTTCAAGCTATCCAACCTGATAGTCTACTTTGCTGATCAGAAGCCTCAGCAAGCTATCAGACTCAACGGACTAATGTATTTAATGCTTAATCAGAACAGATTCTTTTCCAACCGTTGAAGATTGAAGTTGATCAAGATCAGAAGGCTTTAAATATCTCTTCTCTTAAAGATGCAAACTAACGATGCACAACTGAACTTGAAAAATATACAAGCATACAAGTAAACAAGCTATCTAGAAAGAAATCTAAACTCACAAGCTTACTCTGATATTTAACTTTCATATCACTCTCTGCGAAGAGTTTTGGTTTAGAGTTCTAAGCTTAAGTTTCATACTCTCACTCTTAGTGAGTTAGTTGAACAACAAATCTTTTCTAAACCTTAGTTGGTTGAGCCTGAAAAGGCTTGTGTAAAAAGAATACTTAGTGTGCCTGAAGAGGTGTAGAATACTTGCCTAAAGAGGTGTTGAATACTTGTAACAAAATGTTTTATGTTATAGTGGAGAAAGCTCTTAAGTAGAGAGGACTGGATGTAACTTTTTGGTGAAGAGTGAACCAGGATAACATCTTTGTGTTCTTTTCTTTCCTTTATTATTGCTTTAGTTTATCTTTTAACTAACTCTTTGGGATTGAATTGCTTTCTTAACGCGCTTGTTCTTTTATTATAATCCTTCCAAGTAAGCATCCAATTGGTGTTTGGAAATGCTTTCTCCATCCGTTGTTGTTTTAACGTCCACCCTTTGCGAAAATATATATCTCCTTACGAAAAGTTTTAAAAACGTAAGAAACATAATTCAACCCCGTTTTTGTGTTTCAAACAGGTTCCTTCAATAGTGGTTGTTGGATGACAGTGGTGGTGCGCGGTTGATTCTGGTCTGAGCTGTCCATTTGGGTCCAGGCCGATGAGCCAGCCCGAACTAGCCAGGTTTCGGACTGGGTTGGGCTAGAAAACTGCAGACCAGTACCAAATCTGGGCCAGCTCGACCCGACTCGTTAGCCCTTTTTTAAAACAATTGTATACAATTTTCTTTGGATATAGAAACAAACTTCCATAATTCATATTATAATTTATAAATAAATGATTTTTCAATTTATCAATGTTGAAAAATATACTTATTTAATGACTTTTACGGAAAAAAATGCTTCTTTAACACTTGTTTACATATTTTAAATTATGACTTAAACTGTATTTTAGTGTTATTTAATACATATATATAAATATAAATAAATTTAAGCAAAAAAAGAAAATAAATAAATAAAAAAAATAAAGGGTTAAAATGGCCCACTGGGCCAGCAAAAGACTAACCCGATCCAAATCCAGGTCAGCCTGGCCCAGTCCGAATTTGTACACCTCTAACTGTGATGGTTGCAATCGTGAGAGAGAGGGAGAGACAGAGACATGGGGCGGTGGCGCTTGCACGATGGCCTTCGCAAACAAAGATTGAGAGAGGAGAGGTGGAGAGGAGGCGCAACACTGAGGAGAGGTGGAGGAGAGAAGCAAAGTGAAATGAGAGGGAAGCGACACCGCACGAGTATTAGTGATACGTATCAATGAATTTCCGACGGCCAGGTCGTCAGAACCCTTATTGATTAATTTCCTATGGTTAGCACTTATTGACTAATAGCAAATGACACTTGCCGATGAGCTCGACCATCGGTAACAAATCACAAAATTACCAATGGCCTAGCCCATTAATAAGTCAAAAAAGAGCCATTGCATCCGTAATATCAAAGGACATGTGAGACGATCCACCGTCCCATTAGAGAATCTAAGATATTAACTAACCTTAATCGCATTATAATCTTTAGCGCGCCTTATTAATACAAAGCGAAGTGAAAAATTGAGCTCGGAAGCAAAACAATTTATGGCACGCAACATCTCAGAGTATACAGCTTTAAAATATAAAGAAATATATCACATACATCACTTGCCCCATCAGTAGGGCTACAGTGTTAAAGTAATATATACAGAGTATATTAGTATAAACCAAAATAAAAGTAGGAAAATAATAGGCCGAGAGACAACTCTCCGGCTAATCACGATCACTGCCCAACCTCTCGATGTTAGGGTCTGTGGCACGTCCTCCGGCGTCAGGCCCGTAAGGAATGCTGTCCAACTCCTCAGCAACTGGTTCCTCCTCTAGGTCTTCCTATAAAATAAAAGTAACACATACAGAAAAATGCGGGAGTTAAGAAACATATATCATCAATATGGGAGAGGGGCATCAGTACAGCATATATACATGCATCACACAACACAGATAAAATAACATAACATCACCCATCTCTTAAGTCATACATCACAACCATCTCAAAAGTCATTCTCTCACATAATCCTATAAGAGGGATACTGGTCTCTATGTATATGTTGACTTCCCTATATGCATGTCGGTCGATACATCACGTCCCCAGTTGGACATCTTCATCGAGATAACATCGCACCACGTCCCCCATTGGACATCCCGTCTCGGGATTAAACACATCAAGTCCCCAATTGGATATCCCCCTTTGGGACAAAATGCTGTGGTATGAAATGATATGTTATGCAACAAACATCCATCGTAGGTTGATACCGAGACCTCACGCCTACGCACTCGACCACGACCACGACCACGACGCACCGCATCCACATCAACATCAACATCAACATCATCATCAAAATCAGCATCAGCATCACGACGCCTTGCGTCTACGAGCCACAGCTCCATGGTCAGGACCACAACGGTATCAACCCGAACAACATCAACACTGATCATACTCTCATCAACACTCAACCAGTCAAATCACAACAAAATATTACAACAGTAATTTCACCAGTACATATATCATCATAAAGGCAGATAACAGTAAATCACACAAATAGTTCAACAAAATAAATCAACAAATAATCAAATAAACAGATCAACACATCAACCTCAATCCATCACATCACTGAAATTATCATCTTAATGGCGATAGCCGAAAAGTACCTATACCTAGGGTCCAGGCACTTTATTCACAGCTCAACTTCTAGTAGGGTTTAAGGGTTCCCCTACACACACACACACACACACACACACACACACACACACACACACACACACACACACACACATATATATATATATATATATATATATATATATATATATATATATATATATATATATATATTCTATACTAAGCTTGCCTTCCCGACGATAAAGTTCTTTCTCCCCACCTTAGTGATGCACATGTGCAACTCCGGTTACGACTCCGTAACTGCCAATCGGGTGTGCGGTCGAACGTCCGAGTCCTGTCCGATTCTATACAACAAAACACAGCCAGGAATCAGTACACTTCAATCAAAAACTCCCCTAACCTTAGTGTTATGACCAAGATCGAATATTTGGACTTGTAAATTTGTAAAATAAAGAACACAACCAGAACAAGACCAATGCTATCCAAGAAATAACAAGTTTCTTAAGCATATGCATGTACAAATCAAATTCTGCAGTAAAATGAATAACAAAACAGAATTGAAGAGAAAGGTTAAGAAGAATGAACACCAAAATTGGTAACCCAGTTCGGAGCAAACAACTCCTCATCTGGGGGACTGAATCCGAGCTCAAAGATCACTATCAATGGAGAATGTTACATGCAAGAAGAAACCACAACAGAAAACTCGGTTCTCTTCTCAGTGATTGTTCCCTCTCCTTACACTATTCCCGTGTTTAACTCTCAGTCTCTCTTACTTCTCTCTGGAATCCCAATGAATCAATCTAAAGAATTTTGCCGCTCTTTCCTGGAGTCCTAATGAGGCTTTATATAACCAGCCAAATAACTAACTCACTCATAGTTAATGAAACCGTTACAATAGAAAAAACTGAACCTCTGTTGCAACATGGTGAAGCAGACCCAAAGAAAGGAAAAAACAAGAGAACAGACAGACCCAAAAGGACCAAATAGAAAACTGACACAGAGTAAATGGGCCAAGCAGTGTGCCATACAAGCCCAACAAATCTCCACCTTGGCACACAAAGGATTGGCCAAAACCATGATCTTCTCAAGCCCGGAATCCACAGTCCAAAACAGTCATCAATCAACCTTGACATTTAGCAAATCCAAGCAATGCTTGAATTTGCTAAGAGGAACAACTTTAGTGAGCATGTCTGCAGGGTTCTCAGTGGTATGGACCTTCGCAACCTCCACCTTGCCTTTATCAACAATGTCTCTAATGAAGTGGTACCTCACATCTATGTGTTTAGTCCTCTCATGATACATTTGATTTTTACTCAAATGTATAGCACTTTGACTATCACAATAGATGCTCACACAGCCTTGAACTATACCTAATTCTGATACAAGACCATTCAGCCACAATGCCTCTTTAATTGCCTCGGTCAGCGACACATAATCTGCTTCTATGGTTGAGAGAGCCACAATATGCTGTAGACATGATTTCCAACTGACAGTGTTTCCAAAGAGGTGACAGCATAACCAGTAAGGGACCTCCTTTTATCTAGATCTCCTGCATAATCAGAGTCCACATAGCCTTGCACCTGCTGATTCTGTTCCTTGCTGCCAGTATATACCAAACCAGTATTTTTGCTTCCCTTGATGTATCTAAGCACCCATTTAACAGCCTCCCAATGAACCTTGCCCGGATTGCCCATGAACCTACTTGTCACACTCACAGCTTGAGCAATGTCAGGCCTACAACATGCCATAGCGTACATGATGCTACCTATGGCACTTGCATAAGGAATTTTCTGCATTGAGTTTCTGTCCTCCTCGGTTTTACGAGACAAATTTGAAGACATTTTGACGTGAGCAGCCAATGGTGTACTAGTCGGCCTTGCCTCATTCATGTTGAATCTCTTCACTACCTTCTCAAGGTAATTCTTCTGAGTCATGATCAATTTTCTGCTGTCTCTGTGCCTAACAATCTCCATTCCCAGAATTTTCCCTGCTGCCCCCAAGTCTTTCATCTCAAATTCCTGCTTGAGGTGATCCTTTAGCAGCTTTATTTGACTCATTTCCTTGCAAGCCAGCAGCATATCATCTACATATAACAAAAGATAGACATATGTGTTGTTTTGCAATTGTTTAAAGTATACACAACAATCATAGGTGCTCCTTACATAGTTGTGCTTTAACATAAAAGAGTCAAATCTAAGATATCACTGCCTAGGGGATTGCTTGAGACCATAAAGAGATTTCTTCAAATGACAAACCCAATCTTCCTTGCCTGGAACTTCAAAACCGGTTGGTTGCCTCATTTATATTGACTCCTCAAGATCTCCATGGAGGAAGGTAGTCTTCACATCCATTTGCTCAAGTTCCAAGTCAAAATGAGCAACAATGGATAAAATAATCCGAATAGATGTGTGCTTGACCACAGGGCTAAAAATTTTATTGTAGTCTATTCCCTCCTTTTGAGTGAATCCCTTAGCTACTAGCCTAGCTTTGAATCTAGGTGGTTCACTAGCTGCAGCACCTTCCTTCTTTGCTTCCAACAATTCTAATCCCTTTAGGCTTAGGAACTAGAATCCAGGTTCTGTTTTTCTCTAAGGATTGCAATTCTTCAGTCATTGCAAGCATCCATTTCTGGTTGTCCTATCCTTTGACAGCATCTTGAAAATTATGTGGCTCATCACTTTCTAACTGTTCTGCCGCTTGAAAGGCATAGCTAATCATGTCAGCATAGCCAAATCTTTGAGGTTCTCTAATGTCCCTTCTCTCCCAATCCCTTGATAGCATGTAACCCTGCAAATCATGATGTCCAGGTGGCTGTTATGCCTGTTCTGTTTCTGATTCTTCTTTAGAATCTGCATCTTCAGGTGCTGCAGCATTCGGTTCTGGTGCTGCAGCATCATATGTCCTCTTGTGCTCCACCTCAAGTTCAAATCTTTCCAAGTCTCTCAGATCTTTGGTTAGATCTTCAGGAGTCCTATGAGCCTTGAACAATTCATCTTCTTGGAATCTGACATCTCTGCTGATGATGCATTTTCCTTCTTGTGGACACCAAATCTTGACACCTTCAATACCTGCAGGATAACCAACAAAGAAACCTTTCTTTGCCCTTGGGACAAGTTTACCCTCATTAACATGAAAATAAGCAACACAACCAAACACCTTTAAATGATTGTAATTAGCCAATTTACCAGACCACATTTCTTGAGGTGTTTTAAGATTAATAGCAGTAGAAGGGGATAGATTAATCAAATAACATGCAGTATTCATAGCCTCCCCCCAAAATTTAATAGGCATCCCAGCATTAGACAATAGGCATCTCATTCTTTCAAGTAAAGTTCTATTCATTCTTTCAGCTAACCCATTTTGTTGTGGTGTGAGCCTAACAGTCTTGTGCCTATTAATGCCATTAATCTTACAAAAGTTAGTGAACTCATTTCCACAAAATTCAAGCCCATTATCAGTTCTTAGGTTTTTAACTTTCCTACTAGTTTGAGTTTCAACAAGTATTTTCCATTCCTTAAAAGTTTTAAAAGCTTCATCTTTTGTTTTTAAAAGATAAATCCACACTTTCCTACTATAGTCATCAAGAAAGGATATGAAATACCTGTTACCTCCATATGATGGAACCTTGGCTGGCCCCCAAAGGTCACTGTGGATGTAGTCAAGTGGTCCTTCAGTGGTATGATGTCCCGTGGAGAACTTGACCCTATGCATCTTGCCATATATCCAATGCTCATAGAATTTTAAATCACCAATGCTGTCTCCACCTAGCAACCCAGTTTTTCCAAGCAATTTCAATCCTCTTAGGCTTATATGACCAAGCCTTTGAAGCCATAAACTAGTATGATCAGTGCTGGCTGTAACCGAGGCAGTATACCCAGTGATTGCATGCCCTTTTAGCATGTATATGCAATGTTCCCTACAACCTTTCATCATCACACATGAACCTTTTGTTACCTTGAGTACTCCATTCTTAGCATTGTAACAGCAACCAGATTCTTCTAGCATACCAAGAGAAATCAGATTTCTCTTTAAACCATGAACAAATCTGACACAGCCAAGAACTTTCTCTGTTCCATCTTCAATTTTGAGCCTAATTGAACCCATGCCAACATTCTTGCACACTATGTCATTTCCTATAACCACTTTCCCTCCATTAATATCTCTATATCCAACCAACCATTCCTTGTTAGGGGTCATATGAAATGAACAACCCGAATCAAGCACCCAATGGTCTTTATTAATGGATGTAGTGGCCATTAAGACATCAGCATCATGGCAGCCCCGCATCTTCACCTTTTCCAGATTTCTTCTTAACAATCTTCAACTCAGGACAATCCTTTTTGAAGTGGCCTTCTTTCTTGCATTGAAAACATTTCAACTTTGATTTGTCTTTTGCCTTGAACTTGTTCTTCTGCTTGTTTCCTTTCTTCTCAAATTTCACCTTTATGAACAACCCTTCTCCATTTTGATCACCACTTGCTTCTGACCTTTTTTTAGTTCTTTAGATATTAGTGCAGATTGCACATCATCTAAAGACAAAGAATCCTTCCCATAGACAAGAGTATCACTTAGGTTTTCATAATGACTGGGCAGAGAACTAACTAGGAGTAGAGCTTGGTCTTCATCATCGATATTGACATCAATGTTCTCAAGATCAAGAATGATCCTGTTGAACTCATCTATGTGTTCTGAAGGAACCTGTTTGAAACACAAGAAGGGGGGTTGAATTGTGTTTTAGGCGATTTTAAATTCTTTTCGTAAGTAGATAATGATTTTCGCAAGATTGGACGCTTAAAACGATTAAAAGCAAAGAGAGCTCTTCCAAACTCCAAGTTGGACGCTCACTTAGTTTTGACTAAGATAAGAAGACAGCGTAATGAAAGGCAATTCAATCCCAGTTAGTTTGTTAGACAAAAACTAAAGTAAGATAAGGGAGAGAAAAGAACACAACGATATTATCCTGGTTCACTCTTCACCAAAGAGCTACGTCCAGTCCTCTCTACTTGAGAGCCTTATCTACTATAACAAAAACCTTTTGTTACAAAGTATTCAACACCTCTTCAGGCAGTATTCTCAACCTCTTCATGTTCTCTAAGTATTCTTTTACAGACAAGCCTCTTCAGGCTCAACCAAACTAAGGTTTTAAAGAAGATTGTTCTACTAACTCACTAAATGTGAGAATTCGAAACTAAAGCTTAGACTCTTGAAAATAGCTCTACACAGAGAGTAATATGAATGTTAGAATCAGAGTAGCTTTTCTAGCTTTGCAAGCTTGAGATTTTCTCTTTTATCTCTTGAAGGATTTTGAAATGCTATGTGTTGCTTCACTTGTATTTTTGCTCAAGTTCAGTTTCGTTCAACGTTTCTTGATTGTGCACTTTCAAAAGATGAAGGTATATATAGCCTCTTTTCTTTGAGCAGTCTTCAGTCTTCAACGGATGGAAAAGGATCCGTTCTGATGAGCATTGAATGCATTTGATCCGTTGAGTCTGATAGCTTCTGAAGTTTCTGATAAGCAGAATAGACTATCAGGGAGATAGCTAAAAGTGGTGCTGACATATTCTCTGAGTAGAACGAAAGTTGCCTTTTGTTTATCCAAAACAAGAAGGTCAACTTCTTTAGGTGATAGAGACATTCTGGCTTATGCTTTTCTTTTGTACGAATCTTACAGAGAATGTTTTGTCCCACTGGTATAAGCCTTTTACATGGAATAATAATTTCAAATGCTTTTACAAAGATATTCGCGCTTGAAATTTAAAAGACATTTATTGGACTAGCTATTACAGAAGGTAACCAAAAGAGTCTTTGGACTCAATGGTTCTATAAGTTATCGTCCAGTCGTAAACCAAGAATAGGTGTTGGACGAGATAAAGTCTTTGGACTATGTTGGACGAGATAACGTCTTTGGACTATGTCAGACGAGATAAAGTCTTTGGACTATGTTGGACGAGACAAAGTCTTTAGACTCAATTTAGATTTGTCCTGCACACTTAATATAAAACATTAGTCCATAACAAATCTTTGTTCATCTTAAATTAGCTCTTTGTTAACATCAAAACTTAAGGGATTATCTGGACCATGACCACTTTGGTTCCAACATGTTCTTCCACAGATCTGCCAGATTGCATCCTGAAGGTATAAAGCCTTTGCTTGAGGTATAACCGATTTGCTAATGATTTGGTCATGTACAAGGTCTCAAGCTTGAGCCAAATTGCTGCTGTTGTCTTCTCCTTTGACACTTCTCGCAGAGGCTTGTCACCAAGGCTGAGAATCAAGGAGCTGCGGGCTTTCTCCATGAGGTCCTTCTTCTTCTTTACTGTAAGCGTTGCTGGCAATTTATCTTCACCAGCAAGTGCCTCACCGAGCCCTTGTTGCACTAACAAGGCTTTCATCTTGAGCCTCCATAAACCAAAATCATTCTTGCCTGTGAATTTCTGCACATCATACTTGGTTGATGCCATCTCCTTCAAGGTCTGCAACTGGCTCTGATACCAGTTGTTATGACCAAGATCGAATATTTAGACTTGTAAATCTGCAAAATAAAGAACACAACCAGAACAAGACCAATGCTATCCAAGAAATAACAAGTTTCTTAAGCATATGCATGCACAAATCAAATTCTGCAGTAAAATGAATAACAAAACAGAATTGAAGAGAAAGGTTAAGAAGAATGAACACCAAAATCGGTAACCCAGTTCGGAGCAAACAACTCCTACGTCTGGGGGACTAAATCCGAGCTCAAAGATCACTATCAATGGAGAATGTTACATGCAAGAAGAAACCACAACAGAAAACTCGATTCTCTTCTGAGTGATTGCTCCCTCTCCCTGCACTATTCCCATGTTTTAACTCTCAGTCTCTCTTACTTCTCTCTGGATTCCTAATGAATCAATCTAAAGAATTTTGATGCTCTTTCCTAGAGTCCTAATGAGGCTTTATATAACCAGCTAAATAACTAACTCACTCATAGTTAATGAAACCGTTACAACAGAAAAAACTGAACCTCTGTTGCAACATGGTGAAGCAGACCCGAAGAAAGGAAAAAACAAGAGAACAAACCCAAAAGGACCAAACAGAAAACTAACACAGAGTAAACGGGCCAAGCAGTGTGCCATACAAGCCCAACACTTAGGACTAGGCTGCTGCCCCTCTTTAGTTAAATAGGCTAGGGATATTGAAATTCTACGAACTCTTGGATCAATGATCCTTAAGCATACTTGAGACATAATCCATGATCAATTATCAAAGATTTGAACCAAAACCCCTTAAACCAAAAACTTAGGGTTTCGGCCATCAACATGAAAAATAGGTGAGAGCTTGATTTGGCTTCCTAATCACTTGGATTACATGACTAGGGAATGAAATAGGTGAAATCAAGAATCATTTGACAAAAATTGAAACAAAACCCTTTTTCCCCAAATACACATGGTTCGGCCCTTTAAAGATAAATAGGCTAGGAAGATTATTTGATTTTATGCTCTTAGATAGTGATAGTAGAGGATGAAACTAGATCATAAAAATTGGTTTGACATTAAAAGAAATTTTGTACAATTTTCTAGAGATTTTTGACGTTTGGATCTTAAACTTGACACTCATAAACTTTAATGGAGAAAATGAAGATTGAGAGCTCGATCAAGGATGAAATCTATACCTATTACATGATAGAGGAGGATGAGATGATCAACTCTGCTTCACAAATTTTCTTGAAAAACCTTGTGGAAGCTTGAGAAAAATGGAGGTGAAGTTATGGAAGAAAAGAGAAAATGGAGGAAGAAGAAGAAAGAAAGGAAGAAGAAGAAGAAGAAGAAGAAGATGGAGGGGGAGAGAGAAAGAGAAAGAGGGAGCTCGAAAATGAAGAGAGAGAAAGAGGGGGTTAGGTCACTTTTTAGATATTTTAAGGACGTAAATGTCCTTTAAGAAAAAGACCAAAAGCATTTTGATCTTTTCGCGTCCAAATATTTTTGTTTGTCATTATGACAGTGTCGAGTCATGACACGCTTCCCGAGGTGATGTGATTTGATGTGACATCAAGTTTATCTGTTAGCGGGTCCCGTTAAACCCCTAAGCAGCACCGTTTGTCTCCTGGTTCGAGTTATCGCCAGAATATTTAATATTATTTTCATTTTCGAACGTCAGGCCAGATTTTTTAGAAAATGTAGGAAACGTGATTCTAAAACTAACTGTCTCGTTCACGGGTCCATATTAGGTCTTGATAGCAGTAAAAAACTACTATCAGTGAAAAACGCAAACCGGGCTCTGTCTGAGTTTTCGACCCAAAATTTAATCATAACTTCTTACGATAGCGTAGAGCGTGACTATGGTTTCGGATTAATTTATTTCACTCTCTAGACCCTTCATTAAAATACAAACATACAAATACTGATTAATTAAAATCAGAAAACTTTTTACAAAAAACGGGACGTTATAACATGTACCGACAGGCTCAGCCGTCGGTAACAAATCACAACATTATTGACGACCAAGCACATCAGAGCCTTGGCGGGTCAATATAGAGAGAAATGGTTTTTGTTTCTCTAAATGATTTTCTCTCTAAATTTTTTCTCTCTAAAAAAAATCTCTCTCTAAATTTAGAGAGAAGTTTTTTAAAAATGTATTTTTTTCTCTTTCTCTCTAAAAGTTTCTCTCTAAAAATATTGTCTCTCTAAACATTCTCTCCAAAATATTTTCTCTCTCGCTAGTTCAAATTCTCTCATTTATTTGAAGATATATTTTATTTAGGATAAACTATACTTTTAACCCCCTATCTTTATTTTAGGTTTCAATTTGGCCCCTCTTTCATTTTTTGTTTCGAAATGACCCCTTATCTTTATTTTAGGTTTCATGTGGTCTCTTCCGTTTAAATTGTAGTATGGAAGAAACCACATTGGTATAGTTTTTGTATAATAAGGGACCATTTCAAGTGTAAACTCCAAATAAGCCATGATTCATAACTCCTTAAACAATGGAGAAAACTAACTATCCCATTATCTTCCAATAAGAATAAACAAGTGTCAAATTAAAAAAAAAAAAAAAAGAACCAAGTGCTGATCCCACTTCAGAACCTGCTATTATACAAACGTTTCATCATTATTTCTTAGCTAATTATAACAAGCACCTAGAGATATCTTATGTTTCAACCACAAGAAAGAAAACGAATGTAGAACCACAATTAGAAAATTACATTAGCAATTCTAAAATTATTTTATATTCACTCATCATGAGTAAATGGCTGCAGGACTTCAATTCTCATACTTTCACAAAACAGTGAAACACATTAGTGCACCACCCTTCTTGTCTTAAAGAATAGGGAAACATGAATGGTGAATACAATATAGGCCAGCAAGAAAGATGAGCTTAATGTAAAAGTCTCCATATTAGACATTATAAAAGAATTTAGCTTTTGATATATAACAGTTCAAGAAAATTTCATACATATAACCATTATGTTGAGGATGCATTAGGTTGAATATTATCTCAAGGCATAGGTAAATTCAATCCACAACCAAACCTTATATTCCTTGAAACTTAACTTCGTAATGGAAGATTAATAGGAATAACATGACCAAAGATTGGAAAACATTATATACCATAATGGTTATTTTTTATCATCTTCCTATGGTTGGCCAGAGTCAGTAGGGAGTGAGAGTAGAGACTCTGTATAAATATGAGACTCTTTTAAACCATCTTCAAGTATAGATAACAAAATCAAAATCAATGTCACGTATAAAAACCAAATGATTCGTTTAACCTAAAAAAATAAAACTGGAACTAGAGTCTAATAACTATACTACACTCGGCTTCAAAAACTAGCATTGAAACTGAAGTCCTCACAAATCATAATAGCTAATGCAAGGCACTAACATGGATCAAGAATTTACATACAAAGAAGATTATTTTCTATCTTGGAAAATATATAAACAATTACATGTGTCAGGTTTGCTTCCAAATTCATTTGCACTTGAACTGTTTGTAAAAGTTCTACCCACTTCTAGAACCATGCTTTGCAGATCGGCTAACATTACACTAATTGCAGAGTTGGCAAGAGAGCGAGAGAGCGAGAGTTATGGTATGTTTGGAACCACGTTGAAAGTGGTGAGAATCAAGTTTGGGACGTGAAAGCTACTTTATATAGCTTCTCCAAAACCACGTCTAAACCTGATTACAATAAGTTTTCAAACATATACTAAGAGAGGTGCTTTTCAGCTGGGAAGTATATACTATAAGGGAGTGGGAGGTTAGGGGAGGTTAGGCTGGAATTGGACTTGGAACTTGGGAGAGACTAGGCCTCTCGAATTGCCAAGAGTCTGATCTTTCTATTTCTATGTTTCTTTTCACTGTAATCCAGCATCCAGGTTCTGATATCACAGCGATACAGACCTGTTTTAAATCCTTAGTACAGAATTTATTAGTTTTCCTTGATCCTATTTTCCTGGACTCATTCTCTGGACTCTCCTAATTTAGATAAAGCAAATTTGAGGGGCAGTTGGGATGGTTCTGTTGTGTTTTTTTGTGTTCTATCAGTTTTTGGGGATGCCAAGGCTTTCCTAGTATATGACCATGCCTAAGAGATGGCGTGATAGATTGGACCTACATAAGAATTTCTTCTTCCCAATAGACTTTAAATATCAGTCTCCATGCACATCGGAAACTATCCAGTACTGCTATTAAGGTGAACAGATGAACTTCGTAACTATTTGTTTAGCTATTTTTGCTATGGTGTATTACAAGTCATTTTGATTTCAAATACATTTATCATTATCATTGATATGCCTATTAATTCTTGGTTCCTTGATATACCCATTACCTCTGTGTTGTCCCTACAGCAAATTACTTCTCTAATCTTCTGTGGGAAAGCTGGCAACCTTACTTTCTCTTTTAATGAACACTAACATGACCCTATTCTAAATACCAGAAACTATCAATTCCACAATTGGTTGGTGTTGTATGGGAAGCAACTTCTGCCCTTAAAAAGACTCCTATAAACCAATATCACAGTAATCGGGCGAGGAATGACACAAGTTGCGGTTTCAGTGAAGGATGTTCTTCGCGAGATGAAAGAATTGTAGTCAGGTTCATCTGATGATCCACTTGACAAAGCTGTAGGTGAGAGTTTTGCAGAAACGGAGTGTGAGCCATGTGATGATAATCCAAGTGAAGGTGATCTAGGGAATGACCTATCACCTGTAGAGATGAAAGTGGCAGAAAGTGTTAGGATAGTTAGAATTTATTAGAATTAGTTATATTAGTTAGTTAGTTAGTTACTATTCTCATTAGCTATATAAGCACCTCTTGTACTCTTGTAAGATCACTTTTTACTCATTTCAATAGAATCACAATATTTTAGCTTCTGCATTTTCTCTCTTTCGTGACCCCCATCAAGTTTTGTAACAAAAAGAGCAATTGTGGTTGTTTATGATATGGTTTCAGTCATAAAAGAACTTATTCACTCCATCACAGGTTTGATTAAGCTAGAAAAACCAAATGAGAAAAACAGCTTCGTAGATTCACTGGAGAAATTGTTGCAGCTGTGTCGGGAACTTGGTTGACAGATTGATGAGATCGGTAGCTTCTACACACCCCCGCAAGATGGTGGAGGGATCAACAACACCAATCTTGGAAGTCAACAAAGAGTGTCTAGAACTTGATAATGGCTTTGTAAGCAGATCGGCCAGTTGAGAACCAGTAGGAACATGAAGCACTTGCAGCCGGTCAGTTTGAACAAGGTCACGGACAAAGAGATAATCAATAGCAAGATGCTTCATTCGCGAGTGAAAAACAGGATTGGCACATAGATAAGTAGCACCCAAATTGTTTGAGTATATTGTGGGCTTATGAAGTAGAGAACAATGAAGCTCCTTAAAGAGTTCTTGCAGCCACAGAATTTCCATTGTAGTTGAGGCAATGGTTCTATATTCAGCTTCAATCGAGGATTTGGCAACTGTTCTCTGCTTTTTACAAGACCAAGAAATTGGATTAGAGCCAAAGTAAATAATATATGCAGCAGTAGACTTGTAATCTGTGTGATCACCAGCCCAGTCGGAGTCACAAAATGCTGTGAGAGTGAGTGATTTATCTCGGGTAAGATGAAGGCCCTGTGTGAGTGTGCCTTTTAAGTATCTTAACACTCGCTTTGCAGCTTGAAGATGCACGGATGTAGGAGCTGATAGGTATCGAGACAGCCGATTAACAGAGAAGGAAATATCTGGCCTAGTAAGGGATAAGTATTGTAAAGAACCAATTATTCTCCGATATTCAGTAACATCACAGGTAGTTGCATCAGCTGGAGCAGTGAGTGAGCATGAAATAGACATAGGAGTGCAGACAGGCTTGGCATCTTGCATATTTGTAGAATGGAGTAAGTCCCGAATGCAATGATGTTGGGATAAGAATAAGCCCTTGGCAGTGGAGACAAATTCCACTTCTAGAAAATGACTTGGAGTGCCAAGATTTTTGAGTGAGAACTTGGAAGATAAGATCTGTTGAAAATTGCTCAGAAACTTTGGATTATTGCCTGTGAGAAGAATATAATCAACATAGACAAGAAAATAGGCAATGCAGTCATCATGTACATAAGTGAATAAGGAAGTGTCAGACTTTGCATTTGAGAAACCACAATCCAAAAGGAAATCACGAAGTGTTTGATACCAAGCCCGCGGGGCTTGTTTAAGGCCATAGAGTGCCTTGTGCAATTTGCAGACATAATGAAGATGTTGTGGATGAAGAAAGCCATAAGGTTGAGCCATGTAAATATCCTCAGAAATTGTCCCATTGTGGAAAGCATTGTTTACATCCATGTGAGAAAGAGACCAACCATGACAGAGAGCAATATACAAAACCAGTTTAATGGTTTGAGGTTTGACTACGGGACTAAAGGTGTCCTTATAGTCAATGCCAGGCTGCTGATGAAACCCCTTGGCTACCAATCGTGCTTTATAGCATGCAACTGAACCATCTGTATTTCTTTTGATGCGAAATACCCATTTGCAGCCAATTACATTTTGAGAGGAGTGATTTGGAACCAGAGACCAAGTGCCATTGGCCATTAAAGCATTAAACTCATCACTCATGGCTGATTTCCATGCTGCAATTTTAATGGCCTGCGAAGGACAGGATGGCTCTATGGAAGGTGGTAGAGAAAACTTGCTTACAACATTAATCTTTTTCGGTTTATAAATGCCATTCTTTTATCTAGTAACCATAGGATGATGAAATGAATTGGATTCCAGAAGAGATACTGCTGTGACTTGCTGAGATGAGATGTTATCAGTTGTTAAGGGAGAAGTTTGGGATCGTATAGGTGTGGAAGGTTGTTGTTGTGTGTTAATTGGGAAAGGAGAATGTATAGGAGAATAGTTAGGAGGAGAAACAGGATTAGGTGTGGCAGGTTATGATAAGTTTGTTGATTGGTTAAGATTTAAATTTGAAGGAGAAGAACTAGGTGGGATAGAGTGATTCTCGGCTGTTGCAGATTGAGGTGGTATTTGTGGTTGGAAAAGATTAAAGTTTTTTATAGTAGAGATTGGATTAGGATTGTTAGCGTTTGAATTTAAATTTGAATTGGATGAGGCAGTTGTTAGAGTTGAGTAAGGGAAAACAGTTTCAACAAATTGGACATGACGAGATATGTAGACTCTTTGTGTTGTTGGATTGTAACACAGGTAAGCACTCTGAGTAGGACTATATCCAATGAAAACACACGGTTGAGATTTCGGAACAAGCTTGTTGTGAGTGTAAGGAGCCAGCCATGGATAGCAAAGGCATCCAAAAGTTTTCAGGTTCTCATAGTTTGGAGTTTGATTAAAAAGTTTTTCCAGAGGACTTAGCATTTGAAGGCTAGGTGTAGGTAGGCGATTTATAAGAAAGGCAGTGGCTTGAAGCGTGTAGCACCAGAATGTGGATGGAAGGTTTGCATGATGAAGCAAGCACCTTGCAGTTTCAACCAAATGTCTATGCTTATGTTCAGAGAGTCCATTATGCTCAGGAGTATAAGGTGGAGTGGTTAAGTGTGTTATACCGTGTTGTTGAAGGAAAGGTCGAAGTTTTGTATATTCTCCTCCATTATCAGGGTACAAAGTTTTAATTTTTGTGTTTAGTTGATTTTCAATTAAGGACTTAAACACTGGAAAAATGAGAGACACATCTGATTTATGCTTCATTGGATAAAGCCACACATACTTGGAAAAACGATCAATAAAGATAACATAATATGAGAAACCATTTATTGAAGTAGTAGGAGCAGCGCCCCATACATCAGAGAAAACAATATCCAAAGGACCATGACTAGACAAACTAGACTTACTGAAAGTCAATTAATGACTCTTATTAACTAAACAATCAAAATAGTGTTTATTGGAAGCAACAAAGGACAATTTATTAGTCTTGAGGGTACAACTGAGAACACGGGTGTCAGGATGGCCAAGTCTGTTATGCCAAAGTTCGATGGAGGGTGATTTGTATGCATGGTGCAGATGGGCATTGGTAGTGTTGGATTTTAATTTGTTGAGGTTATCTTCATTTCTTCCTCGCAGCAGTATCCTCCCGGTCTTCAAATCCTTTATCTCAAAATGCCATGGAAAAAATTCAATGGAAACATCATTAGTTTGGCATAATTGGGAAACCGAAACAAGATTATGATTAATGTTTGGAACATGTAAAACACCATGTAGAGCAAGAGATTTTGAAGTGGTAGAGATATTAGCATTACCACTGTGCAAAATAGGAAGAGGTTTACCATGTGCCACAAAAAGATGATCAGGCTCATGAACTTCTTTGGAGAATGAGAGATTAGCAAGATCATTGGTTACATGGTGTGAAGCACCAGAATCCATCAGCCAAGCAGAGTTAGGGGAAGGCTTTTTATCAACATGATGAACATAGGATTTGGAATTGGACCTTGGCGGATATCCATTAATTTTGTAACATTGTCTTGCAGTATGGCCCTCCTTATCACAAAACTGACAAACAACCAGAGACTTTGCATTACCAGAATTTGTGGACTTGCAAAAATGAGAAGTGGGAGTAGAAAGCTGAGATCTGCGATGTGTAGGATATTGGCCTCTAGTGACTAAGTTTGCAGTGATTGGAAGAGAAGCAGCCAATTGATCATCCCTTTGGAGATAAATTTCGAAATCCAAAAGTTTGTCAAACAATTCATCGAACAGAAGGGGTGTATCTCTTGTCCTTATAGAAGTGTTGAATTCACGAAATTGAGGTCCAAGACCATTGAGTGCTGCAATTACTAGATCAAGATCATCGACTTGATGACCAATGAGCGCAAGTTCATCACCAATAGACCGAATATTTCGAAGATAATCATGAGCAGAAGAATTACCTTTAGAAATCTTCGATAATTGTTCCTTAAGCAACATAACACAAGCATGAGACTGACTTGCATATGCCTTTTTCAGTTTAGACCAGGCTACAGCAGAGGAGGATGCAGAGGACATAACAATTTGAGCCTTTGGACCACATGATCCAAGGAGAGCAAGAGAGACATGATTGTCTTGGTGACACCAATGAGTTGGGCACCGGTGCCAATATTTGTAGCAGGACAGGGTGTATCACCCGTGACATAGCCAACCAGATTGTTGGCAGAAAGCAAATGCATAATTTGCTTATACCAAGTTGGATAATTGGTGTTATTCAGCTTGCTAGGAAGGTTGGATGCAAAATTGAATTCAATGAGGGTGGGGCTAGGGGTGCTATTTGGTGTAGTGGTTGAGGTAGTATCGGTTGAGGCATCAGAAGACATGATTCACCAGGAAATGGGAAAAGAAATTGCTGTTAGGCTAGAAGGCTCTTGATACCACGTAGAGAATAAGTGAAGGAATGATTGTCATTAATTTGAGAGTGTTACAACAGCTATACTTATACACAACAGTATTTGAAATACTGTTATACATTTAAATTTAAAACAATAACAAAAAGATAAAGATAACAAATGATAAGATAGAATCCTAGTTAGTTATAGCTTCTACACAATGTTTATTAAATGTTTGTGTTTACGTTCTACAACACTGTTCTGTTGAGGAGTATAAGCACAACTTGATTGTTGGATTACTCCCAAATTTTGAAAGAAAAGAGTTGTATTGGAATTGAAAAACTCACGTGCATTATCAGATTGAACTTTTTGGATTTTTGTGTGAAATTGATTCTCAACCATTTTAAAAAAAGAGGGGATAATTGAGTTAACTTCACTTTTGTGTTGCATTAGAAATACCAAAGTACTCCTAGAAAAATCATCAACCACAGTCAAGAAAAATATGGCACCAGAAGAATGATTTTTACTATATGGTCCCCAAATATCAAAATGAACTAATTCAAAACATTTGACAGTAGAGATGCAACTAAAAGGAAATTTTAAATGAGACTGTTTGGCCAAAGGACAAACAGTGCAAGTACATTTATTAGAAAACTTAATGCTAGAATCTAAATTATTTATCTGTGGAGATAAAATCATAGCTGGATGTCCGAGGCGCCAATGCCGTAAATCAAAATGAGAACCAAAGGATGCAGCGGCAGAAAAAGCAATAGAGGAATTATGCATGGTGTAGAGACCCCTATGTTGCTCACCCAGCACAATAATCGTCTTCATCCTCTGGTCCTATAAGAAACAATTAGTGGGAGTAAAAGTAATCCAAGAATTAGTGTCTTTGGAATGCCTGTTAATGGACAAGAGATTAAAATGAAAAGAGGGAACATGGAGGACATTTGAGATTGAAAGACTTGGTTTTAAAAAAAACAGAACCAATGTGGTGAACAGGAACAAATTGATTATCAGGCAATTTAACAGAGTTAGATACTTCTTTGTATGAGTGAAAAAGAGAAAGATCAGATACCATATGATTTGTGGCACCAGAATCTAAAATCCAAATGGTAGAATGAGGTTGAAAAGAGGCAAAACAGCGGAAAGAAGTACCTGCAAAGTTTGCAGCAGGTTGTTCATTATCGGTATTAAGGAGATGTGTGACAAGTGGTTGACCAGGTTGATCAGATGAGTGGAGATAGTATGGAGATGAATGATTAGGTTGGGCAGTCATTGTGAATGGTGAATAAAATGATAGGAATCGATCTTAGGCTGATACCATGTAAAGAAGGTATTTTTATTGAATGTGAGAATTATTATTACTAATAACAAAGCTCTATGCATATAGATTACAAGGTATTCAAAATAAAACAAAACCAACCGATCTATCAGCTAGGGATAAGAAGCAAAACTAACCAACCTATTAGCTAGATAAGATAACAAAACTAACAGCTAGCCTATATTCAAAACACATAACAAACCAACTTAAAATACAAAGATACAAGATAAGGTTAATCTTCCATAAAATTAATATAGTTAGAATTTGTTACAATTAGTCATATTAGTTAGGAAGCTAGTTACCATCCTCATTAGCTATATAAGCGCCTCTTGTACTCTTGTAAGATCACTTTTTACTCATTTCAATACAATCACAATATTTTAGCTTCTGCATTCTCTCTCTTTCGTGACCTCCATCAAGTTTTGTAACAGAAGAGCAATTGCGGTTGTTTCTGATATGGTTTCAGTCATAAAAGAACTTAAAACAGCTTTGTAGATTCACTGGAGAAATTGTTGCAGCTGTGTCGGGAACTTGGTCGACAGATTGATGAGATTGAAGGTTGCCTCTATCGCCCCACAAGAGATTCCTGCCATAGAGACAGCCATAGAGAAAATGCACAACATTATTGATGTTGTGCAGGTGGAGATAAGAGGACTTGAAGGTGCATCAGATGTATTTATGGAGGCATGCAATGTTTTGAGTATTGAGTTAGTTAATTCAGTTAGTAATGTACTGAGTTAGTTAGTGACAGTTAGAAGTGTAACTGTAAATCAGTTAATCCGTGTGGGATTAACATCTATGTGTGTATAAATACTTGTGAATGAATCAATAAATGAGTGTGTGCAATTATTCAGTAATTCTGTGTAACCCGTCTATACACTGTCCATATGTCTATATTGTGTGTTTAACTCGTCTACGATTCGCGACTTGTCTGTGCTTCGCGCAACCCGTCTGTGCCCTGCGACCCGTCTATCCTGTGTATGTGTGAGCCGATAGACAGGTGATTTGTTCTAACATTTGGTATCTAGAGCTTTACAGCCCTGGGATCAGGAGTTTGATTCTGGTAATTAGTGTGCAAATCGATTTGTTTTTTGCAATGGAGAAATCAAATGGAATTATGGGCGGAAACCTACCAGTTCTTGATTCCAAGAACTGGGACCGATGGAAGAACCAGATGGAGGTAATCTTTGGCTTCAAAGATGTGAATGACGTGGTGAAAATTGGCTTCCAAGAATTGGGGGTACACCCCACAGAGGCGCAACGAGCGGCCTTCAAGGAATCAAAGAAGAAGGACTATACAGCTCTGTTCTTGCTCCATCAATGTGTGGACTCGGCCAATTATGAAAGGATTTCTGCTGCGAAGACCTCAAAGGCAGCCTGGGATATGCTTGAGAGGAGTCATGCGGGTGGTGATAAACTCAAGAAAGTGAGGCTCCAGACTTTAAGAAGACAGTATGAACTGTTGCAGATGGAGGGGCAAGAAAATGTTGTCGATTACTTCACAAAGGTACTGACCCTCACAAATCAGATGAAAGCTTGTGGTGAAACTTTTACTGATGTGATGATAGTAGAAAAGATTCTTAGGACCTTGGTTTCCAAATTCGACCATATTGTGGTTGCTATTGAAGAATCTAAGAATCTTGAGGAGTTGAAGGTGGAGGAATTACAAGGGTCCTTGGAGGCTCATGAACAAAGGCTGAATGAAAGAAGTGCTGAGCGAAATTCTGAGCAAGCACTCCAAGCTCAGATTAGCAAGAAAGGTGGGAAGGACACTGGCAAGAAGTGGAAGGGCAGAGGAAAATTTATAAGCGGCAAGTGGAGAGCCGATGGAAACCCCAATTCTGGTCAAGATAGTCACTTCGTTGAGCAGAAGCAAGGGGAAAGTTTCAGCAAACAAGGAGGTGGTAAAGGGTGGAAAGGTCAGAGGAAATTTGACAAAAGCAAGGTAAAGTGTTGTGCTTGTCAAAGATATGGCCATTTTGTTGATGAGTGTAGATCCAATAAGGCTTCTAACAGCAGAGATGAACAAGAAGCGAATGCTGCCCATGGTGAAAGCTCAGACTCCGATCAAGTTCTTCTAATGGTCACTACCAGGACAGAAAGCACAAATTCTGGTTCTTGATATCTTGACACAGGGTGCTCCAATCACATGACTGGGAATAAAGGTTGGTTTGTAGAACTTGATGAGGCAGTCAAGAGCAATGTGAGGTTTGCTGACAACAGTACCATAAAATCAGAAGGAAAAGGGAAAGTGTTGATTAAAAGGAGAGATGGGAAACCAGCCTACATATCTGATGTTCTCTATGTACCAACCATGCAAAATAATCTGCTAAGCATGGGGCAGTTACTAGAGAAGGGATTTTCTATGAATCTCAAAGATAATCAAATGAGTGTCTATGACAGCAAGGGAAAGATGATCTTGAAGGCTCCTTTGTCCAATAATAGGACCTTTAAGATTGATATTCAGGTAGCTGAGTTACTCAGTTTGTCAGCAGCTGTCCAAGATGAAAGCTGGCTGTGGCACTTGAGATTTGGCCATCTCAATTTCAGAAGTTTGTGTCAGCTGAAAAACATCCAGATGGTGTACGATCTTCCCTCCATTCAATTACTAGAACAAGTGTGTGAAGGGTGCATGATAGGGAAACAACCGAGAAACTCTTTCAAGTCACATGTTGCTACACGAGCTACTGAACCTCTTGGAGTCATCTTTTCAGATGTCTGTGGACCGTTTGAAGAAGTTTCTCTTGGAGGTAACAAGTATTTTGTTTCTTTTATTGATGATTATACAAGAAAAATGTGGTTGTTTCTCATTAAAAGAAAATCAGAGGTCTTTGATGACTTTAAGAAATTTAAAGTTCTGGTTGAAAAATAAAGTGGTAGGTTCTTAAAGATTCTAAGAACAGATGGTGGAGGTGAGTTCACATCAAGAGAGCTTGAGAATTTTTGTGATAAAGAGGGCATAATTCATGAAGTTACAGCTCCCTATACTCCACAGCATAATGGCACTGCTGAGAGGAGGAATAGGAGTATTTTGAACATGGCCAGGAGCATGATGAGAAGTAAGAAAATGCCACGCTGCTTCTGGGGTGAAGCAGTAGCAACTGCAGTATACATCTTAAATCTGTGTCCCACCAAAAGATTGAATTGCACTACTCCTAAGGAAGCTTGGACAGGGAAGAAGCCAGCTGTGGGCCACTTGAGAATTTTTGGCTCTCTTTGTTACAGACATGTCCCAGATGAAAAGAGAAGTAAGCTGGAGAACAAGAGTGAGAAGATAGTAATGCTTGGTTATCACCCTACAGGGGCTTATAAACTATATGATCCTGTCAGCATGAAGGTGATCTTTAGTAGGGATGTTATCTTTGATGAGTCTAATGCTTGGGATTGGAACCAAACCCCACAGAGAGGCATGACTGATAGAAGGGTCTTTGTCACCTTGGCAGATCCCGTTCAAAATGCAACACAACTGCAAGATGCTGCTCCTGATGATGCTCATACAACAAGACCACAGAGGAATAGGCAACCACCAACCAGATTGACTGATTATGTGATGTTTCCTGACAGTGCAATAGCAGGAGAAGGTGATCTGGTTCAGTTAGCATTGTATGCAGATGTGGAACCTGTGACTTTCGAGCAGGCAGTTCAGGAACCTAAGTGGGTTGCAGCAATGCAGAAGGAAATACAATCCATTAATAAAAATGACACATGGGAGTTGGTTGCTCTCCCCAAGCAAAAGAAGCCAATTGCAGTGAAATGGGTCTTCAAAACCAAAATGAATCCTGATGGTTCAGTAGCCAAATACAAGGCTAGGTTGGTGGCCAAAGGGTTTCTACAAAAAGAAGGGCTGGATTATGGAGATGTGTTTGCCCCTGTGGCTAGAATTGAGACAATAAGACTTGTTGTAGCCTTTGCAAGTGCAAAAAGGTGGACTTTACATCAGTTGGATGTCAAGTCAGCATTTCTAAATGGATCACTGGATGAGGAGGTCTATGTGTGTCAACCTCCCGGGTTTGAGATAGCTGGCAGTGAAGAAAAGGTGTATAAGCTGTATAAAGCCCTATATGGGTTGAAGCAAGCTCCTCGGGCTTGGAACAAGAGGATAGACAATTTTCCCTTACTGTTAGGTTTCAGCAAATGTAGTGTGGAATATGGAGTGTATGTGAAAGCCTCTAATGCATCGGACCTACTATTAGTATGTCTGTATGTAGATGATTTGCTTGTGACTGGGAATAGAAGTGAAGAAATTGAAGAGTTCAAGAGAAAAATGATGGCTGAATTTGAAATGTCTGATTTAGGTATACTCTCATATTTTCTGGGAATGGAGTTTGTGACTACCAGAAAAGGTATATTGCTGCACCAAAGAAAGTATGCATCAGATGTGTTGAGAAGATTTCATATGTATGACTGTAATCAGGCTGACACTCCTGTTGAAAACAACCTAATGCTTGAGAAAGGTGAAAGTGAGAAAGCTGTTGATTCCACTCTTTTCAAGCAGATTGTTGGCTCACTTAGATACTTGTGCAATAGTAGGCCAGATATTACCTATGGTGTTGGTCTTGTTAGCAGATTTATGGAAAGTCCTAAAACCTCACATCTTTCGGTTGCAAAGAGAATTTTGAGGTATATAAAAGGTACACTTGATTATGGTCTACTGTATTCTAACAGTTTAGCTATTTCAGAGATTACACTCAGAGGGTATTCTGACTCTGATTGGTGTGGAGATAAAAGTGATAGAAGAAGTACAACAGGATATGTGTTCATGTTGGGAAATGCCTCTATTTCCTGGAGTTCAAAGAAGCAACCTGTTGTTGCACTCTCATCCTGTGAGGCAGAGTACATTGCAGCCTCTTATGGTGCATGTCAGGCTTTGTGGCTTGAATCATTACTAGAAGAAATACATTTGAAGAGTGATTTTCCGATGCAGCTTCTAGTAAACAACAAATCAGCTATCAATCTTGCTAAAAATCCAGTGGCACATGGAAGAAGTAAACACATTGAGACTAGATTTCATTTCTTGCGAGATCAAGTAAATAAGGAGAAGTTGAGCTTAGTTTACTGCCGCACTGAAGATCAAAGAGCAGATGTACTGACTAAAGCTTTAAAGGGAGATAAATTCAAGCTGTTAAGAGATAAGCTAGGAATTGTGTCATTGTCAAATATTCAGTAGAGTGTGATATGCTGCAAATGAATGGTGAAGTCTAGGGTACCAACCTAGTTGGGATGTTAGACTTCATAGTGATGCTTCTTTGCATATCACATTTAGTGTTGACTGAATTAAAGGGAGTGTATTGAGTTAGTTAATTCAGTTAGTAATGAACTGAGTTAGTTAGTGACAGTTAGAAGTGTAACTGTAAATCAGTTAATCCGTGTGGGATTAACATCTATGTGTGTATAAATACTTATGAATGAATCAATAAATGAGTGTGTGCAATTATTCAGTAATTCTATGTAACCCGTCTATACACTGTTCATATGTCTATATTGTGTGTTTAACTCGTCCACGCTTCACGACTTGTCTGTGCTTCCCGCAACCCGTCTGTGTCATGCGACCATCTATCCTGTGTATGTGTGAGCCGATAGACAGGTGATTTGTTCTAACATTAAGGAGCTCACTGAGACAGCTGGCGTCTGAACTAAGTAGTTCTACGATTGCTGATATAGAAGCCAAAGTGTAAAATATTACATTAACCGATAAGTAGACTTTGATGTGTGTAATTTTTGTTTTGTTCTGTTTTGCTTCTTTTCTTTCGGTTGAGGGGCGTATATATGTGCAATGAACTTGACTGTGTAAGTTAAATACTGCCCAATAAAAAAATTGATAATCCAAATTTCAAAGTTGACATATAATAGTTAAAGATAACGTCGCAAAGGAAAGAGAATCATCATAATAAGTTCAAAAAGACCTAAGTCTAGACGTAAAAAAAAAAAAAAAAAAACAGCAAATTTAATAGAATTTTCATGATCTGATATTTTGCACATCCAAGTGTTTCCTTTCTCACTCGGGTTCTTCAATACCTGCAAAGTGAAGAAAGCAAATATAAAAATTAAATAAAAAAATTTATAATTGATGCTTGTTATTTATATGCCTATATAAGAAAAGCCCTTGTCTTAAACTCTACATTCTCAGCCAGCATTACACCTAATCTTAATTTGTTTATTCAGACATACAACCATTGCATAATTGATGCTTCAGGTGGATGAAGTGGAAGGGGATGCAAATGATGCATCTATATGCAGGAGGCTAGGAGGTATCTACAATTTCTGCTGATTTTTTTCATTTTTTTATTCTGCTGTAAAACGATCTGCTCATAGCTAACTGCTGCAGCTGTTTATCTGAAGGTGTGCTTTCATAATCTGATGTAGTTTGTACTTAGGATGAGCAGTTGTGGCAGCTAACTATGCCTATGCAAAGGGCTTTTTGATGGTGTAAGGTCTTTTGTGTGGAGATGACAAGATGGAATGGTTTCAACTTGAGGGAGCCAAAAATTGAGACAAATAGGGTGAGGAATTGTATCACATCTTATATGCTTACAGGGGACTAATGATTAGGCTACTTAATCAATGGTGGTATTGATGTTCTGCTTCTGGTTTGCATTGAATTTTTGCAATGTTACTGGTTGGGTTTAACACTGCTAAAGAATGCAGTTTTTTATATTCTTTATTTGTCGTATATGGTTCTAGAATTGAGCACAGCTTGTGCTTCAGTTTTTGGAACTTTATTGAATTATCTTTGGCTTATCAATAAAAAAAAAAAGAACTAAGACCAAAGAACATACAAAGATTATTTGCTATCTTAGAAAATATTTGAACAATTACATGTCTAAAAATTCCTTTCAAACGTTTGTACTTGTACTGTTTGTAAAAGTTCTATCCCACCTCTACAATCGTAATTTGGCTGCTTTGCAGCCCAATAACTTAGATTTTCCATAGTGTGGTAAAGCTAAAAGACAATAAACTTCAGACACCATGATTTTCATACAACGTCTCAACAATTCATCAACTTATAAAAAAGAACTATATGAAAATTTATGAAGTTATAGAAAATAACATGTCATACAAATGTCCCCTAATTGTAAATAACAATAACATGTTCATTTTCATAAAATCTGACAAATACTTACCTATTATTGATGGCATTTTTTGGGGTAAAGAAGAATTTGTCAACATGTTTTTTATTTAAAAGAAAGAACTTAATCTTAGCATCCAAGAAGAAGATTGGATGAAATCTACATGAGCACCAGTAATGACTCAAAAACCAAATGGCAAAATAAATAAAAAAGTTACTGAAGACAAAAGACATTCATGAACACCAGTTTTTTAAACATACCCACTTAGCAATATTATAAGAAATAGTTTGGTTTATATATTTCATCGAACATGTCAGATTCAAGTATAAACTCCAAATAAGCCAGGATTCATAACTCCTAAAAGAATCGAGAAAACTGTGACTATCCCGTTATCTTCCAATAAGAATAATTAAGTGTCAAATCCTATTCACAGTATTCCAATGAACCAAATCATTTAAATTTTCATCAAATAAAATCTAGTTCAAGCTTATATACATGTCAAACAAAAAACAAAAAAAAGGAACCATAAATACAAACGTTTCATCATTATTTCTTAGCTAATTATAACATCTTATGTTTCAACCACAAGAAAGAAAACGAATATAGAACCACAATTAGAACATTACGTTAGCGATTCTAAAATTATTTATATTCACTTATCATGAGTACATGGTAGAAACAGCTACAGGACTTCAATTCTCATACTTTCACGAAACAGTGAAACACATAGTGCACCACCCTTCTTTTCTTAAAGAATACGGAAACATGAATGGTGTACATTATAAAACAAGTTACTAGGCCCGCAAGAAATATGAGCTTATTGTAAAAGTCTGCATATTAGACATTATAAAAGAATTTAGCTTTTGATATATAACAGTTCAAGAAAATTTCATACATATAACCATTATGTTGAGGATGCATTACGTTGAATATTATCTCAAGGCATAGGTAAATTCAATCCATTACTAAACCTGATATTCCCCTGAAACTTAACTTCATAATGCAAGAGTAATAGGAATAACATTACATACCATAATTGCTATTTTTGATGAGGTTAATTAATGTAAAAGTCACCATATTAGACTTAACTTCATAATGCAAGATTAATAGGCATAACATGACCAGAGATTGGAAAACATAACATACCATAATTGTTATTTTTGATCATCTTCCTATGGTTGCCCGGAGTCAGTAGGGAGTGAGAGTAGAGAGACTGTATAAATATGACACCCTTTTAAACCATCTTCAAGTACTGTCTCTCTTTGATAATGTAGCAGCTCCCCTCTGTCATTGATTTTTGCTAATCCCATACTTGAGTATCCAACAATTTGACCAGCTTTAGTGAAATATTTGGGACTAAAGTAGAAGCCATGAAGAGGAGTTGCATGTTCAGGAACATAATTGCACTTAGTCCAAGATGAATTCACTTTATATTCTTTCATCATCCCAGCAAAATCTGGCTTCCTTCTATAATACAATAGACAGAGACATCCTCCAATTACGTCCAACATCGGTACAATAATTGACAAAAGCATCATGTGGCAGAGGTATATGGGAATAATTCATTTCAGTAAAATCAAAGGCAGCAATTGCTTTGACTGATTCACCAATGTTTCCTACGGTAGTCAACCAATGAACAGCCCCATTAACAAATAAAAAGGGAGGTCGATCTCTGCAGCGTTTGGTACCACGAAAATCCTTAATAGCATTAAATTGTTTCCATGAATTGGTTCTCATGGAGAATAACTCGTATCTGTCTATGCAGTATTTCCGAATCCATGCCATAACTGCAAAGTAATCATCTGTGAACGTGTCATACTCAAAGCTAAAGTATGGGTGGCAAATGAATGGATTGAATAAACGTAGTGTAGTGGGTTCTGACCCAATTTCAGAGTATGGAAGTGTTGTGTGGATTCCTATTACCGGTTTTCAGTATTTCAGATAGAGATAGTTGATAAGCTGCTAATAGTTAGTTACAGGGCACATGTGCTCCTTAGGTATAAATACCCCTTTCCCTCCATTTGTAACTAACTCAGAATCATTTCTCTGATTCATATTCAATATTACACATTCTTTCTCTCAATTTCTCTATTCTTCTCCATGCATTAATGGAGTTTTTCTCGTATGAGGGTATCAGAGCTCTCTGAAGAGAGAGCTCTGCTGTGCGACTCTGAATCATGCCTCCAAAGAACACCACTGCTCAACCTACTCCAGATCCATCGCAAAATCCTGCTAGTTTCTATTACATCCATGCTTCCGAGAATCCTACAGCGGTTCTTGTTTCTCCTCCGCTCAACGGCGGAAACTACCACTCTTGGGCGAGATTGATGAAAAGAGCATTCATATCGAAGAATAAGTTGTAGTTCATCGATGGAAATCTTCCTGTTCCAGATAAATGGGATCCTAGCTATGAAGCTTGGGAACGATGCACCAACCTAGCACATTCCTGGATCTTGTGCTCCGTTACTCCTTCGATTGCGCAAAGCCTGATCTATGTTGATCTGGCTTCCGATGTTTGGAAGGACCTACAAGAGCGCTATTGTGACACCCTCAAACCCAGTGCCACTTTCGTAACTCAAAACCCTTAATGAACGAATAAATAAAATTTCGCTGGTTTTACTTTCGGCAAATATATCTTTTGTGTAAGCAGATTCTGGAAATCGTGACCAAAAATTTTCTCATTAATTATACGTATGAACACCACTCCAGATAACACAGGATTACTCATATACAATAATTAGAACAAGATATATATATATACATATATATATAATGGACAACAAGTCCCTTTACAAAAGAACGAATGATTTCTAAACTTTCTAAAAAGCTATAAAACTAGGCAGCGGCAGTCTGGAACCATATCTCTAAAACCTATGGCCATCAGTAGCCGTTAACAGACTACCCAAAAACCACTGCCTCAAAAAAAAGGTCTACACCCTAAGCTGGTCCGACTAATGGAAACCATTGGACAATCCCCCGGAGGGAAGTCCAATGCTGGAACCAGAGGAAGAACTCTGGGAACCTACATTCCCGTTCCCCTGTGGATGGGGATCGGAAGCATCCGAAGAATGATCCTCCGGGTCTTCCTGAGGATCCTCCTCAGGGTCTTCCTCCTCCTCCTCCTCTTCCCCCACATCTTCCACGACGTGCTCGCCCGCTACCAAGACAAAAGGCGGGGGAGGCGTCTGGGGTAGCTGTTGCTGCGGGGACTGTGCAGCGGGGGCGACCGACTCGATCACACCCTGCTCCATAAGGGCCTGCAGCATCAGCCCGATGGGAGGGAGAGGCACCTGGATGGTCTCCACTGTCCGAGTACTCTTCCGCGGTCCCGTCTCCGTCGTTCCGCTTACAGTGCAAACTGGTCCAGTATACGCCGCACTTTCCACCCCTGGGTGGATAACCCACGCGGCTGGGTCTGTCCTTCGATCAAACACTAGGACGCGCATCCCGGAGTGCGCTAGGTGATCCGGCTCTGGCTCCATCTGTAAACACGATACAATATATATCCAAGGACAACCCGTCCAAAAACATGCAAGGGTGAGAAACCAATATATGAATCCATAAACAACAACTATATGCCCAATCCACACAACAGACCCAAATCATCATATAACATGGCATATATCATTAAATACAAAAGGCAGTAAATGCACAAGGGTTTCGTACCCCACAATCAACGTTATCTCCTAAACGTATGCATGGCACTTCCATATATCTCAATATTCACACTAGATTACTAGATTTCCGGAAATCCCATCACCATTCGAAACGAGCTGATCAGGCTCCAAAGATTTTCACCAATATTTGGCCCAAGGACGAGTACTTTGAATCCCATGACACTACGCGATTCTCACATGGGGGCGCAATCAAAAGTACTCCAGAATAATATGGTCATATTATATTGCCCAACTTAAGGCACAATAACACATATGACACCATTGTCCATCAAGGCACAATGTCATGACAAATAAGTCATCTCAGGTTCTCCCTGTTTATCAAGGTCCCCCGTTTCACGGCACGTCTGCCCCGCATTTAATGCATGAGAAACCTATCTAGTTTCCGATAATTGATCTTTATCGCATCAATGTTTCCTCGTTGTAGCATCAACGCTCACAACCACCATAATGTCTTAGACTCTTTAAGCCTCAAAACACATTTTCTCAAAAGAGGACACTTAGTCCAAAACAACTCAAATCCCAACATCCCTAACCGATGCACCAGTCAAGGACGCCGGATTCAAGATCATAAAAACATCCTCAAGCTTACAGGACCACAAAGATTGTCCCTAAGCCGACAGGACCACAACTAACACGGATCCTTGATCCACGTGTTCTGCAGAACCCTAGAACCCCGACGTCTCGGTTTCTAGTTTCTAAGCTTTAAGCTTTAAAACCACTTTCCTTGAAAACTCGAAAAACCAAAAACCCAAAATCTCCGATACTCACACAAAGTCATCGGGATCGGTTTTCCATAAAACAAAACTTGGTCCAGAGACCATTTCTTTTTCTTTCGTTGTTTTTCGGTAAAATACGAACTTAAAACAAAACTTGCACAAACTCATTTTTCTTGAATAAACTCAGTATGACTTCGGAAACCACATTACTCAAAAGGATTTTCTTATCAAATTAAGACATAGTGAAGGTTTCTAATGCCCTATTTGCTTTTAAACTTCACTTTTCCTTATCAAAACACATTTCAGACTTTTAAAGCTTTTAAGTTACACGAGGCCGGATCCTAATCAAAATTAGGTCCTCTAATGCCTAAATCCCACAGCAGGGCACACATTACATCCATATAACCATTCAGCAAGTATAACATGCATTCAACTATATCAACAATTACATCAATACATCAGCACATCAATGCATATTCCAATCAACAACAGTCAATCAAGAATTCAACTAACATCATGATATAACTATTTAAATACAATACGACTACAGTACAAACACCGATGCAGCACATAGCTGTCGGAAATGGAATTCCTCAGGTTTATCCCCTTACCTCTTGTAGCTCCCAGTTCAACTCGGAACACCCGATCAACTTGTTTCTCGTCCCAACACGCTGCCGATCACTACATACACGTAAAACATATCGGCATTAACTTACAAAACAAAGATTTCTCCTAATGCACCACCCCTAGGGTTTGGCCCTATTACACTAAAAATAGCTAGGGAGCTCCAAAATTTCTCATTTTCCTGATAACACCCTAACTAAGTGTGACAGCCCTAGATATCAGATCAGATCATCAAAAACCAACCAAAACCCTACCCTACACACATAGGGGGGTTTCGGCCCCTACCTAGAAAACATAGCTAGAGGGATTTCTTGGCTCTAAGCTCTTGGATCATACAAGTATGTCATGAACCTAGGCCATAGAAACTGGTTTGGTACAGATACGATTTTCCTACAATTTTTCATGGATTTTCAAAGATTTTAGGGGCAAAACCCTAACATCCTTGATCATGAAAATATAAGGAGAGAAAGGAGAGATTGAGAGAGATAGAGTTGAACTACTACCTCTTATGATGATCCACTCCAAGTTTGGTGAAGATTGCTCCACAAAAACTCAAGCTTTCCACCTCCAAAAATGGAGATTTTGAGAAGAAAAGAGAAAGAAGAGAAAGGAAGAGAAAAGAAGAAGATGAAGTGAGTGGAGGAGAGAGAGACCACCGAAAATGAGAAGAGATAAGGGTGGAATTATTAGATATTTAAGGGTTTATTAGTTTAATAATAGGAAAGGTAAATTGGTAATAAAATTAACCAAGGGCAATTTGGTCAATTCACATCCCGATATTTGGAATCGTCCCGACACTCGTATGAATTCCTCAAATTACTTGATACAATTTTGGTATGAAAAACATCTGATCGTGGGTCTCGAAAAACCCTAAGACAGCTCGAATCGCCTCCTCGATCGATTATCGGCCCGAATATAAAATATTAGTTATATTTTTGGACGTCAGGACACATTTTAGGAAAAAGATAGAGGAATATATTCTAAGACTAATGGTTTCGTTCGTTAGTCCAGATTAGGTCGTGATAGTAGAAAACACTATCATCTGAAAAACGTAGATCGGTTTTCGTTTGAGTTTTCGACCCAAAACTTAACCGAAAGATCCTACGATTTTATAAAACAAGACTATGATCTTAGTTTTCCCAAAATCATTTTCTAAGACACAGATAAAAATATAAACTCATTAATTGAGTTTATCGTCCTTAGAAAGCACGAAAAATCGGGGTGTTACAGCTATAGTGAAGGCGATCTAGTGAAGGTAGCAGCATTAACACATGATCTAAGCTCATTCAAGCAAGGTAACATGTCAGTCAATGATTTTTATAATGAAATGAAGATTCTATGGGAGGAATTGGAGAACTACAGGCCTTCTCCTATGTGTACATGTAGAATACAATGTTCTTGTGATGCTATGAAAAGGTACAAAGGTTACAGAGATCAAGACACTGTAATTCGTTTTCTGTTAATTTGAATGAAAATTTTTCAATGGTACGATCTCACATATTGCTCATGGATCCTGTTCCTCCTATCAATCGTGTTTTCTCAATGGTTTTGCAACATGAAAGGCAGTTAACTGGATCTGGTTCTGGATTCCATTCCTTTGAAGATGCACAAGGACAAATTTCAGTTAATTTGGCTGATGGAAGGAAATATAATGGAAAAGGTAGAGGCTACAATAGCAAAGTATGTCTCCATTGTGGAAAATTAGGTCACACCATTGAGACCTGTTATCAGAAACACGGCTTTCCTCCAAATTGGAAATTCCAAGGAGGAGGAAATGCGGCCACTAATTTTAGAAGCAACTCTACTGCTAATTTCGTGAATACTGTTGGTCAGGACATAGACCCTGGAAAATTCACAAATGCAAAGGAGCAGTGTCAGGAGACTAACTCTCTTGCCACCCTCATACAAAAGGAATATCGCGGCTTAATTTCCTTGCTGCACTCTAGTCAGTTGAAGGGAGGATCAGAGACTCAATCTAATCACAGTGTCAACCATGCTGCTGCTGCGGTTAACACAGGCAAATCAGATCAAGACGTTGGTGGTATTGGTGCAAACCAAGGTATTTCCTGCACTTCTTGTTACTTAGCAAATCGTAGTATGGATTTGGATTCTTGGATTGTGGACTCGGGGGCCACAGATCACATTTGCTTTTCCCTAACTCTTTTTAAGACTTATGAGAAGATCACTCCTTTACCTGTTAAAATGCCTAATGGCACCATAGTTCTGGCTGAAGTTTCTGGCACAGTTCAGGCTACGGCTGATCTGCTTTTGACAAATGTCCTATACTTGCCAATGTTTAATTTCAACCTTATCTCAATTGCCAAATTGTCCCTTCTGTCACACTATTCATTCTGGTTCTTTGATGAATTTTGTGTGATCCAGGACTCATCACAGAGGAGGATTGGTTCCGCTAGTTTGAGAAATGGTCTCTATTACTTGGATTTGGCACCTGATCCTAGCACAGGACAGCCGAGTATTGTAAGGAATGTTGTCTGTAATTCCTTTTCTTTGCCACCGAGTGCTTTGTGGCATTTTAGATTTGGCCATGCCTCACCTAATAAATTGTCTAGCATACAAAAACTTTTTCCTTCTGTTACTGTGAATAAACATCTTTTTGCTAAACAAAGAAGAAAATCATTTCCTGTTAGTGTTCATAGAGCTGCTAGACCTTTTGAGCTCATACATGTGGATTTATGGGGACCTTTTTCTGTTGCTTCGCTACATGGCTATAGATATTTCTTAACTATCTTGGATGATTTCACCCGTTATACATGGATTGTTTTGTTGAAAGGGAAACATGAAGCCCCGTCGCAGCTTCAGTCTTTTCTACATTTGATTAAAAATCAGTTTGACAGTTACATCAAGATAGTTAGGATTGACAATGAAGTAGAATTCCTTATGCCTGTTTTCTATGCTTCTCAAGGCATTCTCCACCAGACCTCTTATGTGGAAACTCCACAGCAAAATGGTTGGGTGGAAAGGAAACATCAACATATCCTCGCTGTGGCAAGGGCCCTGCTCATGCAGTCCAAGCTGCCCTTTCAGTTCTGGGGTCATGCTATTATGCATGCAGTGTTCTTAATCAATCGAGTGCCTTCATCAGTTTTGGGGGAGCGAATCCCTTATGAACTGTTGTATGGCAAGCTCCTGGATTTTGGTGAGTTAAAGGTGTTTGGTTCCCTGTGTTATGCATCCACCTTGGTCTCCCAGAGGTCCAAGTTCAACTCACGGGCCCTCAAATGTGTTTTCTTGGGTTATAAGGCAGGCACAAAGGGCTTTCTGGTCTATGACCTGCATAGCAAGAGTGTCTTCATTTACAGAGATGTAGACTTCTATGAGCATGTTCTGCCTTACCAAGCTGGGGAGTCCAAGGCTCCTGCTTGGGACTGTGTTGAAGTGGTGCCTCCCTCAGTTGTTCCTGCCACTGCCATCCCTTCTCCACCTGTCCCTCCAGTGAGTCTTGACGCCCTTAATGATTTGGAGGATTCTGCAGCCCTTGAGGCCTCTGCCCCTGCCCTTGAGATTCCTTCTCCTGTTCTTGCCTCAGTCCCCATCAGAAAATCTGATAGAGTCAAGCTTAGGCCTGCCCACTTGGATGACTATCACTGCAATTCCTCCACTGTGCACCCCATTGCTCACTGCATTTCCTATTCCCATCTCTTTGCAGCTCATAGACACTTCGCACTTTCCTTAGCTGTTGAACCTGAACCCTCTTCTTTTGCTGAAGCCAGCCAACACCCTCACTGGGTTTAGGCTATGGAGTTTGAACTTCAAGATTTAGAAGCCAATCAGACTCGGGCTATTGTGGATACCCCTATAGGAGTTCACCTTATAGGCAATAAATGGGTTTTTAAGGTAAAGAGGAAGGCTGATGGGACTATCGAGAGGTATAAGGCAAGATTAGTGGCCAAGGGCTACAACCAAGTGGAGGGGATCGACTACTTTGATACCTTCTCACCTGTGGCTAAACTAACCACAGTGAGAATGGTCCTAGCCCTTGCTTCCATCAAAGGTTGGTATCTCCATCAACTTGATGTGAACAATGCCTTCCTTCATAGGGATTTACAAGAAGATGTGTACATGGAGATCCCTAAAGGGATTCAAGGAGTGCCTTCTACTAAGGTTTGCAAGCTCCTCAAGTCTCTCTATGGTTTGAAGCAAGCTAGTAGGAAGTGGTATGAGAAACTCACCTCCACTCTACTGCAGCATGGTTATGTTCAAGGCACTGCTGACTATACCCTCTTCACTAAGGGCTCCGGTTCCCCCTTTACTGCCCTCCTCATCTATGTGGATGACATAGTGTTAGCTGGAGACTCTCTTGATGAATTTGCAGCTATCAAAACAGTTCTCCAGGATCACTTTGGCATCAAAGACTTGGGAACCCTGAAGTTTTTCTTGGGGTTAGAGGTAGCTCATTCTTCCAAGGGGGTTTCTCTGAGCCAGAGGCAATACTGCCTCGATTTACTGCATAATACAGGCACCACAGGGAGTAAGCCTGCTAGTACCCCTCTTGATCCTGCAGTTCGACTCTACCAAGACAGTAATGGTGCCTATCCTGATGTCCCCGAGTACCGCCGGCTTATTAGGCGTCTCTTGTACCTTACCACCACACGCCCCGACATTTCCTTTGCCGTGCAACAACTGAGCCAATTCTTGGCTAGTCCTACTCGCCTGCATTATAAAGCAGCCCATCGGGTCCTCAGGTACTTGAAGGGGTCTCTCGGCTTGGGTTTGTTCTTTCCTCGCTCCTCTCCTCTCCAGCTGCTAGGATTTGCTGATGTCGATTGGGGTGGGTGTCCTGATAGTCACAGGTCCATTACGGGGCATTGCTTCTTCCTTGGTAACTCTTTGATCAGCTGGAAGTCCAAGAAGCAACAAACAGTGGCTAGTTCTTCCTCAAAGGCCGAGTATCGTGCCCTTGCAGCTGCCACTTGTGAGCTGCAATGGCTTGTATTCTTGCTTCACGATCTTTCAGTCCCCTGCTGCAAACAACCTGTCTTGTACTGTGACAATTAGAGTGCTCTACACATTGCCGCTAATCCCATCTATCATGAAAGGACTAAACATCTGGAGATTGATTGTCATGTGGTAAGGGAGAAGTTCGCTGCTGGCCTCATGCGTTTATTGCCACTTCCCAGTTCTGAACAAACAGCGGATTTGCTTACCAAGGCTCTGCTACCAGCCTCCTTCCATCGCCTCCTTCTCAAGCTGGGCTTGCTTGACATCTTTCAACCCGCAGCTTGAGGGGGGGTATTACTGATTGATGGGTTCCACACAACCAGATTTCTGATTATAGGGCCAAGTCCTAAAAGGATAAAGCCTCTGCAAACACTCAAAATCTCAACATAATCTGCTTCTAGTGATGACTGGAATGGAGAAACCAACTTTACAGAATGAACTAATTCTAGTGATCCCTTTGGGTCTACCAATCAAATTTGGGTTTTATTAGAATCAACAATGGACACGTCGTCTAAAAGAAGTTGTTGAGTCTGAGATGCAGTTTGTTCATAATGTAATTTGCCAAAGTGAACATCGGAAATCAAAGACAACCATGACTTAGACACACTCTTGAAATGAACAAGTGACTTCACTGACAACTTCAATAAAATTTCCCATATCAAGTCCTCATGGAGTTTCATCTTATTCTCCATGTCTATATGTTGAAATTAAGATACCACAAATATATATATATATATATATATATATATCTACAATCTCTAAATCAAAAAAAAAATAAATCTAGATATGTATATCTATATCAATACCTATATGGCTATATCTGTTTAATTTATATATTTTTTATTTTCTATTTATTATATATTATATATATTATGAGTTTAATTATTATATATTGATAATGTAAAGGGTTTTTAAATACATTAAATAAAAAATTGCCATATCAAAAAAAAGTTTTTGACTTTTACTTTAACTATCTTAAAAGTCACTCATATCATGATTTGTAATTGATTGACAATGTATAAAACTTTACACTATCAACAATTAAACTCTACAATTTAACCATCAAGCAATATAAATTAAGTCAACCATTAATCAAATCTTTTGAAATCTTCTAAAATAATTAACCGTTAATCATTAATCAAATCTTCCAATATATTTTCTCAAACTAAAATCTCTTATATCAAGAGCAGATGATTATAATGAGGAAGATATATGAAATTCAGATATATCATCTTATCTTATATAAATATTTTTTTTGGTGCGGTTATCATGTATAAATTTAAATATAAATATAAATAGGTGAATTCTCTGATACTTTAAGTGTAATGTCTAAGTAATCCAATCAAATGGTGATAATAATTTGATTTGACCCATTAACATGACTCATTTAATTGAGATAACATATTCTGGTTGGACATGATAATTTTTACCCCAAAATTACTAGGGATATCGGAGAAATCACCATATAAATATATAAACTATTTACGGAATAATCAAATGCTCCACAACACGCCACAATCATGACACTTTCAAATTTGGATTCCCTGCATTTAAAATTCACTAAATCCATTGCATTCACTCATATACATCATTGGATCATTGTTATTTCATTTATTTAATGCTCACTCAAATGCATCTAACGGTGCATTTAAGTGAATGTGGTGAATATAGTAAATTTTAAATGCAGGGAACCCAAATCCTACCCTTTCTACCATTAATATTTATTATTATTATATAATATAAATGAAGGTGTTTTAAATAAGGAAATATATACGTGACATTATGGGGATAATTTGATTATTTATTTATTATATGTAATAATCATAATTATTATTATCTAAAATACATGAGTTTCACATAATATTCACTGCTAATGGTGGTGAATACTCCATACTTATCACATGATTACAAAAAAAAACATGAGTTCCTTCTGTTTGAATATTTTAAAATGAGCAGAACGGAACGAATAAAACGGAATGGAATGGAACAAAATTTTCATTGTTTGGATATTTTATGACGGAATGGAACAAAATTCTCACTCCATCATTTGAAAAGTGGACATAATGAAATGAGTTATAATTTTTTTATTCCTTTTTTACCCTTATTTAATGTACCTACTATTCTGCAGTAAATAAACGTAAGCCAATTTAGGAGACAGTTTCACGCGGGTCGGTTAATACATGTTTAAAGACAATTGCTGACAGTTATTTTATAATTTTAGTAATGAACAGTACCAACAGTGCCTTAGGGCATTGTACCTAAGTTTTATCCTTAAAAAACACTAATATTTAGAATTAAAACACATTACTTTTTATTAAAATGATTAAATTTTTCAATTGGGATATTAAAATTAGTTGACACACAACAAAGGAACTTATTGACACACAAGTAGTGTTCTAAGGCTATCAACAACTGAAGCTCTATAGATTGGTGTTTCTTTACTTACAAGTCATTATCCTCATAATAAAGTGTCAATAACTCATTTCAAAGTCAAACACAACCAAACTTAACGTTGTCTTGGACACGTGTTCTTACTGTAACTTGTGATCTTTGTCATCTAGTATGCATTTGTAGTGGTAATATAAATATAAATAGTTTAAACTGTTGTTTTGACCTTCTTTTTGCTTTCACGCCAGGGGTCTTCTCTTTCGGCAGCAATTTGTATAGAGGATCATCGGCCTATATTATAAACAGATAATAAAGTTTGGTCAAATTTAACCTATTTTATTGGCAGACTAAGATGCATGTGCGGTCTACAAAGATAAAAAACTATTTAAAAACATGTTTATTCTGGTCATTATTTTCCTACAAAATCAGTCCATAGAAATTTGAAATTCTCGGGGACTTGCATTATCCCCTACTAAAAAAAGCTCAGACGTCAGAGTTAAAAAAAAAAAAACCTCAGGTTTTTAGATACCAAGAAAAGCACCCAAACATTAGAGTCCAATGCAAGTCCACAAATATGAAGAGAAAATGAGAAGGCAGATAATTATAGTAAGAAAAACATTGGAAATTGCCTGCACCAGTCTGCTAGCAACATTGAACAATATTATACATGATAATGCAGGTTCATGAAGCCAATTTGTCAAAAAAATAGAACATAGTTCAACTAAAAACTCAACGTAGATTACTAAAACTTGCAAAACACATATATCATGCTTAGCTCTGTGTTCTCTGCCCTTAAATTTTTTATATAGAAACATTTAGAATTGGTTTTTCATCTCTTCTCTTCTGCTACTCTCGGAGATAGCAAGTTCCAAGATATTAGTAAATTCCAGTTTTATCCATCCATGCAAATAGCCAATAGAGTCATAAAGGGTCCCTGGTATAAAGTGATCGACAATGGATAATTGCAATGGACAGTGCAAAGAATCTGATGTGCCCCTTTGAGTGAATTATTCGTACATTATAGACTACAATGTACGAGAATAAAATATCAATATGCTCCTTAGCGGCATCATAACTGAGTGAAAATCACATGCCATACTAAAATAGGTGTTCCTTAGCTGACTAATTCAAAGAAGGAAAAGGGAGGAGAATGAGGGAGGAGAGGGGTGTTGTCCAATATTGATCTGCCTGCACAAACTTTGAACTCCTGTGACAAACACGAACCACAAACCTGGAACCATGAATAAATATGTACAAAAACCTAAGACGTGTTGAATTACACTGTTATTAAGGATTTTATTCGCTAAATGCATAACCCCTCGGGATTCAAGAGGTCTCTCCCAACAATAGTTGTGGTATCAGAACAACAAAGAAGTTTTAGAAGAATTGTAATCCAGTAATAAGAGAGAAGATTAGAATAATTTTTTTTTTGGTACAGACTAGAATATTTTTTACGAAAGCATTTTTAGCAAAACATGAGGATGATATATAAAGATAGCAGTATTTTATTTTTAAAGTTTGAAGAAAAAGAAAGTTATTGTTTTTTTCCAGCATGCTGAACCACTTAAAGGATAAAACCAAACCAATATAATATGATAGATCAGTTACTGCTCCGCACTTCGAAAATAATAGGATAAGGTTGTTTTATTTTGAAAATTCAGTTTGCTTTAATCAGATAAGTTCAAAAGAAAGAAGCAGTATCACTTCCGAAAATTAGTGGAAGTGATCAACAACTATTGTTACAAATAAAAGAGAAGTTGGACAACTGCCAGGAAGCTGCAAAACTTTTAAACGGATACAAGAGCAAAGCTCTTCAATGCAGGTTTAATAATAATAATCCAAAACCAAGTCATACAAAAATAAAATATTATCACTCAAATTGATTGGATATAATAATACAAACAAGAGTATCGCTATTTGGTACGAAATAGCGCATATGAAATCCAAGCACGAACAAGCATTTCTCTATAAACAAACCACACTACTTGTTGTGACGTACAACAGTTACAACCAAAAACTAAATTCTAAACTTTTGAAATATTAAACTAATAATAGTATAATATACCAAGGGGAAGGACCCACAGCATACAGATATTTAAATTAACATTCACAAATGTAGTTTCTAAAGTCTTCAATCCATGGCCTACTATTCTTCTAATACCAATCATACATAGCCTGATGAACAAGTAATTATCAATTTATCACTGCTTCCTGACAAGAAGTCATCTTTTAAGCATGAGTCACATGAATAATGACTACAAGAATGCATTTGAGCTGCTATTAATGGAAAACTTGATAAACTAAAAAACTGAAAAAAGTACACACCTGACTTTCATTTTTCTCCCCAAAACGTCCTATGGTGCCATCTGCTCCTTCAGTGGCAATAATACCTTCTCTGTCAAATGCAGGGTATAACATGATCAGATTTATATAAACAAATATTACTGAAAATATGGTACGTACATCTGTTACTGAAATGCATGACCCAGTCTACTCATCACGATTTCAATAATTAACAAATTTAAGCAAAGAAGGAATTTAAAAATGAATCAGTATAGTGCTGCAAAGAATGATATTTATGCAAGAAATTTCACTGTGAAGGGAAGAATGAAACAGGGTAACTCATGCAGAAGGTAGGCAGAATTATCCGCATACATTCTAAGCATGGGATATGGAAATTGGTTGATTTACTCTACAACATAATATTTCATTTTACTTTGTGATGTATCTTACTTAAATTTACATCTTTACCAACCGAAAAGCGACATAGATTATTAGCAATTGTTCCCTAAATGCTATGAGTATCCAATTATGACCGAGTATTATTGATTAGGGGAGGCTTAAAACTCTGCAATTCTAAAGGATTTATATATGCCTGCCCATAGGAAACGAGGATTTCATTTAAATTAGTTATTGTGTTTGGATGAGAGGAGAGGAGGGTAGGGATTATAATGGAGGGAAGAGAAAATAACACTATTTATGTTTGGTCCACAAGGGAAACGGAGGGATTTTAAAACTAACTTATTTTATATCCTTATAATTTTAGATTTTAAAATATTTAAGTAGTGTTATTTTAGCCATTTCATTTAAAATATTTTAAAACCCATTCCCTTCTCTCCAAATCCTCCGCTTTTGAAGGGGAGTCAAAATTAGATAAGAAAGGATTTTGCTTCTCTTCTATTCTCCTTTACTCCCTTCCTAAAAAATAAACCAACCAATAAATATTAAAAAAAAACTCAAATCCTTCCTTCCTCGCCAACCAATCACTATCCCAAAGAAATCTGGCCTTCAGAGAAAGAGGATAGTGTTGCCGGTTTGGAGTGATCCATTCAGGGAGAAAGGGAATGATGGGTTTTAAGAGAAATAGAAAGACCAGAGAATGTTGTTTTTTTTTTTTTTTTGAACCAGAATGTTCTGGAAGTTTTTTTTGAACCAGAATGCTCTGGAAGGTTGAAAACAAGGAATATGGGTCTAAAAATAAAAATAACATAAAAAAATTAATAATTAAAAAAGGAAAATATTAGGATATTAATTAAGGAATTAAAAAAGTAAATTTTTATGAGAAAATAATGCATTCAATATAATGAGAGGTGAATATTTTTGTTTTTCAATAAAAATATTTTTGTTTTTCAATAAAACTTTACCTATTCATGATTCCTTAATTAGCGCATTTATGATATTTATTAACAAAACCCTTAAAAAATAGTACATTAATTACCATATGGAGTTTGTCACAAACAATTAATAATTATTTCAAGTTGAAATTATTATATGAATATATGAATTAATTTTAAGTTGAAATTAAAATATATAAGAATTAATGTTTTAATTTGAAATAAAAATATAAAGGTGTGAGGTTTATTATGGGATTCGTTAAAGGTAAATTAAGAATTTAAAGATGATTCTTACATTAAAACAAAAAATAATAGATGTTCTTTAAATCCTATTTGACGTTTCTGGACATACTTAGAATGAGTTAAGGAACAAAACATGGTTCTTGTATTACAGATACTTATAGATATCTTCAGGTCACTACTGTCAACGAGTTGAAGTCCAGAATCAACTATTTGTTGAAGTAGATACCTGATTTCTTATTATAATAAATATGATATATTATTATTTTATTTGTTTTTAATTTTATTATTATTTTAGTATTAAAATATATCACCTTCCCTTTACATGTGTTGACAAGGGTTCAATCCTTTGCTAACTAGACAATTTTCATTAGAATTTGGACAAAAGGGTGATGGAGGGACTAACTTTATAACTGAAAAAATGTGAGGACCAAAATCACACAAAAAAAAAAAAAAATAGAGAACTAAAATTACACATTAGGAAAAATTAAAGATCAAAAATACATTTAAGTCGATATTCTAATACTAACTAACGCTAAAGCACACATTAATTATGTGCGCGAATTAACAAGACTGTGCTAGTTGATCATTATGAATCTCTTTACATCTTAAGTATGTAACAATTTAATATTAGAATGTCTATGTATGAAAAATAAAGTAGGAACCATATCTTTTCAGGATCATATCTTTTCCAAGATTCATTTTCTTGAGCGACTTAATGACAGTCTTTGATGCAGGAACCATTCGAGATTGTCGCATGGACTCTTCCATGATCATATTGATCGCACAATCGTATAGTCTTTGAACCACAATAGGCAAAGAGAAGAAGAGGAACCTTTCTTCCTGGATGAAGGCTTTGAGAGAATATATATATATATATGGTGTTTTTGGGCTTTCTAAAAAAACGAAAGAGAAAATGCTGCGAAAAAGTTAAAGGTAGATGATATCATTTTGATACCATATTAGGAAATATGATATCTATGGATAATGAAAAAATATGAGAGAAAAAATATGAAATGCAGATTTGATATAATAAAAAAGTTGAATTACATTGAGCCAACCATGTAACTTATATATAAGGTAAGAATCTAACTAACTTGTAACTAACACTAACTAACTAACTATCTATAAGCAATTACATCTCTAATATCTCTAATAGGTGGGTCCAGACTTATACCCCCGACGGCTACATGATTCTAATATAGATCTCCCAAATTCACAACATTCAAATCATTTTCAATTTGTATCAAAGCTCTTCAAGAGTAAAATCGTCAACCTGATTTTTTTTTTTTTCAGTATCCACCAAATACTTGCTCTTTAAAGATCTCATATATAATCAAAATCATTTACTAAAATCCATCACTTTAAAATATTTAGGAATGATTAAAATAAGTATAAAAGGCATATTTCCCCAAATATAATTGCACAAATAATTTTAACATAGCAAGATAATTAGGAATAATAATAATAAAATATTTAAAACATGTCACAATCATTATCATTCACTTATTAATATAGAGAGACAACAAATCTGCTCCCAACAACTCCAAGAGAAGTAGGCAAGTACTAGCTGACAGATCTCAAAGAGCCTAAATGCAGCTTCACAAAGTCGGTGTCTTTCTTCCTTTGGAGAGCTCCACCCCTAACTCAAAAATCACTACAAGGTTTTCACAATAATCTCACAACTATGCTTGAGTTTGGATGAAAATGGAGCAAAGAGGAAGGAGAAGAAGAAAATTAATGAACAAGAAGAGGGAGGGGGTGAGGGCGTCAGTGAGAGGTTTGGAATAAGAAAGGGGTAGGAGAGAACTTTTGTGAAGCTTCGTATGAGAAGCTTTTGAAAAAATATCTGCCCCCCTCCTCCTTTTTTGCCTTAAGTAAAACGGTACGTTTCATAAATATAGTGATCAATGGTTATTATGCATTGGTATGCTATGTCTGTTTTCTATTTTAACTTTCTAGTTTTGTTTTGCAGGTTCTTGTGGAACTGTTTATCATGCTTTGTGGTATGGATCAGTATGTTCTTTTCTTTCTTTTAATTTCTGGTTTTAAGTTCATGCATTATATGGAGTCAAAAAAAAAAGTTCATGCATTATATATATAGGATATTTTACCAAGCATTTAGTAACATATTTAAGTGTCTGAGTGCAAACTTATTTAAGTTTCTGATATATATTAACATATTATGCAAATTGTTATGTTGCTGCTCCAATTACTACCATTTACTACACTGACGTCCCTTAATGTGTTGAATTGAACATTATTTAATTAAGGCATCATTAGACTTCTGGAAGGACTGCGAAATGCGTATGGTTAATGTAAACTAAATTTTGCTGGCTGCTAATCTTATTTCAACTTATATTCACGTTTCTGCAGGATATTGCTATCAAGATTTTCTCAAAGCAATACTCAGATGATGTGATATTGTCCTTCAGACAAGAGGTCTGCTTTCTGGTAGTCTATTTTGCTTATTATGGTGGGAAACAGACTAAATCTTGTCCATAAGATGAGGAAGTCAACATATGTTTAGAGTTTCCGTTGCTAAGGTTATGGAGAGAGAAAATTTGATTACAATATAATAGGGTTTTTTTTCTGTGGATTTTACTTTGATGATTTTTGCACAATGAATCATCTTAACTGCCTTTTTTTTTTTTTTTTTTTTTTAATAATATCTATTGCTTTTATGTGTCACACTAATCCAAATGCATGTTGGACGTGGGAGTGTTGGTCTCTTAATATGCAAACTTGGTTCCATCAACCAACCATATGTTTGAGTCTGAGATTTATTCAGGAAATTTGGTTAAATTCAACAAGGATCATTAATAATCATGTTAACTCTGCAATGAAAGCTGTTTTATTTGTACTACCCACAGATTGGGTCTTCATTTTTGTCATACTTATTCTTTCCCTCATGATACCTGACATTATAATCCAATTTACCTTGATAACATGGATACATGACACTGGTGTTATAACTAGGATTGTGTTATACTGGTAAGTTTCATAATTCTTAATAGTAAATTTAAAAGGTTTTATTTCATTTATAAGAATTGGCAAAACCAAAATTGGAAGAATATACTGAAACCTTGTTGGTAATGGTAGAGCCATAGCTACTAGGTATGCCGGGGGTTTGATATTATCTTGGAATGTAGCCAATATGGAGCTCTTGTTCTTCCACTTCCTCATGTTTTCCCTCTTTGATTATTTTTTGCTTCTATTTGCATAATCAGACATTTTCCACTTTATATTGGGTGGTTTCTGTGAGTAATTGAACCTCCAACTGACTTAAAATATCATTGTATAATATTGATTTGATAATGTCCTTTGAAGATATCTGTAATGAAAAGACTTCGTCATCCAAATATTCTCCTGTTTATGGGGGCAGTGACTTCATCTCAATATGAAGGTCTGCCACTTGTCACTTTTCTTTTTATTCTCCTTATGTAGGGTTTTATTATTTCACTTGATTGCTTCAGGCTTTTTAGCATTCTTTTTCTACTCGGCCAGACAATTAACATCTTAACTATTTTTCTTTTGGTTTGGACCCTTGGCCAAAAGTCTTATAGTGAGTTTTTTGCACTTCAGATTAACAAAGACATCCCTTGCGGCCATATCTTATATCTAGACTATGTTTTTTATCTATACCAAAAAATGGGTCCTCTTCCTGAACAAGAACTTTTTGAGGTATCCATCTTTACATGTATTCAATATATATGCATAGCATTATCTGCTATTATCTTTCTTTTGACCTCTCAGCATCTTATGCCAGCTTGGTTACAGGGATTTTTTGCAGTTACATGGATTTATATATGTGGGATTATAACATTTTTTGCAGCTTGATATCTATTCATGGTTAACTTATTTGTCATAGTTTTAGCCGTTTAACTTTGAAATTTAGTTATATTGGTGTCCATCTATCATATAGAGGTATAATCTATTATATAATTGATTTTGAAATTTAATATATAGGTATCCATCTATTATATAACACTTCTATAATAATTTCTGAATGATATACATAAAATACATACATGACTACTCTAATTGTGAAGTGATGTTAGTCAAACTGTATATATTGCAGATCTTATGGTTATGTTGTATATTCTATCGGGCATTACTTTTTTGCTGTTATTTTCAGGTTCTGGAGAATGCTTTGTTGATGGGTATTGTGTGGGACGACTTTTTTTTGTCTTGTTTGCTGATAGTTTTTAGAAGAAACAGGGGATTTGTAGCCAATCTTGTATCTATGAAATTGGTGCGTTCTACCGTGCACCTTATAAAAAACGGCGCATACATGCTCCAGTTCTTCGAAGCATTTTGGTCCAATTAAATTGTCATGCTGGCGTGATCTTTTTAGGCTAACCTTTTGACCAGTCAAAGGCTATTCCATGTTATGTATTCCCACATTAAAGACATGGTATTTGCACAACGGCCCATTTTATTTTTCTCGGTGACTTCCATGTTATGAATTCCCTCTCGATCCCCAAATCCATAGCTCCCTAAATCATTTGAACCCCCATCCCCTTCGTTAAGAACCCCACCCCCTTAGGTACGACGTACAACGGGGCTAAAATACCACTGTTTGTAGTACCCATGTTGTTATTCAGCTAAAACTTGTCTTCTAATATCTTTGCGTTTTGTTCAGGTTGTAGTTGATAAATTATGTAGTTGAAATTTAACCCGGTTGTTTGGATGCATTTGTGTCATCAATTTCATTAATATTTTCAACCATCTATTAGTAGTACTGATGTTGTTATTCAGCTAAAACTTGTCTTCTAATAACTGTGCGTAATAAGGATAAGGAAAAAACAAAACGTGAACCGACGGCTTGGATCGTTCAGTAACTTTGAGATTTGGTATCTTTAATGTCTTTGTCTCTTTCTCTTTCATTGGACGTATAATCTTTCATTTTATCTTATTTTTCTGTCTCATCTTTCTCTCTTCAAAAAATATTTAAAGACATCAAAATCATCACATATGAAAGTCAATGAATCCATTCCCAAACGGAGATATGGAAAAGGGAAACAAATGTGTTATATTAAAATAGTAAAATCTAATTAACCCTTATAAAACAAAGTAAAAGCTGATTAACAAACAAAAAATGCATGAATGACAAACACAGAGACAAAAAAATAACATGCAAATATGAAAGATAAATAAATTAATACATGCAAATACAAATAATACAATATCTATGTGTAAATACAAAATCTATATATACCATTTGACCAAACTCAAGTGCTTTTGACCGGGTCAAATCCAATAATTCTCAAGTGTACATAAGGTCCAGATCTCCTCTCACACATGATGCATGGTTGCATTCATTTTTAAAAGGTGCAACTTAAACAACACCCTATATAATTATGTTTTTGGATTTGAGTACTTTTTGTACTCATGTTAGTAATATTGTTTTGCTTATAAAAAACAGGTTCTTGTACTCATTGATAGTTTGTGGCACAAGCAATTGTATAGAATTATTTCTTGAAGAAATTTTTTTTTGACTTCTAAAACAAAAAAAGAACAATTTTTTGAATTCTCTTCTCATCTAGAGTTGATTATGCTGGATTCTACTTCTGTTGCTAATTCTACCCTATTGCCTACATTCATGATAACAGAGTCTAACAATAGTCATCATGCTCGTCTTCAAGAGATAGTAATCCGGTATAGGCCCATTAATCATTTCATTTGAAGTAAAGATTTAAAATAAATAACAATAACATTATTTTTAAAATGTTACAAAAAAATGTTAAAAAAAGATAATTAGTAACATTTTTTAAAATGTTACAAGAAAAGTAATTAGTAACATTTGAGAAATGTTATAAAAAGGATAAATTAGTAACATATTTTAAATGTTGCTAATGATATGTTAAAGTGTTGTTAAAATCTTTTTTTAACATGACTAATATATAACACTTATCAAAATGTTACTAATGCAAATAGTAATTTTTTTTTCATAATTTAGTAATATTTTTCAAATGTTACTAAATCGCAATAATGTTGTAATGATACCAATTAAACCCTAATTAGGCTTATTGTTTTATCATGATTACCCCAATCAATTTTATGGTTTTGTTTTCAATTTAGAGTATGTAACTTAAATAAATAATGTAAACTATTTTTTTTATTTCTTAAATGTTCAATAAAATTGATTAAAAACAAAAAAAAAAAAAAAAAAAACTTTCTAATCCACTTTGTGCATTCATGATTCCTTGGTTCTCCTTCTTAGTTGACCGTTTGGGTTATACAATGAAGAAATAACATGCAACTATGATATATAGTTATTTAACTTCATTTTTTTCCCCATTTTTTTAATATTCGAATATATGTAACTATTATTTTTCTTTTTTAATGTACATAGTATTCTTCTTATTTACATTTTTCGCAAAAAATAATAATAAACTAAAGTGCAAACTTATATACACAAAAAAGATTTGCATAAGCAAAAAACAATGTGTTGAGAAGAAGAAAAAAAACCAATAAAAGAATTAGACAGTTAATTCATATCTTGCAATTAAAAGAAAATCTTATACTTTACATTTTGTTTTCTTAATTCTCAACGACACCTTTTCTACGCATAATTGATCAGATATAAAAATAAAAAGAAAACATATTAAAAACATTTTCTCGTTAGTTAGTTTGTTTGATTTTAAGACTGTTCGGTTCGATTACTTATGTCTTGTGTTTTAGGCGCGAAATAGAAAAAGCGTAAACAAAAACCAAGAACCAATTGTTTATTGCTTTACTCCTCTTAAATGTGTCTTAGTTGGTTTCTGGTAAGAGTGTTCGGTTTCTTGTGGCTTTGAGCAGGAAATAGGAAATACGAGAAGACGTGCTTAACTTGCGTCTAGGTGGATATATACTACGGTTTAACGGGGCGGAGGTTGGCTGGAACCTCGCTGCCACATTGCAATGGCTGAGAAAATGACAGTGTTTCTACTTTTTCTACCAACACAGTGTTTCCAGTAGGAACTGTGATGTAGAAGGGTTTTTCAGGCTTACGTACTCCCTTTACAATAGAGAATAAGGGGGTCATGCATATTGAGAGAAAGGGATGTGTTCGAATGGGCGTTGAGAGAAATCTGGTGTTGAGAGAGAGGGTATGCTTTTGAGAGAAATCTGGTGTTGAGGGAAAGAGGGTAGTATCACTGGTTTGGAGCGATCCATTTAGGGAGAAATGGAATGAGGGGTGTTGAGAGAAAGAGAAAGAAAGAGAGGGGAGAATGTTCTGGAAGGTTTTTTTTTTTTTTTGTTCTGGAAGGTTGGAAACAGGTGATATGGGTCTAAAAATAAAATAATAATAATAATAATTAAAAAAATGAAAATGTTAGGACATTGATTAAGAAATTAAAAAGGTAAGCTTATATGAGAAAATAATGCAACAGTATGTAAGATTAGGTACACTGTAAACTTTTTTAACAAAATTAAAGAATGAAGCCATATCAAAATAAATAGGGTGAAAATGAGTTCTGCACTATTCTTGTTTCATATGATGTAGTAATAGTAATGAACAAAATATTGTTGAGTATAGATGAGAAAATGATGAAAAATTAAATTGTTTTACTGAGATAAATAATAGTAAACACAATTAACTTGAAAGATATATTACATACACGTCATATCAAGGAAAGATGATTGAAAATACTCAAGTTTTTGTAAACCATTTCAAATAAAATATATTTAAAATGAATAATTATGTATGAAAAAATTTACTTTAATAAAAAAATATTATATCAAAAGTTGTTTTCACGGATCAAAACCACTAGTGTATAATATAGCTAGATAGATAGAGAGAGAAAGAGATGATGGATGGATTTACATAGTCATTTTATGATTATATTCATTTTCAGTGATTGATTTTATTTTCATCAATAATGATTGTGATCATAATAGTTTATACTGTTGGATAAAAATAGAATTTATGGATGGATGTATTTGTTTGGCAAGGTAATTCTATGTCAGTTCTGGGCTTTTATTTATATATATAAGTGATAAAAATTGAGGTTAAAGGTGGATTCATAAATTTTAATCTTGTAGCTGTCAAAAATTAAAGCATTCAGTTGGTCGCAAAGAAACTCCAAAGAGGCCAAGACAATACAAGAAACGCGTAAGATCTAACACAATGAAAACATTTGAATACACTCAACAATTGCTACAGTACAATAATGCCTCGTGGAACATATTTTTCTTGACTACAGTGGTTGATCAGCACTAACTACACAATCACATTCCCCTACAAACTCGCATTGCTCCACCACTACAAAACGCAACCTCATTCAAACTCGAATTGCTCCACCACTACAAAACGCAACCTCATTATTTAGCAACCAAAACTAATACTAGCTGACATCTACATCCACAACTACATAAATTATTTCAATGCAAGTAACACATTGTGGTCAATTTGTAAACTGGGTAAACTTCGATGTTGGAAAAGTTTGGATCCTTTTGATTTGCTTTCAATTTTTTGTTTTTACTTTTTATTTTTATTAATAACGATAAAAATATCACTTTATTTTCATTCAATTTTATATTTTTAAAGATTTATACGGTTAGCAATTTGTATAAATCTTTAAAAACATGAAACAGAATAAAAATAAAGTGATATTTTTATAATTATTAATGAAAACCGGAAATAAAAACATAATGGAATTAGGCATTCCAAAAAACTGAAAGTCAATATTCCTCATCTTCATTCCTCAGTCAGTGAAACCTGAAATAACAGCATGGGGCTCACAGGCCTTAGAAGCTGGGCTGGGCTCAACAGCTGGGCTAGGCTCAACAGGCTTGGCAAGAAGCTCCTGAGGCAAGTCCTTGATACCCTTTAGATAAAATGTGTAGAATAGCTTAAAGGGGAATATAATCTGGTGCAGCTTGACCTGACCATACACCCCCTCAAAGATGCCAGATCCACCAGTCACAGCCAGATAAGTGTCCTCATAGGTTAGGTATGATCCCTGCACTGCAATGTGACCATAGTCTCCAAAGTAGAAGCTGTAGATGGCTTCATACCTGTCCCCTTTCTTCTCAGCTTTGTTTTGGATCAAAATACAGATACCTGCTGTTATCCCCACGCGCTTTTGAAGGCATCCAGTGTACAACTGCATGTTCCAAAACCCAATTCAATAGCAGAAAATCACTTAAAAAAAAAACCAATTCAACATTCACACGCGAGTCACTGTTACCACTCATATCTAATTAACTTTTTTACTATTTTAATAACATACCCTTTTATTAGTTAGTGTAAATGTTAGAATCAACTATCTGTTTAATGAAAAAAGGATTTTAAAAAATAAAAGGTTTAATTATATTTTTTTGTACTGGACTTTTTCAAATGTGCGATTTTAGACTCTTAAAAATTTTAATTATACATTTAATTCTCTAATTTGTTAAAATGTGCAAAATCAATACTTTTTAGGCGGTTTAAACATGGTCTTTTTTTAGGCTGTTTAGATTGATTTTACATAATTTAACAAATTAAAATACTAAATATGCAATTAAAATTTTTGAGGGATCAAAATCGTACATTTAAAAAAGTTGGAGAGGACAAAAGTGAAATTAAACCAAAATAAAATTAATTAAAAAATAATGACCATTGACAAATAAAAATGGCATTCAGAGAACATATGTAATGAGTAAAAGTTGTTATATGTGTTTATAACATGCCCTGTCAGTTGAAAAATAATAGTTAAAATATCTATAAAAATGCAATTAAGTTTTGTTCAAAATTAAGAGGACGAGGAAGAGAAAAATAATGCTTTTTCCATCTAATAAAGTCCCTAGGAGAAAATAAGAACAAAAGCAAAGAAAGATTGCATCTAAGCTTTAGAACAAAGGAATCATTGAAGGATGAGATGAAAGTGACTTGCCTTGTTGCTAAAGGGGACTAGATCACCAAGGGAATTAACAGTTTTCTGGCTTAATCGAAGATAAGCAGGGCTTCCACGATCTCTCTCATTGATTTCATAGACACTCAATTCTTGCACTTTGGCTGCAAGATCAAGCAAAAAAATCAAAAGGGTCAGCACAGAATTGAGAAAAAATCACTGATTTGCAGCAGAAAATTTGTTGGTAAAGAAGGAAAGTGAAATATATGTTGTGGGATATATGTACCTGAGTCAGATGTTTCAGCCTGGCTTCTGCAAGTGAGGGATTTCTTGGGCACTGAAAGGTAAGAGTATTGTGGTGAAGTGGTGTTTAGCTTGAGAGTTCTAGTGAGAGATGTGTTTGATGAAGTGAAGGATGAAAGTGTTGTGGTTGGTGAGGTAGTGAGTAATGATCTTGTGTTAGCAGGTTTCACAGAGAAAGAAGAGACTGTTCTAAAAGCAAAGGTTGAGGAAGACATGATTGTTGAGGATCTGGTTGAGGATGATGTTTGGATGAGAAGAAAGTGGAGGACTACTGAGAGAAAATGAGGATGGCAAAGGTGATATAAATAAGAAAGGAGAAATCATTGTACCATGTGAAAGTAACACTTTCATCTTGTCAAAAAACATTTGACACGTAAGAAATCCGAAATCGAGGAATACTTATAAGATATCTTACATGATAGAAAAAAAGATAGGCAAAAATAATAGGAAATGAACACTTATAATTCATATCGAGTAATTTAATTAACTGAACTAATTCAAGAGAATTTATATGAGATTTATTACATAAAAAGTAGATTTATATAATTTGGAGAATTTTATATGAAATTTATTTAATAAATATACAGCGATTAATTAAGAATTAAAATATTATTAAATTAAATTTTTGAATTTCTGAAAGTAATTCTTTATATGGATTTTTCCTATCAATTTTTTATGGATGTGGGCGTAGTGGGAATATAGGTGGACGGTGAGAGAGTGAAGTGTGAAATTTATGAATCATGTTGTGAAATAATCTGAAACGTGAAGAATGCCAAGGTCCACTCACCGGTGCTTGGTCAATCATGGCCTGAGCCCTGAGAGAGAAAGAGTGGACGGTCCAATAAGTGAATAAGTGCTCTGTTGAATTATGTACATGCTCCTATGTCCTATCTAAACTATTAAATAACATCTCGATTCATTACAATGATTCAGACAAATCCATCCTTGGCCATGAATTTGTTAAGACAAGATTTGTGAAAATATTATTTTATTAATCAAAAAATGAAGGGTACAAATTTCATTTTTTATTAATAAGAAATAGATGAATATGATTTCGTCTATATTTTTAACAAAATTTATATATGCTTTTTATATTTTACAAGATCTTGTTCTTGTGTCAAAAGAAAAATAAATAAAAGATTAAATCCTTTTAATACAAAAAAGAAGAAGATTAAAATTATAATAATCATATTTATAAATCCTTTCTCTCTATTTTCTTCTTTATAAATTTATAATAATCATATTATTCATTTGACTCTCAATTATACGGATCACAACTCACAAGTGCCAGCCACTGTCTAATGCGGCACACGCTCCTCCACGGACAATGCCAAATTAGTTCGTTTTGAAAAGCTCCTGGCCACCGAGAAATTGTTGGGTAACTACGGTTTTTCACATTATTTATGTGTGTTTGGTTTCATTTTTACTGACATTAAAAATATTTTTTCATTTGTCAAATGTGATTCTAGTAAGAAAAATGAAATGTTTGGTTATATGTTTGAAAAAATAATTTTGCATCAAAAATCGATTTTATCAAAAGGAGTTTGAAATAGCTTTTGTTTTTGAATTAAAAAATTATACTAAATTATACATCAAACTTGCTTTCAAAATAAAAACATCCAAACATAAATCACTTTACTTCAAACTCAATTGTATTGAAATCAATTTTACAAAATCAAATTCATCCAAAATCACGTTTAACAAACATTCATCCAAACATATACTGAGTTTAATTGTTATACTTTGACAGTGTAAAACCTTTTTACATAGACATCTAATAAAAAATCGTCACATCAGTAAAAAAAAATAGACTATAAAGTTACTCATATGTTAATTATTGATTGGTAATTTTATACCGTGAGACGTCAGTAATCAGTACATAATAATTAAAAAGTCAATGTTTTATGGGGAAGTGATATAATTAATTATCACGAAATGTACTTTTTAGTTTTTCTATAAAAAAAAAAGTATTTTTTCTTAATTCTTTATCCAGTAGAGACACTAGTTAGCAATATCTATAGTTTATTTATTGGAATGTAGAAAGTCTTGTAGTGGTATCCACTTTTTTATGTTGAGAAATGTTAGCAATACATTCTTTAACATATACTTTTTAACACACTCTTTATTATTAGATGAATTTTATGTGGGATCTACTAAATCACATAGGCCCACTCTTTATTCAGTGGGTCTCACATGAAACTCATCCAATAATAGAGATTATGTTGAAGTGAGTGTGATAAAGAGTGTGTTGCTAGCATTGCTCTTTTATGTTTATCTACATTTCTATATTTATAATTCCCTCTTTATATAAAAAAAGAGAAACTAAAAAAAAAGTCATCTCTTGTTCACTTTTTCTATAACTTTCTCCATCAGAAATTGTTTATTGAACAAAACTTATGTACAGTTTTTTGAGTGTATGTAATACTATTTTTCAATTAAAATATAATATGTGCAATAGTTGTTTTAGATATTATGTTTTCATTGATAAATTGTTATCCAGAGTATATTTTTATTAAAAAATAGCATCACAAACACTCCAAGGGTATTATACTCAAGTTGTGTTCATTTTTATTTCCCTTTATAACTTCTTAAAAAAGAAAAAGGAATTGTAGTTTTGTGTTTCCCATGTTTTCATTTTAGACATACCTGGAATAGTTCTTTATTTAATTAAAGTATTTAAATTTTACTTTACTAAAATTTGACCTCCCTTAAATCAAAATTCTAGCTTTGTCCTTGATCTCAAAACCTTATAAATATCAAATAATAATTTAAATATATATCATAAGTCATGTCTAACTCAAATTTACTGTCAATCCACCTTGATATTATTGAGATGACATATTCATCAACCAAGCTGTAAAATCATGGGAAAGGATCCTCCCCCGTGAAAAAAAAACATGAGGAAATAATGTAAGAAAATCCCACCCTTAAATCTCCTTTCCCCCTTTATTGTATTGTAAACGTTCTCTCTTCCCTTTTTGATGGATGGTGGAGATTTAACTGGACTCTCATGTATATAAGAGGATCCATTCCGGTAAAACCACTCATTCATACGTTCCCTCATTTTAACTTGAAGGCATCTGTTGAATTTATACAATATCTTCGCATCTAGCAGTGAGCTGCATCCACTCATCGTATATATGCGAACTTTTTTATTGCAAAAGATCGCCAAAATGACTATACTACCTACCAAGGGTGCTGATGGTGTCAATTATTTTATCTAATAAAAGAAGAGATTTCCTTACCCAAAAAATAGAAGGTTAACAACCAGAGGAGGCTCTCAAACTAATATAGAATAAATACAAAAACGGGAGGGAGAAAGAGATTTATTATCCTTAAATAGAAGTTTTACTAGAGGAGGCTCTCCAAACTAAAATAGAACAAATACAAAGAAGAGGGGTTCATAAAACGAAGTACCATAACAAAAACAACACTTGTGGCCTATTGTGTTTAGATTAATTCCAACACAAACAGTAAAATGTAGTATCGCAAGACACTTTTATTGCTCAAAGTGTGAGCTTTCTATCAACATGATTTCAAACCTGGTTTCACAGTAAAACAAACAGGCCATTGGAACATCATCTTACTCCATGTCCAAGACAATAAAATCAAGTGGGAAAATAAATTTGTCAATCTTGACCAAGACATCTTCCACTATATCATATAGATGGAAAATAGACCTATCGGCCGGCCGAAAAGAGAGATGATAGTGGGACGAGGTTCATTTCATTTTATTTGAAATTATTTCCTTAATTATTATTTTTTTGGGCATTTGGAAAATAGCTTCAGCAAAAGGAATATTAATTTACAATTTTTTGAAAATCTCTAAAAACCTTGCAAATTGTCTATCATTATGATCACTTTGCAACCTTTGAGGGAATGGAATATTTACCCTTTTTAGGTCATTATCAACCTTATCTTCCTTCCCCCTTTTTAGATGTGCTTCCTTCGGTAGAAGCTTCTTTTTCTTTTGCAAGCATATGCTCTTCCTTTTGGAGGTGGATCACTCAAATTCTTTGTCACTCCTAAGGGTGATTGCTTTCACATGTTCCCTTGGGTTTGGCTCAGTTTGGGTAGGTAATGTACCTTGCACCCTTTGAGTAAGCAACTCTGTTAGTTGGCCAAGTTCAGCCTCAAGGTTCTTGAATCTGGTCTCTTTCTTGAAAACCAGGCTTCTTGTCTTTCCCTCTAAATTCAGATTGTTGTTGTTATGGAGCTCTGTTAGTGTTCTGACAGCCACCCCATGAAAGGTTAGGGATGTCTCTCCATCTTGAACTGTAGATATTAGAATACAGATTGTATTGTTACTTATTACCCACAAACTTGATCTCTTCTGGATCAGGAGAGAATGGATTTCCGACTTGAAAATCAACATTGACATGCCTAATTGCCCCACACAATTCACATATTGGGGATGGAGGAGTGTTTTTGGCTACCATTAGGCTCTCTACTTTCTTTGCCAAGGCTTCCAATTTCCCCATAAGAGCATCATTGGCTTCAACAGCATGAAGTCCAGCTTGTGTTTTCACCACATGGCGGTCTCCTTGCCATTGCAAGCTCGAAGTCATTTGTTCTATGAGATCATAAGCTTCATGTGGTCGTTTTCGCCACACGCTTCCTCCTGTTGCTACATCAATCATGGCCTTAATGGATGAAGACAAACCATTGTAAAATGAATCGAAATTGCAAAGTGGGAAAACCATGATGAAAGCATCTTTTCAGCAAGTCTTGGAACCTCTCCCATACCTCATACAAGGACTCTATCTCTACCTGCACAAAAAAGATATGTCATTACGAAATTTAGTAGACTTAACAGGTGGAAAATATTTATCCAAAATAAAGGAAATCATTTAACCATTGTTTGGCTTTATCCCTCAAAGAAAAGGGAAATAATGGCATCTTTGGGGACCCCATTATATTTAATGGTATCACAGAGTCAAAGGAAATCATTTAAACGCAGATGGGGTCATCACTTGGTGCCCCACAAAACTAAATGAATGACTACAACATGTGGATCAAGGCTTACTTGATCTCAAAAGTAATGGCCTCAACTATTGGCCTAGTGATACTCCCTGTATTATGTGTGGCAGCAGGTTGAGTAAAATCCAACACTGTTCTTTGATATTTGTCAGTCATGATGAAGCAACTTTGTCTGGTTTGCTTCTTTAATCTCTCAATCTCAATGTCAAACCGCAAATCAGGCGATTAAGAACGAGTTAGCATCAAAACCAAGACAATAAATAAAGATAAAGGAAGGAACTAAAATAAAAATAAAATAAATGAAACAAAAAAGGAAAAATAAAATTAAAAAATAAAAAAAAAATTGTCACCTAAATTAACTAGAATATCTTTTATCTAATATTATGAAATTAATCTCTGGCAACAATGCCAAATCTTGTTGCGTTCAAAACACACTTAAGAGCAAGTACACCATGTCGCAATAGTAATAAAGGAAATAAAGTTCCCGACATCGTTCCCACATGGATTAATCAGTAATTACCCGACTAGAGAAATTCTTATGTTATTTAGACAAATCAAAAGAGCGAAAAAACGAATTTTAGAAAGGAAGAGTAGTTAAAAAAGTTCACAAACGAAAGCAAAGGCATACATAAGAGAGAATTCAATTATGAGAAAGCCTAGGGTCAAGGTTTCACTAGTACTTTTAGTTCCCTATTCCTAATTCTTTATGATGTATGAATTAAGCCACATATACCAATCCCTCAACAAATTCTATTAACAATCAATGATCATGAGTTGCAAACATTTTCCCCCCCAAATTAATTCCTTATTTGGTCAATGCTCTCAAAACAATGTAAAGAGATGTCTTTCAAAAAGAGTACAATCCTATTTATAATGAAACTAGGGACAAAAATGTCTTTTTCACCAAAATAGAATAGACATGGCCATTCTAACACAAACCAACGTCTATGTATAAGAGACACGACCATGTGTATTGGACACATGTTCATGTTGAGCTTACAGGAGAAAATTCAGCAATTTTGGGAGACATGGTTGTGTCTGATGCCTGTCTCTTGGAGACATGGTCCTATCTCATGACAACATTCCTAATTCAACAAATTTAGGCCCAAACTTGTCATTCTTGCTCCAATTACGCTCAAACTTGGCCCGAACTCAAAAAACTGCAAAAACGAGCACAACTCATAAGAATCCATCTCATTAATAGCCAAAAATCAATAAATAACTCCATTGAAGACTTCTCAATGTGAAACTTATTTCACTCACACTTGGAATCCTAACAATCTTCCCCTCAAGTATGAGTCCTCCACATGAGAGTATGCTCCCTCTCGAGCGAAAGTCTTTCAAGTATTTGATGCTATTACCGAGAGCCTAGCCTGCATCCAAATCAGGCTAAACATTCTTTTCTTCATACTTGTACCGCCGTCATTCATCACTTATAACGAAACACGCCGTCTAACCTCAATATTGCTAGGAAGACTTTCAACACAAGATCTCATACATGGACCCATCAATTACAACCATAGTTATCAATCCCGAATAGCGGCACGTAGCGGCTGACCCCCGAATCCGCTATAGCAAGATAGCGGGAGCGGGATGGCCACTATTGCAATGTATATATGCACAAACTAAACAATTAAATATACACATATGTAAATGGTAAACCATAACAGATTACCCAAAATTGCAAACACAAACTCATGATTAATAATCATTAGTTATAATCTTCATGTCAATAACAACAAAAGTAAAAAAACTATCAAATATGAAGGTGGTAAAGGAGAAAATTATTTAACCTAGGTCGGAAAAATTGACAATACCCCCAAATATGACCGATAGATGCCCATTTGAGGAGGGGTAAAAATGGGTTCTTAACACGCTTTGTTGGAGCGGCCGCTATTGACGCTATTTCCCGCTATTTCGACCACTATAGCGGCCGCTATTGCCGCTATTAGAAAACGCTATGCTATTCGAGCACCGTAGCGGCCAAGGGATGCTCCGCTCCACTACACTGCTATAGCGCCTATAGCGCGCTATTAACTACATAGATTACAACCTTCTTTCCAATACTCGTCTCAGCTGAACCGTTGGGTCTAATACCATTTGTTAGGATTAGTAGGAGATCCCAAAACATTAGAGAGATCTTCTATGGACTAAGTGAAGAACCACATAAATGAGCTTCACACTAGTCTTAACCCAAAACCTAAGACATAAGATTCATGGGTCCATCAACTTATATAGTCCCTTACTTTTACCATTCCTTTTCGATGTGAGGCTTATTTCACTCACACTTGGAATCCTAACAATCTCTCCCTCCAGTGTGAGTCCTCTACATGAGAGTAAGCTTCCCCTCGAGCAAAAGCCTTTTGAGTATTTGTTGATGTTACCGAGAGCCAGCCCGCATTCTTATACCACTTGTTAGTTTCGCGGGAGCTCAAACACTAGGAATATCTTCTTCCATGAGCTAAGGTATTTTTTTTGGCTAAGTGAAGAACCACATAAGTGGGTTGACACCACATCTTGATCCAAAACCTTAAGACATAAGTTCATGAGTCACTTATATATGGTCCTTACTTTTACCATTCCTTCTGATGTCAGACTTATTTTACTCACACTCAGAATCCTAACAGTACTTTCTATTGGAAACAACTAAATGAATAATATCAAATGATGCAAGTTTCACTGTTTTACTGACTCAAGACAAATAAAATCATATCCAGAGAAGACTACGCCTGCTTTCTCTCTGAAAATTCTACAGAAAATAGAATCATTTTAGTTTCTTAACAGCACACTTCATTCATAGGGATGTAGCAGTGAGAACTTATACTAAGAAAAACACATTTGACAATCCAAACGACATTGGCCACTATCTGTCAAAGAACCCTTCAGCAAGCTCTGCCCGACTACAGATAAATTTGATTTTCAGCCCCCAATATCAATCTTATAATTACTTTAAAGCAAGTGAATGAAAATTAAGGAACAGAAAAGGGCTGAGGTCCTAATAGCAGAGCCAAAAGATGCTCAAGAAATGTAACAATTCACAGATAATTGAACAACCAACTACAGGCAGGAAAAAAGGCCATTCAAAGTCAAGTTTTTTATCAAGGAAATACAAGAAAAAATTCACTGATCCCTGATAGGTGGCTGGTGGACACGACTGCAGAACTGACAATCCCCAAATGAAAATCCACCAGTTTACCAATGATGCAGGAAACAAAAAATTAATAAAAATAAGAAAGATCACTGATTAAAACATACCTGGGGACACCAAAGCGAGCTAGTTGATGGAATAAGCAAGGATTGTACACACCATAAGTTTGAGTTGCGGCATGAGGACAGCGACCAAATCATGAGTGAAAGTTAAATATTAGGATTATTTTTAAACCAATTGCTTATATAGTGTTTGTTATAAGCCCTCATCCTATCCCAGATCATAGCATTAAAAGGACTGATCAAATAGTACATATGCAAATACTATTTGTTGGGACAAAAAAACACTTGCTGTAACCCAAAATTATAGAATATACTATCAGATCCATCATTACACAACAAAATTAAGAAAAAAAGGCTAATAATATTTGGAAGCAGAAAGCAAAGTAACTAAAAAAGAAAAAGAAAATAGAGATAAGAATAACACATGTAAATGCAATGGATAAGATGTGTGATTCCTATTGACAGCACACTTCTTGCATAAAATTGGTTCAATATCAATTTCTCATTTCCTTTTTCACCTTTTATGCTTTTTTCTTGCAGGGAGTTGAAAACTTGGAATATATGTAAAACAAGACAACTAATAAAATATCCAGAAGATAACAACAACATCAACAACAACCAAGCTTTCTTCCATAGACTCCAATGAGCTTTATTTTCAATAAGATCATACAGAGTAAGGTCTTCTTTAATGGTTTCTGCAAAAGTTTTCCTCACTCTTCCTCTATCCCTTTTAACCAGAATATCTGCCATTTGATTTGATCCATTTTTGCACTTGAGCCTCTCTATTGGTCGTCTTCTCACATGACCAAACCACTTTAGTCGAGTTTCTATCATCGTTAAAATATAATGAAGATAATTACAAAAAGATCATTGTCCTCATTGCTGGCAATCAGTAACTGCACCGTTCTGAATGCAGAGTTAATACAGAGCAAACATTGAATGACATTACAGCATCTTGTTCCCAAAATCCAGCATCTTTCTTCATTTTTCAATCAACCTCAAGTATCTTCTTGATAATTCCAAAGACAAGTCCTTTTCATTTTTCTTCTGAAGACACTTCCTTATCTTCATGTACACTGGAAAATTAGGCTTAAGACCCTTATCCATCATCTCAAAAAGAATCTTCTGGGCAAGTAACACATTTCCTGCCTTCAAATGAAGGGTAGCAAGTAAGCTGTAATTTGCATTGCTGGAATAGCTCCGCTTAACAGCAGAATCAACCACATACCGATGTGCTTCATCATATTTTCCTGATTCAAAATAAGACTTTATTACCGCAGCATGAGTTGAAATACAAAGTTCAACACCCCTCAAAGTCATCTCATCAAGAAACTTCAAAACTAAATCGAACTGGCAATGTTTACATAACAAGGTAATAAGAATATCAAAGGTACTTGCATCGAGTAAACCATAGTCTTTTTCCATAGTTTCGAGCATTTGGAAAGCTTCAGCAAATTTACCATTCGTGCATAGACAACTGACCAACAAATTACAAGTACTTCTGTTTGGGTCACAACCACTTCTCTTCATCTCCTTCACCAAATCCCCTGCTCTTTCATAATCACCTCTCTTGCACATTTTCCTCATTAAGATATTATAATAATTAACCTTCCTCCCTGTTGTTCCTATCACAAACTCAGCTACATCATACCGACCCGAGACACTAAACATTTCTATCAACAACCGAACACCAGAACTTTGACATACCCCACCAACCTCATTTAGCACATCCAACATTTTCCTTACACATTCCATAGTATAAGCCTTGTCCAAATTTAAAACTAGCAAGAACCCAAATGCATTTCTTCCCAAATGCACCCTTTTAAGGTTAAATTCATTCAAAATGGGAACAATTGCCTCATAATTTCCCAATAACCCACAGTTATTAACAACCAAACCACCTATTTCAGGATCACAACAAAGTTCAGGATGTGAAACTTTGAGCCAATCAAAGAACCTCAGTGCTAACAATTTCTCAATTGCTAATATCCCAAAAATTTCAACAACCGATGCCATAGACAAAGACACATTCATCCTATTCAACTTAGACACCAAATCATTCACATCCTCTCTAATCAACTCAATGATTTTAGAAACTTGCTTGGAAGTAGCGTACGGTCTAGTACGGTAATGAGAATACGGATACGTAGAAAAATACCTGAGAGCTCGTGTATGCAATAGCAGACCAAGGTTGAAGCATGAGTGTCTATAATCAATATTAGAGTGTATAGAAGAAGAACTCGCAAATGGGTGTTTGGGGAAGCAAAGTAAGGAACACCCAGTTGAGAAAAGGAAGGGATTTGAAGAGTGGAAGAAGGTGGAGAAGGTGTAAAGGGGTGTGGTTGAAAGTGGGGTGTTAGAGAAAAGTTGAGAGATGAGAAAAATGGAAGAAGAAGAGTGAGGAATTGAGAAGAACCTCAGAGTGTTTCGAATTCCCATAGAAGAGTGCAGAGGGTGTTGGTGTTGGCATCTGCGTGTTGAAATCGTTGGTAACTATATGACTACGTTGTCGATGAGTGTGTTTGTTTGAGGTTGTCTAAGTAGAGGTTGTGTTTGTTATAAGGTTAGAAAATATGATTTCAGATATAAAATATTCTCATAAAAAAAATAATTTTCTTTTTTTCATGATTTTATTCTCAAGGAGGAAGAAGGAAGGAAAGGGATCAGAATAAAAGGTTTCCATAAGATGAGGATGAAATTTGTGTGATTATCTTTATAATCCATTCTCTCAAATGATTTTCGTGAATGTTATAAGTATTATCCAAATACTTTTTTAGTAAATATCTGAAAATAAGATTCTTATTATTATTTTTCTAAAAAAAAGTTATTCCTAAAATAATTTTCAAAATCAGAAAACAAAAGTCATCTATCTATCTCTCTACTTTGGTTGGTACCATTAGTATTTAGCAGGAATCTGAATGTCCGGTCATTTGGGTTTTGATGTTTTAGGGACATTGCTCGTTTCTTTTATTGGGCCTATCACTTTGTTAATAATGGGCTGATATTGATGGTTGTGCCTTCCAATGAATAATGGATTTCAACTCTTTGGATCCAATGACCAAGAATAAACTCTGTTTTTGTTGTTGATAAAATTAAAGTTTAGATTAAGGAAAGGTATAACTCTGTATAAGATTAGGGAAGACCATCAATCTCTATAATGATTTATAGCGAAATTTATATATTGCTTATCAATAGGAGAGATCTGAGAATCGAACCCAAGTCACAACGAGTATGGGCAAAAGACTCGATCAGATGTGTCAATCCCTGTTACAAAGAGTAAGCACTGGATCCTATGTTTGGGCATTTATTTTACTACTTTGTTTGGTTTTCTTTGGTTTCAACATGTGTTAAGCTAAAAAAGACTAAGGGAAAGGAAAGTATTTAAAAAGTTAAGACAAAAAATAAACAATAAAAGAGAAGGTAACTATGATAAGGATTTGTTTGATATAACATTTTTAAGTGGAAAGAAAATTAAAGGATGGTAGGCCCTATCAAAATTTAGATGTATCTCTATTTATTTAAAAAATATTCGTAGTCTTGTCATTGATGAAATAAAAAAGGATTTAACTCATCTAAAGTGAATGAAATTCTAAAGTGAGAAAGTAAAGGGTTATCTATAACACCCCAATTTTCTTATTCTTTTTAATTAATCAGTATTTAAGTATTGTATTTTATTGGAGGGTCTAGAAAATTTAATAAATTATTCCGAGACCATAGTCACGCTCTACGCCATCGTAGGAGGCTATGGTTAAGTTTTGGGCCGAAAACTCAAACGAAGTCCGATCTATGTTTTTCGGATGATAGTGTTTTTCTACTAACAAGATCTCATTTTGACTAACGGTCAGACCATTAGTCTTAAAATTCAATCCTCTACCTTTTTGATAAGATGTGTCCTGACGTCCAAAAATATAAATAATATTTTATATTCGGACCGAAAATCGATCGGGTAGATGATTCAAGCTGTCTTAGGATTTTTCGAGAACCTTGAGCCAATGATTTTCATACTAGGGCTATTTTAAATCAATTGGGGACTCCTACCAGTGTCGTGAGGATTTTCAGAATGTCGAGACGTGAATTGACCAAATTGTCCTTGGTTAGTTTTTACTAATTACCTTTTACCTATATTTTTTTATGTCTTAAGTTGAATTCTTTACTTTCCTTCCCCGTGTTCTTCGAGCAACACAGCTGCCCAGCCCCATCTCTCTTCTTTCTCTTTTTCTTCTCACCATTTCTCCATTTTTAGAGCTTGAAACTTGGAGATTTCTTGAAGCTTCTTCACTCATTTTTTAAGGAGATCATCATAGGAGGTAGCTAGCTCTCTCTATCTCTCTCAATCTCTCTTTATTCTCCCTCAAATTTTCATGATTAGAAATGTTAGGGTTTTTACCCCCAAAGCTTCAAAATTCAATAAAAAATTGTAGAAAAATCATTTTTATACCAAACCAATTTCTATGGCCTAGGTTCACGACATACTTGCATGATCCAAGAGATTAGAGCCAATAAATCTCTCTAGCTAATTGTTTAAATGAGGGGCCGAAACCCCCTATTTGTATAGGGTAGGGTTTTTGGTTGGAGCTCCCTAGCTATTTTTCATATTTTTCATTCAATAGGGCCGAACCCTAGGTGTAGTGCAATAAGAGAAATCTTTGTTTTTTTGAATTAATGCCTTCATTGATTATGTTTAGGGATACCTAAGGATCATTGATCAAAGAGTTAGGAATTTTTAGACATCCCTAGCCTAATTAATTAAATAGGGGCAGTAGCTAATCCTAAGGAATTAGGGAGTTTTTGATTTAACTGTTTTAATTTCTGGTTGTGTTTGGTTGTATAGAATCGGACATGATTCGAACGTTCGACTGCGCACCCGACTGACTGTTGTGGGGTCGTAGCCGGAGCTGCACGTCAACTTTTCTAAGGTGGGGGAAAAAACCACAATATCATCGGGTATGCAAGCTTTAAATAATATATATTGATATGCGTAGGGTGACCCAAACCCTACTAGAGGTCGTTTGCTCGTTAGGTTGATTTTATTATATATTGAGAATGTTTGTGATGTGATTGGATACTTGATATATTATATGTGATATATGTGTTATGCCTGCTATATGATTATGATTATTTAAATGTTATTACCTGTACGTTGATTTTACTGTTGAATCTACTGTTAGTTGTTGCTGGTTATTATTGATGTACTGTTATGACTGCTAATGTCTGAGTAGAGTTAGGCAGTGATTTCTGATAAGTCGGGAGATGATTGTGTAGTGAGAAAGTCGAGGATATATATATATGTCGTAGTGCTCAACCTAGAAATACAGTTAATCTGTTGATGTTGTGATGTGAGTTGATACCCAGTTAAGCCGGATGAAAGTTGGTCGTAGTTGTTTATAAGTCGTGGTTAAGGCACTAAGTGTTGATCCTGAGATGAGTCAGTGAGATTCATGTTTCATAGTTGTTATTCATCACTGTGTTGGCATACAGGCGATTCCGATCTTACTTGCGGGGAGATGATCGTACTGATTAGTTTGGCGTAGGGGCGATTTCGTTCTTACCTACGAGGAGATGGTCGTACCCATTAGTCGAATTATAGACGGATGGGCGAATATCTCGACCTAGCCTGCGGGCGGGAGGATATGTCATTACCGAAAGTTGAGTTGTTAACGGACGGGCGAGTGCTCCGACCTAGTCTGTGAGCGGGGGAACATGTCGTACCAATGAGACGGGTTGGGCCTGCGGGCTTTAGACCGAACCCTACCTTATGGGGGTGGCATAGTGATGACTGAGACACCTTGACTTGTTGGGGATGTCGCGTCGTGATCGCGTCCATATAGTCGTTAGTTGCATGAGTGTGAGAGACAGTAGTTAAGGGAAAAATTATCCGAAAGTTGTTTGGTTGTCACTGTTATGATTCGGTGTGTTGCTATCTATATACATTATTTATATCGCTGTTTTTCCCATTTATGACATATTACTGTTTCTTATCCCCTTTATTTTCTATGTCGTACTTTATTTATTCTTGACTGCACGAGAAGATCCTGATGAAGAGTTTCCAGAGGAGATCAACGGTATACCTGTTGAGCCTGATGCCGGCGGGAGAGTCTCGGATCCCAATGCTGGGGGACCTTGAGCACCAGGAGAGGATGTCTGATGTATCTTTATTTCCGCTGCTATGTTTTTAGTTTTTATTTACTGCGTACTTTGAATACTTTTATTTTTGGTATTGGTTGTTGTAGGCTCTACTGATGGAGCCAGTACTCTTATGTATGTATACTTTTATTATGGTATCCGTTTGTTTAATATTTTAATATTTCCGCATAAATTTCATATTACTACGCTACGCTATAACGCTAATAATTATAAGTGGGGTCACCAATGGGACCTCCTAGGAAGGGGCTGTCTCATTATCCACCATTGAGTTGATTAATTATATAAAAATCTTAACCCACTAAATGATCTAACGGTAGATAACCTCTTACTTTCTCACTTTAGAGCTTCACTCACTTTAGAGGAGCCAATTTCAATAAAAAAATGAAGGAAAAACTCCTCTCTTTTCCATTAGGTGATACATCCTCCGATCTTTAATATAAGAGACAAAATTGTCTTTCTTTTGTCCAATATATAAGAAAAAGTGACCAATTTTTATGTTAGATTTCATTTCTACCCTTATTTATTGTAAAATTTATATTAAAGAGACTCAACAATTCCCCATGCAAGTGCTTTACTCATTGATCAGACAACATGATGCTTGGATTTAGGAATAAATAAGTTAGTTGAATTAGTAGTAGTTAAATAGGGGCATTGTGGAATAAAATTAAAAATGAATTGATTTAAATAATTTTCCTTGGTGTTGATGAATTATAATTTTGTCTCTTATATTGAGGACCTGGAGGAGTACCAAATAAGAGGAGTGATTATTCTTATGCTCTCTTCCATTCTTTTTCATCACGTTTCTTTATTTTTCTTTTCATCTATGATATCAAACAGACTCTCTGTTTCAAGTCCAAAAAGAGAGACTATTTTTTAAGGAAACTTACAGGGTTAGGAAAGATTCTTTTTATTCAAAGATTTTGGTAAACCACAAGGATATACCTACTAATAAGAAATTACAAGATTCGAGCACAAATCACATTATTATCATGAGCATAACATTGAACAGGTGAGTCAATATCCGTTGGCTAAAAACAACTGTGTCTACTTTGGTTGGTTTGATCAGTGTCTAGTAACAGTTTTTGGTTTGTTTTAGTTGGGTTTTGTTGGTTCGGTATCACCACTCAATTCTCTGATTGGGCCATTCACTCTAAGAAGGGTGGGCTGAGGGATAATTGCTTCATCAGATTGATGGCTCTGCCTTCCAATGAGAAGGGAATTTCAATTCTCTATATATCCTTTGTTTGGGCTACTTTAATATCTACTTGTGCTTAAATCTATGAAATGATTTAAGAGTAGATATATTGTTATGTTTTTATTTAAAAATAAGATTACTTTAGAAGGTTTTTACATTTTTGGAAAATATTATGTGTGTTTAGCTTATCTATAAATATAGATTATTTTAATGATTGGTTATATGTATAATCATTAAAAGTTATAATCTATTATAATAGAATCATATTTTATGTTTAGATATGTTTGTTAAAAATGCTTTTAAGATATTCTATTTCATCTATATATGTTGTATAAAAATATATTTTTATATAGTAAATTAAAAAAAAAGTGTATGAAGTTGTTTGTATAGATTAATATTATATATTTGGCAGTTAGTTTTGCAAGGCTGAATTGGAAAAACATATGATTAGTTTTAAAATAATTTAATAGTTTTTTAAATAAATTTCAAACTTCTTAAAAAAAATCACATTTTTTCATAAAAATCGCTTTTTCATAATTAATATTTTTCTCTCAAAAAAATAATTAAATTATTTTTAAAATTTAACTATTATTCATTATTCCAAATTAATTATCTCATTTATTTTTTATATATAATTTTATAAACACAAATATTCAAACAAATCATTAGAGTATTAGACTCTTTCTAAAAACTTTGAACCTTAATATTTGCACATCCCTTTTCTTCCGGTGTGTAAGGCAGTACTCCAATTTCTGCCCAATAACTAATCACATACAAAATCTCCCGAATCTTTACCCAAAAGAGAAAAAAAAACAGAAACCGGAATCACACAGAGATCCCCTAGGTTTTAATTTCCATATTATCTTTACGATGATGACACTAATATTAGTATTACAGATTATTATTATGACTGGTAACTCAAATAAGCACAAGCTTTCCCATGTCATATGCTTCTGATTGTATTTTGGTCACTGTATGCTTGTGCTGCTCTTGAACAACAATTTTGTTTTTCTTTCTAATTTATGAGAAATGAGAACCCTATCTTTGGTTAAAAGAGGCCAAGCTACCATAGGCTATTCCGATTTGCTATTTTCTAACACTCTGCCATAACCGCCACTGATCACGTCTGGGAGGTACTATCATCACCACGGTTATCTTGTAATGATTGTTTTTGACTTAAGAAATCACAGCTATTTATTTCAATTATCATAATAGTTTTCTTAATAACCAGTATTATCCGGTTAAAAAGCTGTGTGAGTGCATGTCTCCCCGTTAATAATTTTGTTTTTCTATGGTTAAGTAATAATAAGTAAAAAAACAAATAGCTCCGTTATTTGTATAATACAAATAATTTAATATTTAGATAATAAATTCATATTTTAATATGTATTTTTACTGTACTTCAAAACATGTAATATTTTTTTTGGGGTGCTTAAAACACGTAATATTTTAATAATTTTCTATAGCTACATAATTATTTATACTATTATCCATTATGATGTCCATAGTTTTGTACTAAAATATTTTTTCGAAAACAAAATACAAACTATGACATGGTCAAAATGAGTCGTTAGATTATTATTATATTATCGATTTGACGGCTATCCAGAACAAATTAATGTATACTTTGAATAGAATAAACCGTGTGGTGTGAAGATTAATCTTATACTTTCTTATTTATAAAATTAAGTCAATTTTTTAACTTGAGTACCAGATTCAATATAAAAATGTCTTTTATCTTTTAAATGATGATAAAGGTTGAGATTAAAATTCATATTGGTGTAAATATCTTCTATGACATGCATAACAAAATAAGTTAGAAGTAAAAACTTTGTAAAGAATCAACTAAATTTTAGGCTTAATAAAATAAAGGTTTAATTATTTTGCAGGTCCTCAAATTATTTAACAATTTTTAAATAGGTTTCTGAACTAAAAAAATTTGGAATTGGATCCCTGAACTTTGTTATACTTCGTAATTGGGTTCCTGGACTTTAAACGTTTGTAATCAGGTCCCTGAACTTCTTAATAGTTTATAATTAGGTCCCTAGGATAAGAGACATTTTTAAAACTTTGCTATTGTGGTGATCCAATAGTTCTATTAACCTCCAAGACCGACAAGAAACCTTGAAAGAGATTTATATGGTGCTCTAATTACACGGTTCTTCTCTTACCCCAGAAATCTAATTACAAATTATTTATAAGTTCAGGGACCCAATTGCAAACGTTTAAAGTGCAGGGATCCAATTACAAAGTATTTAGAAGTTCAGGGATCCAATGATAATTTTTTTATTTTAGGGACCTATTTAAAAATTCCAAAATAGTTTGGGAGCCAACAGAGTAATTAAACCTAAAGTAAATAAGTCGAGTAGAAAATATTATTATATATATATATATATTTCTCTTACATAATAAAATAAGATAGTTTAATTATTTTTAGATTAAAATAAATATACATATTATAAATTATTCATATTAACGTTCGTCAAATTATACGCATTTAATTTATGAGTTTAATTGTTATGCACTGTCGGTGTAAATATTTTTATACTAACAACCAGTCAAAAATTATGATGTGTGTGTGACTTTTAAGGTAATTAGGATAAGAGTCAATCATTTTAGCTTATGTGGCAATTTTTGATTGATTGTCTGTGTAAAAAAATCTTTACACTGACAATGTATACCAATTAAATCCTTAATTTATAAATCATAATTCGATAAATTTATATTCAGTCTAATACTCAAACATACTTGTTTAAATAACATTTTTGTCATATTTATCAACAAAAATTATTATAATAAATCATATCTTCTATAGATAAAATAATTAAAAATATGATATTTATTTAGAAGTTGTTGGGCTAAATGACTTAAAAACAAAAAGAATAATTCAAAAAAATATATATAAAAAAAATCGTCTTTCGCATAATTGATATACGTTTCCATTATTTGATAGAGAATGTGTTTGGGAAAGCTGAAAAAAATAGATTATACTAATAATTGATTATATCTATAATCGATTATTGTGATAATCGATTATAATCAGAATCTGTTTTTGTTTGAGTATGTTTGCTGAAAAGCGATTTTAAGATAAAACAAGTTAGATTATTTTAAAACAATGTTTTGGGGACAAAACAGTTGAAATCTAAAAATTTAAGCTGCCCAAACATGCTCAAAGTGTATATTAAAAAAAAATTGTTTGAGTAAAATAAATATATAATGAACTAAAAAATAAATACTTAAATGAATTATATTCTTTTTTTATAACGTTTTAAAATTATATAGCTCACTTTTTAAATTAAAAAAAATCAACTTAATTTTGTAAACAAGAAAATAAAAGATTCATCTTTAAAAACATTTTTAAGTATCGAATATCAAGTAAATTGATTAAAATAATTTTTTTTAAGTAACTTAACGATCTTAAGTCAATCGTTAGTCAACATTAAAAAATAGGGTGGAGTGTAATTTATGATGAAATTTGGAGTTTGTTGTTATCTAAATAAACTTCAAGTTGGTGGAGTGTAATCCACTCTAAAAGTTAACATCAATTTGCACTTGCAAAATTAGTTAGTGGATTTTAAATGAAGTTAGTTTCACCTAAATTATTTATTATTTTTTTTTTTACTTGATTGTGCATTTATCATTAATATTTCTATATTACTATCCCGGTTCTGAATATAAGAGACAAAATCTTAATTCATCAAGACTAAGGAAAATTTTTAAAATCAATTTATTTTAAATTTTATTCCACAAATGACTTTGTTTAATTTTTTCTAATTCAGCTAATTTATTTACTCTTAAATCCAAGCATCATGCTATCTTAACAATGAGTAAACGATGAGTTAGCTAAACCAATGCGCTTATATGAAAAATTATTAAGCCTCTTTAATATGAAATTTGCAATAAATAATGATAGAAATAAGATTTACGTTAAAAATTGATCACTGTTTTTTATATATTCGACCAAAAAAAAAGGTCTTACCTTTTACATTCATGATTGGAGGGGGTATTAAGTACGGGAGAGAGTATAAAAGCTTCATGAACTGGATAGGCTTACGAGGAACTCAGAGATAATTTGGAATGGATAGAACTCAAGAAAGTCATAATGCGCAGCCCAATTAATTTTAATTGATGGGACAAAACTTTTGATTTAGAAGTCAAAATCCCATATATCAACAAAAAGTCCAAGAATTGAGCATCAATGTGGCACCTAGGTCATCTCCTCCCAAAAAGATGCTGTTTTGACACTATTTTGAACCATTTTTTAATGTTCACATTATTTCTTGCTTTTTATTTTGTGATCGCACTTCTAAGTTATGATTAGTCATTTATAAATACTCTTAACAGAGATTGACAGGAGTGATTAAAAATTCGAAATTAACCTCTCGCTCTTCCTATAGATGAGGGTTCAAATATTCCCCCTTACACCACTAAATTGCCCTTTGGTGGGCAACCCTATCCAGGGAGATTCCCTGGAGCCCAATGACTAATTGAATAGCTATAACCGAATGAGACTGCAGCTTGCAATTTACGCCTGTAAAGTAATCCTTTGGATTGAGTCTTTGTTGGCAGTCCCATCATGCCATTGGCACCCTGCCTAGTAGCCTTGGGAGTGTCTTCTGTGACTGTCATTCACAAGTAAAAGTCATTTGTAAATACTTCAATTTGTTTATAACATTTGAGAATTTCTTCTTATATAATAATTTTTTAAAATTTCGTTCAACCTTTGAACGTTTTTCATTTTATAAACCAAAGTATATAAAACGAGTATTTTAGAAATAGTCCAACCATATATAAGAAAAGAAAAGGAAAGATCAAGTGTAAGTGTCATACTAACGCTAACTATACAAATCAATATGTCTACGTAAGAGACCACAAAAGCTGAAAACCAATGCCCTTTTTGTGTTGTTCACGTTTAACTAGCCGCATGAGCTTCCATTTGCATTGGAGTGTGTTAAGACTGGAGATGGAAGTGTACAGCCAACCAAAAAAAGCACCCGACCAATTCCTCTCCACAACTACTCCGAACATCCCACGAGCCAACTCACTGGAAAGTCGCAACATCTGTTTGGCATTGAGGAGATATTTAACCAATGATCATCCCACGAGCGAAAATTTTCTTTGATGGAGCAAAAGGCTGAAGGTTTTAAATGTTTTACCACTCTCGTTGTTCATTTATGTTTGACATAAAGTCGGTAGTAGTATCTGAAGTGTGAAGAATTTGTATTTCAATCTCCTCGCACATTTGTTAAGGAATCAAAAGAAATTTTTTTTTACTAGAAATGAATATATTTAATATTTTTAGAGGTTAGATATTTAGTTTTTCAAAAAAAAATTTACTTTTTATGAATTTCTTAACCAATATCGTATTGCCGTTTGGACACCGATTAGCATGACCCTTCCAAAAATAGTGACACTCTCAGATTGAATACTTATCGGATATCCGTACCTGTTTGATACGCGTGGATACGTACTAGATATAATAATAGTAATAGTAATAGTATTTATTATTATTATTATTATTATTATTATTATTATTATTATTTAGGTACGCAAATTGGGTACCGTTAGCACTAAGTCAGAAACGACATTTAATTGTGCCTTTGTAATAGCCTTTCTTTTGGAGGAAACGCTATAAAAAATGTGCGGAGATGGTCAATAGCGTTTTCCCCATAAAACACTATTAAAAGATAGTTCTTTTGGAAACGTTATCTTTAACCTATACTTTTTTTTAATAAAACGTGTTTCACCTTTGAGAGCGCTTCTTTTAAGAAGCTCTATTAAAGGCTACTCATTTAAGAATGTTTCCTTAAGCAAGTGTGCTTGAGGAACGTTATCTTTCCCCCACGTTAGTTGAAACAGTCCATGAACACCAAGATATGAAGTTAAATGAATAATATTCTCTGCACAAAAGACATGATATTTAACAAACGATAATTAATTCATCAATTATGTTGATTTGTAACTAAACACTATTGAAAACGTTAGTTTGAATTATTTGACCAAACTCTTCTATAAATAATTCCCCTATGTGTTCTTATCCTTCACACACCAAATTTTCTCATCTCATTCCCAATCTATCATGTTTTTCAATTCTGGAATTTCCTTTCTCGTTTAGGAAAGATGAAAGAAATCCGACTCAATAAAATCAAGAATATGAAGAGGATGTGAGCAATAATAAAGTCCAAAACGTGGGTTTGTGCTCCATCCTCACATGAGCGGTTTGCTTGGGCAATAGTCATGAAAAAGGCATGGAACTGCTCCCACATGTTGTTTTATCCTCCCTTTCTCTCCTTTCCCTCATTCCCTTTATTGATTTTAAATTTGGAACTAAAAGGAAAGAGGATGAACTGGAAGCAAAGGAAGAACTTCGTCAAGGACTTGTTGTCAAAATGCAACAAGAGCTTTTGCTTCATATCCATTTGCTTCAAATCAAAGAGGCAAATTGCAGAACTGAAATTGGAGGAATGGAAGAACTTCAACAAGCTCTTGTTGTCAAGGATCAGGGAAGTGAATTAAAAAGAAAGAGTTCCCTTTTCTTTGATTTTCAGGAAGAAGCTTTTGGAAGGAGAGAGAGGAGGAATTGAAAACAATGGACGAACTTCAGCAATATTTTTTTGTCAATGATGAAAGAACTTTTGTTTCGTATCTATTCGGTTTTCAAGTTGTAACTCTGTATTCACTTGAAATCAAATTTTGCTTGGAGCTTTTAGTTTTCCAATTCCGAAATTGTAACTATGTAGCTAGTTGTATTGTTGCAAATTGTAAATACTTCCACTTAAGATTTTAATTGTCAAAAATGTAATATTATTGTTAATAGTGATACAAATAATACTGCGATACTCGCTTCTATTGCACACTTTACAGTGTCTACTTTGAGAAAGAATAAACTAATAAGCCTCAAATTCAAAGTTTTACTAATTCATTAAAAGATACACTTTTGAAAAATATTATATTATTCAGGATATTGAATTTGTTCTACCTGTGCCCATAGCATCATATCCTATAATAACCAATTTGTCAAAATGCAACCCCACCAATCCCACCTTAATTTGTCTCAAGCATTGTTTATATACAAGGGGATTTACAACATGATGATCACGTGGAAAAATAATCACCTTAAAAAAATGTGATCGGGCTAAATTTAATAATGTTTCCTCGAGGAAACGCTATTAAAGCTGATGGGGTAACCTTTTGTAGCGTTTCATCAAGGAAGCGCTATTAGAGGTGATACATTTAATAGTGTTTCCTTGAGGAATCATTATCTTTTCCCATATTAAAAAACTAAACCCTCTTTGTTTTGGACAAAAAGTTTATCAATGTTGCAGTGAACATTGATCCTGAGTATATAACGGAATGAACAAACATTGTTTCAATGCATCATCACTTAAAAAGTTACCCAAATTTATGAGGTGGGTTTACTATTTAATTTGATGATGAATAGCATGCTTATCTGCCAAAGGTACTCTGCAATTCACTACAATGTCTATTAATCTTTGCAAAATTAATTTTTTAAACTAGCATCTAAAATTTAATTTCATGCAACACATTTTATATAGGCAGAAAAAATAACTCAATGTTGGAGTTGGCTATAGTTGGATTGATGGCCTTAAAGCCCTTCTTGCAAAACATGTAAACATTAATCCAACCATTTTTATAATATCATCTTTCCTTTTATCGCTATGCATGACATTTTCTAAAACATCTAAGTTAGTCATATACTTGTTGTTGCTTATAACTGATTCTTGACATTTTCTTATAGGTGACGGATAAATAGTTTTTTTGATAAGTGTGACTGATAAATAGTTGATTATGTTGAATTTTGTCAATGTATTCAATGTACACTTTTCATTCCAGAGTGAGGATATCTTGTAGTGAACATGTTGATGAAATAATGGATTAATTATACATTGTGAAAGAGATAGAAAATAAAAAATGCATAGAAATAGCACTTCGTTGACAATAATTAATGAGTATATACAATAGATATGACTATAAATTTTGCTCATAACATAAATCCGAAAGATTTCTAAGAACATCAATTAATTCATCAAACTTTTCTAGAACACTTGTCTTGAATCCTTCCAACACATTAATGATTGTTTCACCATGCGAAGCAACAGGTTAATCAGAAATTTAAATAGCATATAAAGCTCGCGACGACGCAGAGGAGGAGGTTTTATCAGAACTTTTTGCCCTTATAGAATTTGACTCCCCTTGAGTCATTTTTCTCTTCATGGCTAATTATTCCAAGAGCCTTGGCCTGAAAAGTAGGCCTGACATTGGGATAGGCCAGACCATCGTCACACTTTATTTTTGACTGAATCTCCGCCAGAACAGATTCAGTTGGAGACCGTGGTGAGAAAAGTTATGGATAAGTAGATTCTGAAGAAGAATCTATCATGATCGTAGGATTAGGATTTTCCCTCCCAACATGCTCAATACCTCTGTCTTGGAGGTAGACAGTGATGAGAGGTTTAGGAAGCTAGCAATTTGTAACATCATGCATGCGGACATCATTACGTATGAAGAACAGAGTAAAGATATTCCATAGAGTATTTCAACATTCCTGAGGATAGAGTATTTCAGATTTTCAATGACGACAGAGACGGATACAGAAAGCATTAGAGGGAGGGACCAAAGATATAACAATATATGTGTGTGTGTGTGTGTGTGTGTGTGTGTGTGTATATATATATATATATATATGTATAAATATTTATATTAAAATATTTTTTATTAAAAAAACTACATATATATAATTAATTTTACAAAATACATGCAAGAGGGAAGGGCGAGCACCCATGTTTGCCCCCCTCTATATCCGTCCCAGAATGACGAGGAATGGAAGGTTGACTTTGGAGTAACTGAGGAGGTGATAGACAATGATCATCTAAACTTTTAAAGTTTCTTTACATTTTATGATTGAGAGTAAAAGTGGTGGCAACAATTCAGGAAGAGTCTAGCCTTGCTAGTCATTAGTTTGGTCTCATTCTTCTTCAAACCAACATTGTTCCCAACTAATCTCTGTCATACCTTTTTTAGAAAAAGTCTGGGTCTTCCTTTATCCATTCCAAGTTTCTGAAACTCTCCAAACCTTTGTTTGGAGCTTCCGTTATTTCAGCAATAAGAGCCCAAGGGATTATCACTAATGCATTATTTGTGTGGCCAATGATGGATTCGTCAGCGTTGATATCATCAACATTTAACCAGAACTCCCTAATTTCTATAATAGGGATGGGTTTGCTTAAACTAAGGAATTTAGTCTATCCTTGAGCCACAATCTCTGTAGTTCCTTCAATTCCAACCTTTTTTAGCATTTCAAGATTAATGATCTTCATTCTAGTGATGGGATGACCTTTCACCATTGTGTGAAGATTAAGGTTTTGAAAAGAAATAAAAGTTTCAGAGAATGAAAGGTTTTTTTGCGAGAAAATGTCTTACTTTCTGTCTCTTATGGCTTTTTTATACTTGCACAGAGTGAAAGTTTAATGAGAAGACGTGCAGTCGCGCCTTTTCAGAGAGAAATTGCAAATAGCAGTTACAACGTTAGTGGAAAAGACGAAGACGTGTAGTTGTGCCTTATCGCTTGGTATCCCTTCCAAAAATTGTGCTATCAAGATATAATATCTCTTAATTGAGAAAGTGTTATTATATGTATCACCTTTAATTATGTTTCCTTGAGATTGCGCTATCAAAGGTGATAAGCTACCTTTAATAACGTTTACTTGAGGGCGTGCTATCAAAGGTGATGGGCTAACTTTGATAGCGTTTCCTTGAGGAAACGCTATCAAAGATAGTCCCTTTAATAACTTTTGGTTGATGAAATTCTATTAAACATAATACATTTAATAGTGCTTTTATTAAGGAGACGCTATCACTCTTTTTCTGTGACCACGATCAATATCTCACTCCCTCTATATGACCACCATCAATCTCATCACTCTTCACAGCCACCACTGAGCAACAGGGTTCTGCTAACCATACCACCAAAACCCAGCTCCTCACCAACTCACACTCACCACTATCGAAGGTAAGTTTTTTCACCTTTGTCATTTGAAATACACGTATCCTTAGTGATTTAAGGTTAATTACTATGATGTTGTCCTCTCTTCACCTAAGACCTCTTTATATATATTTCCCATATTGAAAGTTAGAATGAAAGTCATTTGAAATATAGCCAAAGGTGATTTAGGGTTACTGTGATGTTTAAACTGACAACTTCAAACAGAAATGGAGAGTCGTTTTTTAAAATTAGTTTGGCTTTCCCCCCAAGATTTAGTTAGTCTTTTGGTAACGTTGTTCGATCTGTTTTAGTTGAAAGTTTGAAAACTTATGGCCCCATGTGTTGCTGGATTTGCTTTGTATTTGGCTTTGGTTACTGTTTTATTGATGTTTAGTCATATATTCCTTTACATAGATAATCCTAAGTTACGTATAAGCAGTTATCTAGTGATTTCACTATGCATAATGTGATTGGGAACTTAATGTCTATGCTTTTTGGTTGTTTGTGCCTTTTTTCACTAAAATAAAAAATACATGTTCAACATTAATTAGTAAAAGTAAATTGACATTACTATACAAGTACTGTTAGGCAAGCAACTTAAGGTATTGATGCTATTAATGATTTTGTTGCAGCTAAATGACTTCTCCTAATCACAATAGTGCATCCAACACCAAGGAAAAAAGGGTCCAAACATGGGCCAACTGTTATGAAGATAGACATCCACGCAAGAAGTAAAGGAATAGATATAGAGGTAATATACTTCCTACTCTAACTGTTTGATTATATTTTTAATTTTTTATCTAAACATATATACATTATCGATTTTATTAGGTTGAATGGAATATAAAGGGTCAACCAATTGATCCCAACGGTAACAATTTTTTTTTTGTTACATTGGGATCATTGTTCGGAAGATGGTCCCAATTACTTGTGATAGTTGGAAAGATCTAGCTTTGGCCGTTGCCAATGAGCAAATTTAGGACGATATTAAGGTAATTACATTGGCACGTGATATTTTTTCTTATATGTAAACATACTTACTTTGACTATTTGTTTATGTTGTTTTTGCATGCGGCTTTATCGTTGAAGAGGAAAGTCGGGATTATGTACTAAAAGAAGCCGACAAATTGCACATACCATTCAGATATTACCTCACAAAACACTATTTAAGAGATGCCGACAAGAATCTCATTAGGAACCTCCAATAACATATAAAAACATCATATATGAGGATGATTAGAGAGCTTTTGTATCTAAACGTACAGAAGATAGCGATTTTCGGGTAATATAAATTATATGTACAATACCACAATTATCCCTATTTTTTGTATATATAACAATAATTATGTATTGATGTAATTATTGCGTGGCTATAAAGAAAATAAGCAATGAAAACCGGGAAAGAGTGTCAAATCCTACTTATACGTAAAGAGGATCGCGTAAGTGGTATCACGCTGTGGAGCAAGACCTTGAGCATTGAGTCAAAGATGGTCACAACCTAGCTGTGAAAGCCGTGACTCGGGGATATGCCCAAGACTTGTTTTATGATTATGAATTGATGATTTTCCTTTGCTAATGCCAATTTGCCTTAGATTTGATTCCTATTGTTTTAATTACTTGTGAATTTGGTGCGCGCTTATTTGCATGTTTTAGATACTCTAGGGAGAAACTCAGAAGTGAACCTAGGTATTGGATTTATAGAAGTTGAACTTAGGAGTTAAATCAAAGAGTTAGAAGCGATCCTTCGAGGGTTCATAGAATTGTCACAAATCGTAATGAGCTCAATTTAAATATAATTACCACGAAAGTAGGAGTTGGTTTAATTAGGCATAGTTCTTGTATCCCGAGAGAGAACATTAACTATTTTAGGATAAATTCACCTTCAAGGCATATTGGTATTAATAAAGGGGGTAATCAATTTTAAAGCATAATCAATCTTGGTGGTAACCCAAATCCTGGAAATTCCTTCACGTATTTGAAAAATCCCAAATCTTGTTTTCTTGTTATTATCTTCTTATTTTAATTGCTAATTAGAATTGTTATAATTTTCTCACATCAAAATATTACTTTTGTTTATTTAATTGATTTATTAATCAATTGATAGTCATAATCAAGATTTCTGGGAATTCGATCTTTTTATTGCTTGACGATGAAACGGTACACTTGCAGATTTTACCCATATGATTCGGAGGGTTGTGGAAATAAACAAGTTTAAGAGGTTTAGTTTGGGTGCCAATCAGTCCGAGAAACCTCATTTACAGTTTGAAGATTGATAACTCTTGGAAATAAGAGTTATTATGTCCTTCTTTACTTAGTCAATGCAAGTCTTTAATCTGCTTGACAATTGAATTTACTGATAACATATGTTTAAGGAAAGCTGTGTTAGATGATTAGGAAATCAGATGGAAAATAGATGTTATGGAATGCTACAGCGTTGGAAAAAGGACCACTACAAGACAAAAGTCATGCCAGCTCAGCAAATTTCTTTGTGCCGATATCAATCAACGAGGGCATGTCCCACGGCTGAAGAGAGAGATTAATAGTTATTGTACTTACGGAAATGGGCCAAGGATGTAACTTTTGTGCTAATATTACTAAAAGGGCCAAAAAGTGAGGAAAAAGGGTACTTTGTAAAAACCCTATTTGGGGAACATTCTCTATGGTTATATAGGAGGAGGTTAGCTGGCTGCAGGGACATCATCTCTCTCTAGTGCATAGTATAGCCGCAACCTTGCTTTCTTTAATATTTCTTTGTAGCTTTTATTATCCATTAATGGAACTATCTTTATGTTTAATTTCGTTTGTTGTTGTTATGCTCATCATGAGCTAAATCTCTTAAGTCGGGAGCTATGAACTTGTAATCAACACTTCTGGGTGATTTATGTTAATATATGCATTGCATTTTCTTCTATTTTGTGCCTAACTCCATTTTTGGTTGAGTCTGATCATCTCAACTAGAACACTTATTTGTTAAGCTTGGAAAAGTTGAGCAAGTGGACTTGTCTAGAAGATAAGGTTTAACTCAATTAATTGGAGTTGATTGTGCTAGGAATAGGCTATCATGGCCTTAAGTATCTGGATGTACTAAACCAAGAACTGAGTAGATTAAATTTGAGCTTAGGAATAAAGAACATTTAATGAAACTCAGCTGTTACTGCTGGAAAGCAAATCTTGTTCCTAGACTAAATGTTGTAGCATTATGAAGCATAAATTGCCCTGTAGTAGAGATTACAAAGGATTAGCCTCCCTAGCTGTTTTTATAAGTTGTTAACACTCTTCATTTGTTTTTGTTTTTCTCTTGCAACTTTACCTTATCCACAATCAGTTTTAGTTCTTGCAAAATACTTGATTACCTCTAAACTTTGATTGCTTGTTTTCTTAACACTTGTCAATTAGAAGTTCTAGCTTATAGCTGGTGTTGTTAGCTCATTCAAATCCTCGTGGGAACGATCTCTATTCTCTCTTTATTACTTGTTACTATTGTGTATACTTGCACATATCATATCACTATTTTGCACAACATAGATGACACTCTAATTGTTGAGGAAGCTAGTTCTGAAAACTTGTGGTCAATAAAAGCTATTTTTCATTGTTTTCAGCTGATTTCCGAATTGAAGGTGAACTTCCACAAGAGTAGTCTCATTGGGGTAAATGTTGACAATGTTTTTTTGTTAGTTGCGGTTGACTTTTTAAATTGTAAAGTGGGAACTACTCCTTTTGTTTATTTCGGTTTACCAATTGGAGCAAATCCACAGAAAGTATAGACTTAGAGACCAGTGACAGAAAAGGTTAAAAGAAGATTATCCGCTAGGAAGGGTAAGCATATCTCTCTTGGTGGTAAGGTCATTTTGTTAAACTCGGTGTTATCCAACCTACCAATCTACTTATCCTTCATGAGGGCTCTAGAAAAGGTTATCAAGTTGATAACTCAAATACAAAGAAAATTTTTGTAGGGAGTATGAGGAGAAGAAGAAGACGACTTGAGTTTCCTTGGAGATAGTGTGCACGCCAAAAAAGAAGACGATCTAGGATTGAGAAATGTGGAATTATTCAATATTATTCTTTTTGGAAAACAGATGGACAATGATGATGGAGAATGATGTTTTGTGGTGTAGAACTTTGAACGGTAGATATGGAGAAGATTCTAGTAGACAAATAAATGGATTAGCTTCCAATTGGTGGAAGAATTGTGCAGTATGAGAGCAAACATAGATTATGTTGATTGGATCAAAAGTGGGGCATGATCCATGGATTGGCAACTTCAGTCTTTCTCTACTCTCTTTGAGAGACTCTTTCTCATCAGAAAATCAGAATGATGCTATTTCTGCAATGAGTGAGTGGCTTGATGGGGTTTAGAGTAAAATTTAAATGGAGAAAGTCTTTGTTTGTTTGGGAGGAAGGTCTTATTAATGAGATGATGATTCAAGTTAATACTATCACTTTTAAGAACCAAGGGGGGACTCTTGGCTATGGTTACATGACTCTTTCGGGGCTTATTCCTCAAAATCAGCATTCATCTTACTATAGAATAGAACATCAGCAATTTCAAATCAGTTGAACTCTTCAAACCAATAATTTTTTAAGAAATTCTGGTTCAGTTCGGTCCCTTTGAAGGGGATGGTTTTCGCATGACAACTAAATTTGGATAAAATTCCTGTAACACCCCAATTTTCACCCTTAGATTATAATATATTAATCCTTGCTTATATATGTTTATATATGCTTGTTATGTTTGTTCTTGATGTCTAGGTTCAGGTTTGGGATAGTTTAACCTGTAGAAATGTTCATTGCATTCGAGTCCAAGGAACCTGTTTTACATTTTTGTTCATATCTTGAGTTCCAGACGTCCGATTGAGGCGATATTGGATGTGTTGTAAAGCTTAGAGAATTATCTACAAGTTTTATATTAGGTGCCAGGGCCAAATTCTGCTTATATCGGTTCGCCTCGCAAAGGCAACGTCGCCTCACAAATTTGGTAGATAGCTTCTTTGAGCTCTCTGGTTCGCGTTGCGAATCCATGCGCAGCAGAAACGTGTTTTTGGGCTCCTAATCCGCTCATAATGACCCTAACTCATATTTATACCATAAGACTCGACCTAAACCTATATTCTAATTCGAAATACTCTTTTAAATTGTCTCTCTCTCCAAACAAGGATTCCTAAACCCTTTCCAAGGATTCTTGAAGGATATTGCACCTTTGTTCATTGTTCTTCGTCGCCTTCGCTTAAAGAGCATCGCTGCCATCACAAACCCTCTTCCTCGCTATTGCTCTTGAACCTTTTGGGGCTGTGATCATGAAATCAAGCGTCGTGAGATCGAGCATTCGTGAGACGCAACCTTTTCCGGACCTTTTCTCTTCCTTTGTTCATTGTGATCGTCATATCAGGTAAGGGGAAAAGATGATCATATCATATGGGAATATGAGAATGGGATTGGTGATTGGGGATTCTCATGATCTCCTTGTGCCCTGAGTGATTTGTTGATACCATTATTGGAGCAATGACTTTGATGATTGTGTGCTATGATTATTGTATTAAATCTATTGTATGATTGTGATATCATGAAAACGTGTTTATATTGTTATAATGATGTTATAAATATGTATGTGTTACTTGTAACACCACCCTCGGGTGCTACGTACTCGAACTCAATTGTGCGAAAAAACATCAAGAAAATAAATTGCTGGTTGCTTTCGGAAAATACTTTAATTATTTAGTTACGTTCAAAAATGTGGTTCTAAAAAGATTTTCTTCAGGCATAAGCAGTTCAAGCTCAAGACAAAGAGCTAAACCTTATAACACTTACATCGATATTCAATATTCATAAAAACATAATCATAATGTAAGTTCAGTATAATATATCATATTACAGACATAAATACATAGTCAACATTCATGCAGCAAATAAATATAAGACTGCTTAAAAAAAAAAAAGACTCATATGCTGGTCGGGCTAAAAGTAGTCGTTGGGATACAACCCCAAAGTCAGCTTCCTCAAAATGCTCCGTCATCCGAGTCCTCACGTGTCCGCGGGGACCTATGATCAACATCTGTACATGTGTTCCAAAAACACAACAGGGTGTCCAACATGTACAAGCAAATGTGAGATACTCATTTTATAAGTTTATCATGATAGCCGCACAAGCGATAAACAACAGTTACAGTCACACATAAATACAGTTATAATACAGTTATTCATATAAAACAATATCTCAAACACTATCATGAGTTATAATAATGCATGAGACTCCAATATCATCTTTCTAATTCATGTACTCTGGAGATTCCTACTTCCCTTCATCGAGCGATAGGCCTCAAATGCACCCGTAACACAATTGTTCTCATGAGTCGACCTCTCAATTTAGGTCTGAACTCCAATTGTTCTAGGGTAATGCATCATAATCGTATCCTAAATAGTCCAGTCTCTGATTGAGTTCATTCGTGTTGGGCAACCGATTTATCACGGCACAGGGTTGCTACGCCATCGACCACTTGTGAAGTTTCGAACACAGAATGCCCTATAGACCTAGGGGTCTTAACTAGCTCAATTCTCAACTACATAAGCTGTGACTTGTTTTTCAAATGGCACGTCTGCCGGTTCATGCATGTACACAGAAAGTTTTCTGTTTTCTTTTTCGTTCATTCTTGCATCTGTCGAAGCATAAAGCCCATGACTCGTTTTAAAGAACATTAAGCCCGTTCAAATCAAAACACAGGACACGAAGTCCGAGTGTTCAATCCTCAAAGTGTTAGTCCGACTTCTCAGTCACTAGGTTTGTGTTCATCTCAAAAAATTCATCGTTTTTCTTTCGATTATACTTTCTCAAAACAACTTTGGAAAACAAACTCGGTTTCGTTTTCTTGAACTAAAACATCTTTTTCCAAGTAAAACATCTTCCGGGAAAACACTTTTTCGTGAACAAAACCATTTTCCAAAGGTTCCACGTCTTTAAAACGTTTTTCTAAAACCAAAACTCACTTTGCAAAACTTTCCTCAAAACAAAATTTTCTTTTTCAGAACATAAACTTTTTAAAAGAAGATAACTTTTTTTGAAAAAGCAACACGTTTTCCCAAAATCCTTTTTGACTTCAAAATCCGGTTTTCAAAACTTCGATTTCGATTTTCGAGTATTTTAATTCTTTATTGAGTGATAGTCAGTCCTATGCTTATGTGATAGTCAGTCCTATGCTTATCCAGGATATATATATATATATATATATATATATATATATATATATATATATATATATATATATATATATATATATATATATATATTATAGGTATCAAACAGCCCATATTCACAACAAAATATCATCTACGGCATCAATGCCACAAATCATGATCAAGTATGCAAGTATGCTTAATTAAGTAAAACAACTTCACATTCCATTCAAAACATATCTCCAAAATATCAATTACACAACAACATCACATATATCAATCAAATACCATGAAGCTACCAAACGCAAATGAACTACCTCCCTTTACCTCTCTAAGTTGCTCAATTAAATCCCGAACCATTCTCGGCTATGATTCCTTTTTCGTCCATGTCGCCTAAAACAATTAAGTACAATTCAATTCAAACAACAATCAACACAAAGTTACAACATCAAAACATAAATTTCCTTCCCCAAAAAGGTCCAAGGTTAGGCCAAGAAAAGATAAAAAGCCTAGGGATCTCATTTGGTTCCAAACTTTTGGATGGTTGGTTCATAAGCTTGGTTAACACTAATACAAGTCCTAATACTCAAAAATATGAAACATGACTCATGGTTTTTCATACATGAAGGTCTCAGCAATGGGGGGAAAACTAGGCTAGGGATTCATTTGGTTTTCCATCACTTGGATTCAAGGACAATAGGAAAGGTAAAGATAGAATCAAGAGTTAGAAATCAAAAATTTGAACAAAAACACTATTCATCAAACTTTCTAGGGTTTAGCTACTCTTAGATCAATAGGCTAGGATGAGATTTTGATCATATGCTCTTGGATTTAAGTAGAGGATGATGAAGTAAGCTCAAAGAAATTGGTTTCCTATTAAAAAGATTTTTCTACAATTTCCTATGAATTTTTGAAGTTTTGGATCATAAACTTGATTTTCATGAAATCAAGATTTGAACTTGAGATAGGAAGAGATTCAGGAAGCTAAGAGATCATAGAAGTAATCTTAACTAAGAAAGGATGAAGGTTGATCAAGGATTCAAGCTTTTCTCTCAAAGGATTCAAGCTTTTCTTAAGAGAAAATGGAGTTTTTCCAAGGAAGAAGATGAAGAGTGAAGGAGGAAGTGATAAAGCTCTCTTATGCAGGTTGGGGGGCATGGGAATGGAGTTGACCAGCCCATAAAATGGGTCAATTAAGGGTATTTTGGTCATTTCTTTCAAGGGTAAAATGGTAAAAGTGAAAAATGTTAGGTGTATTCCGGTCTTTTCACGTCCAGATATTCTCAAACGTCATGATGACTTTGGCATGCTTCCCCACGTGATTTGACATGATGTGACATCAAGAGTATCCATTAGCGGGTCCCGATAAGTCCATATGCGGTTCGTTTGTCACCCAATTGAGGATTTCACTTGAAAAAATGTCAGGAAGTGATTTTTTTTTTAAATTTAACCAAAATGTTGAGAATTAAATTCTAAGACGTACTGTTTCATTCTTGAGTCCATCTGAGGTCTCTGGAGCAGTAAAACCCTACTGACAATGCAAAAACGCAGACCGTATTCCGTTTGAGTTTTCTGCTCAAAATATAATTGTAGCTTTGTACGATAACGTTGAGCATGAATATGGTCTAGGTTTATTTATTTCGTTTTCTAAGACCTTGAATAAAATATAAACTTAATCATTCTCTTATTTATATATAAAAGCAATGAAAGAAAACGGGATGTTACATTACTATAAGTGGTATAGTGTTGTTAATGTTATTATGATAATGTTTTGACCATGAATTGTATGACTATTGGGTTGGGATTATAATATGTGAATATTGAGTTATAATTAAGGATGAATGTACGTGAACTATAATTATGACTATATTGAAATGTGATTTATTGTTTATGTGTGAGACCCAGCTCTAAGTGAGTCCGTGATGGGCACTCATTTGTGGATGTTGTGTGTGAGACCCAGCTCTGCAAGGCCTGTTTATGGGACTTAAAACGGAAGGGTTTGTTTATGAACTCAGCCATAGAATGGCCTATTTATGGGATCCAGCCTCTAAGAGCCTGTTTATGGAACCCAACCCCGAGAGAGTCTGTTTGTGGGTACTCAATTATGTGTGTTGTATGAGTACAAAAGGACATTGTTGCTTGTGATTGTAATGCGACATGTATACAAAATATAATGGGATGATATGTTAAACTGTTGTCAGAAGATTTGACTTAATTTACGATAATGATTATGTTATGTTTGTGGGTGTGTAGTACTTATATGTGTATGTATATATATGTATATATGTATATCTGTGTGTATGCACTCGCCTTAATTTCCATTTTACTTCCATAACATATGTATATGAGTATGTCTTGTCACCCCTTTGTATTTGTGTCCTTTCTTGTGCAATGTATGATTTGTTCAGATGACTCTCAAGTGACTGACGAGTAACACGTTGAAGCTTACGTGAAGTTGTGGATGCTTAGAGTATGAGTAGTTGAATTCTTTTGATGTTATTCATTTCTTTATGGGTTTGTTTAGCTTTGATCCATGTGACATCGTGCTAGGGGATTATCTTGATTAAACTATTTATTATTTATGCGAAACTTGTAAACGTTTTATGACAATATGTTTAATTTAATTGGATTTGAGGTTTGAGTTTATGAATGGTGACACTCTTAACTATTTCGAAAATGTTTATTAATAGTAAAACTCGTATCTTTTTTCGCAAATTAATATTTATATATATGTTGGGGTTAAGGGTGTCACAATTCCAACAAAATGCAACCTTTCTAGAAGAAATATCATTGATTCCTCACAACAGTTGAACTGTTTTTTTTGACTCAAAAGCCATGAATGTACTTTGCATCTATTTTTTTATTGTAGGTTTGCTTTTCTAATTTGGAGCAAGGTGTACTCATGGTTGGGTTTTCAAGTGGTGTTACCATTTGAAAACTACATTTTGCTAACCATCAAAGTTTGATAAGAGGAAAGAAACTTAAAAGGGTGTGGATGGTAGCTTAGTTTACAATGGTACGGTCAATTTGGTTACATAGGATTAACATTATCTTCAAACATGAACATGTTGTTGTTCTTAGTCTCTTTGATCTCATAAAAATAAGGTATTAGCATTAGGTTAAAGTATTCTTTATCCAACCATTGTATTTGTCCTTTTGAATGTATGAAATTAGCTCGTAAATGTTAGAATACGGGTTTTTCTATTGTAAAAGGAAGGGCAAATCATCTGGGGGTTTGTAGACCATGTTATTCAGTTATTAAACAACAGTAAGGTGTTACTTTGGGGTGGAGTAATGTTTGGCTTCACACAGTTGCCAATGTTACCTCTTTATTGTGGTTTGCTTATATTTTTATCTTGTTATTACTAGGAGTACTTGTTGTATCACAGGTATAGCGGATGGCTGAATTAGCTTGCATATGGAGTTTGGGTTCTCTGTTTTGAAGACCGAATTTTGGTCTGGTGTTTCTTAGGTTTATCTGGTTTTTTATTGCCCTTTGTTCGCAGTTACAAACAATTTGCATTGTGTTTTTTGGTTAGACTATTGTGTCAATTTTTTATGGTTTGTATCCTAGCAGATGTTGTGTATAAATTAAATCAAAGCAAAAGGAGTGGCATTCTCTGATAGGGTTTTTAGAATGTTCTTATATTCGGGTTGGAATGGAATTGCGGTAGGGAGGGTCTGCAAACTCCGGGCAAGGGTGGATGGTGTGACACTTTAAGAAAAGGGATGCGATCCTTGGGGAAGGAGTCTTCATGACAGAATCTTGTTTTAATCCTTCATTGTTTGCATCTGGTAGTTGTTGGCCTAAGCTCTGATGGTAAAAAAACATGTTTCTGATGTTACTAGGATAAGGGAAGTATATCAGCTATTTTTTTCAACTGCAACCATTTGTGGATAGGATGAGGCAAGTGGCTAAGCGGCATTTTGTAATGGACTGTTTGGATTAATATTGTCTGTGGGGGGTTGTATCAGATGGTTTGGAATGCTTCTCATGCTGCAGTAGGTGGTCGAGCATCATTACGAATTCTGGCTTAAATTAGTTTGCTTTTGCACTTTAATCTGATGTAATGTACCTATTGTTTTGGTATGTTTTGATGTACAGGTGGCATACATTTTTTTAAACTTGTTTAGGTGATATCCAATATAGGTTTTCAGTTTGAATAGGTTCTTGTATAAAAGTTTGGGCACCCCTTGTCCTCTAATCAACATGTTTCTTTGCTTATGAAAAAAAGCAAGCAAAGCCTTGTCTTATTAAACTTTTAGTCATTAGTCTTACAACAATATTGTGAAAATATTTCGGTCAAAAAGTAAAAAACTAACCTTTCCTGTTAAGTGAAGTTGACAACGTATCTATCATTAAAACACTACTTAATAAAGACATTGGCAAAATATTCTAAACATTTATGCTCAATTTGTTTGGAGAGAAAATGAGAAGAAAAAAAGGGCTGAAATTTTTTTTTCTCTGGTTTGGAACTGAAAAGAAAATAAAGAGAAAGAAAAATTCCATACGGGGCTCGCATAAATTTTTTTCTCGATTGTGCGAAGAAAACCCAAATAAGGAGGATGACTTTTAACAATTACAAAGCAGGTGGGTGGGGGGGTAATGTGGGATATTTATGAGGGACATTTATGTCATTTTATATGATTATATACTTTCCTCTTTTTTTTTTATACATTTCTCATCTTCTTTATTTCCATTTTTGCCTTTCAAGTTTTTCTCATACCAAACTATCCTTAAAATCCATTCTTTTTCTCGCAGTACTTTCTTTCTACCCACATTCTTATTTTTTCCATCTTCTCTCTTTGCAATTTCCTTTTCAAATCAAACAAAGCTTTAAGGTACTAGAACAATGTTATAGTCAGAGGCCGAGTGAGAAGGGTTCTTTAGATGTCATGACCCCCCACCCCCAGGTGAGCGATTTATTTTATATATACTTCATTATTTATATATATTAGTGACCCCATAAAATTATATACTATTAAGTAGTATCTTTGATATCATTTGCTATTAAAGGATCTATATACTCTCAACAAGGTGATGCTACTTATGTTGTTAAATATATATATATATATATATATATATATATATATATATATATATACTTTGCTCGATGGATATTAAACATGTATTTATTATATGAAAAATAATTTGTTTTATTATATTTTTTTCTTTTTCTTTTTTGAGTCATTTATCTCAACAATGTCTAAACAATAATCAGGTTATTTACTTTGTATGTCATATTTTGACAAACTTATATTCAGTCTTATACACAAAATATGCTTGTCTAAATGATATTTTTGTCATATTTATCCACAACAATTATTTTAGTAATTGGTATCTTCTATAGACAAAATAATTGAAAGTATGATATTTATTTACACGTATAATGAAAAATTCGTTTGTCATTTATTAGAGTGTATACTAAAATAATATGTATTTGATAAAATAAATATATAATGGATTGAAAAAATAAATACATACATGAATTATACTCCGTTTTATAAGACTTTTAAATTATATATTTCATTTTTTAAATTAAAAATCAAATATTTTTGTAAACAAGAAAGTATTAAGATTAATTTTAAAAAAACCTTTTTAGTATATAAATATCAAATAACTTATTATAAATAATTTTTTATTTATTAATAAATTAATAGTTTTAAGTCAATAGTTAGTCAACACTAAAAAATATAATGAAATGTAGTTTATAATCAAATCTGAATTTGTTGTTACTTCGATAAACTTAAAGGTTGTTGAATGTAATTTACTCTCAACCGTATCAAGTTTTTATATCAAATTAGTTTCATGTATTTTGTTTTTATATATTGGTTAAATTTTTGTTGTTGTTATTTCGTCGTGTTATATATTTTTCAATTAAATAAGTTTTTGAAAATACTATTTATAATTAATAATTAATAAATAATCTTTTCTTAATAAATATCTTATTAAATGAATGCGTGACTATTTGTTACATCAATGTTTTCTTCCACTTTCGTACAAAGTCAATAATTTATACTCAAAAAGGAATGACAAGACATGCATTGACTCCCTGAGGAGTCTTAGCCCATGAAAAAAAAGTTGAATGCCTCTTAGAAATGGAATGATGAGACCCTCCTGACCCCAAACATCTAATCCTTCAATTAATTAAGCAGCATGTGAAACAGCCACCCTTCAGGCTCCAGGCACTACCCAAAGTACCAAACTGTCTCCTAGATCTTGATAAACGCTTTGCTGTACACATGAGCTTTGTATCTGTGGGGTTTGGGGCATGTAGGAGAAGTTCATCTGAAGGACCTAAATATCTTTTTCGTGGTAGCTTCTAGGGTCCAATAGAAAATTAACTGGTTCATTTATTAACCATCATTTTGACCGGGTACAGAAGATTAGTATTTGATTATATTTTTCTAATTAACTCCCTTCTATAATTTTAAATATTTGCAATTAAGTTCCTTCACATGAAAGATAATATATTCAGTGTTGCTGTCTAGACATTTGATTATGTCCAAAGTTTCAGTTCCGTGGATTCCATCCAATCAACTCCAATGACTTTGGATGATTGTCCACAAAATAATGTTAATGGTGAACTTGTATCTGAACGTGTTAAGTCCTATCCAAGTTTTATAACTTATATGTATACACATTATAAGTAATAATCGATTAAAATTTAGTTTATGAATTGATTATTTGGAATAATTGATTGGTAGATTAAATTGTATCTATACATTGGGTTAGCGGAATCGATTCATGTTCAATTATCGGACCCCAACATGATGGGTTTCGACACTCAATCATACTGTATCCATTATTACCGATAATATGTTTTATCTCAATCCTCCATTATTATATTTATATATCTAACGACACAAAATATTGGTTCACCTCTTTATTTATCCACCCTGGACGTCACCCTTATTCTCAGCCGTATGCACATGACATGTGAATGTGATGCACCAACCCGTGCATCTTTGGGTTCTGTTTTACAGTTTCTAGTTAACACTCTGTAGCACTTGTTCTCTTCATTGATGATCAAGAGGAGCTGTCGCTTTTAACCACTGTCCTCACAGAATCATGAATGATCACAAGTGGGACAAGCTAGCTTTTTGACATGCTTTTCAACGCGTGTTGAATTCTTCACATAGGTCAAGTTATTATCATGAGACCCAACCATCTTTAATAATCTTTTAGGAGTATCATTTAGGCTTATCGAGCTAAGCGACAAAGCTAAAAAAAGCTTAATTGGAGGCGTCAAGTGTAAGTTAGGCATTAAGACGGAATGTTTTCCTTCTCAATTGCAACTCTGTCCCAAATATTTTTTTTAATAATTTATAGGAATTAACATAAAATGATAGTGATTTTTTTAAAAAAAAAAAATCAGTGAAGTTGCTAGCGGAAATTTGAATATTACTGTATGTAAGATGCAACTGAGTTTACATGATATATATTTTAATGACTAAGCCGTAAATCATGACTTAATAATTTAAAGAAAAAGACTCAAACGGATACTTGACGAAAAAGTATAGTGATATTTTGGTCACCGTGAAATGGATAATATCAATTTAGTCCTTAAGAATCTAAAATGTGGGATAAATTTTAGTCTTTTTTAAAATAATTTTTAGGGACATTTTAGTACATATCTGTGACTATTTTGACCCGTATTTTACATTCTTAAGGATGAAATTGATATTTTTCATTTCTTGAAGACCAAAATGTCACCGTAATTTTTTGTCGATGACCAGTTTGAACCTTTATTCCAATTTAAATGATATATATTTTAAATATCATCCATGGTCTCAGTTTTTTTTTTTTTTTTTTTGCTATCTTAAGTCTTCATAGCTTCTGAATTTCCCATATCCTTAATTGAAGTCTTCTAAATCCCCAATAATATAGTTGTTGAAAATAAGCATAAATTAAAACTGATCATTATCCTATCAACATAAAAGAACCAAATCACGGATGCGTCTAAGGTGGACCGCCTCACAAGTGGTCCTCGTGAGGTAATGTATTTTATACTGGTAGATTTAATATTTCAAAATTCGAACGGTTCAGGTTGATTATAGTTGCCTGATATAGCAGGTAAATCATAAATGTGTAAATTAATCCTTTGAATTCACACTGAATTTCACTTTGATCCTTTTGTCCCTGAACCCTTTGTGTAAATTTCACTTTGGTCCTTTTGTCCTTAAACCCTCTAACCACTATCTATAGGTTTGATTTGGAATGGACCCTTCGAACTTCCGACATGGTTTCACCCAATCGGAGACTATGTATATGAAGTCGGTGTATTAGCTCATCTTTTTAATGCACCGCTTGAATAGCCTGAAACCGCTTGAATAGTCTGAAGCACCATGTTCTTCCCTGGCACAGATTGCAGAACAAAGCTGGGCGGCGGTGGAGGACAGAACAGACAAAGTCGAATGATTAAAGTTGTCATAATGAATCGATTATTGCTGGGTGTTGGTAGTGGTAATCGATTAAACTTATCTCTTAATGAATCGATTATTAGGGTTAGGTTGGATTATATGATTTTATATATTATTTGTTTAATATATTATTTGTTTAACTGAGTAGCTTCTAGCGGATAGGGCTCTTTTAAAGGTGAGAACACAAATCATACCGACCACATCCTGCCATGTCATTAATCCACTGAAACATGCACAACCAATGAAATAAGCAACATATATATGAATTGATTAAAGTTGGCATAATAAATCGATTATTGTTGATGTTGGTAATCGATTATACTTTTCTTAATGAATCGATTATTTGGGTGGGGACGATATTACAAGTGATAATCGATTAAATTTGGGTTATTGAATAGGTTATTTTGATTAATCAATTAATTTTTATTTAATGAATCGATTATTGGGGTTAATAAACTACATTAGTATAAAGAAAATGACCTACGGTCAAAACTAACTAGTCACCACTTCCACATAAAATTTTCACTGCCGTCGATGGGCGTTGCACGGTGCTTCCTTTACGAACTGTGATGCAGCGAACTTAGTTGTGAAATAGATGCTGACATTAAGGGCTACAAAGAAACAATCGGGGCATTTAAGCAATTTCAGGTTTTATAATTTCTGCCACCAAGAAGTTAAATTTATTAAGAAGGCACCGAATTTACCTCCAGTAGCAGGTCATTTTCATGGTGCACCCGTGCACCACTTGTGAGGTGGTCCATCCTGGACTTCACCCAAAATCCCAACATAATCGACAAAAAGTGAACTTGAAATCTTTGAGTTGCTGCAGTTTTGCTATTATCAATTGTGTTAACTCTCATTGGCAATATAACCACAACATGTGTTTCAATTAGAAAATTCATGGAGACAAACTTCACTTGTGATGGCATGGTGCAGGACTGCAAGAGTTCAAAACCCGTTGGAATTAAGCATCTTGTGACCAAGACCAAGCGATGCTCTTGCGAGGATTAATATCACACCAAAAGAATAGTAGGAGATCTCGTGTTCTTAAATAGTAAAAAATGATTTGCTATTTACACCAAAAAAAAAATAGTAAAAAGAAAAAGAAAAAGAAAAAAAAAGCTCTCATTCACAATATAGAAATGATTTAAGTTTTAATCAAACAGCATGTGTGGCTTGATTTGGAGGCAGACTAGGCTCTTGGGGAAACCTTCAAATACTCGAAAATATTTCGCTCAAGGGGAGTGACCTTATGTGAAGAACTTACACATGAGAGGGAATTATTGGAAATTCCAAGTGTGAGTAAGATGTAGATGAAAAAATTCTACATTGGAAAAAAGTTGAGAAGTTGAAGGATATATAAGTGGAAAAGACTCATAGACCTAATGCCTTAAGGTTTTCGATCAAGATGTGGTGTTAAGCCCACTTATGTGGTTCTTTACTTAGCCCGTGAAAGAATATCCCTCAGTGCTTTGCACTCCCCTGATCTTAACAAGTGGTATCAGAGCCGATGGTTTGGGTGAGACGAGTATTAGTGAGAAGGCAGTTGTTGGTTGATCTATGTGTGGGGTCCCTAGCATCGAAAGTCATCCTAGCAATGTGGAGGTTAGGCAGTGAGTTCTGCTCTAGATGATAGGCAATGCCAAGAAAAGTATGAAGAAGAGTGTATATGGCCTAATTTGGAGGTTGGTCGGGCTCTTGGTCACACCATCACATACTCGAAAGGCTTTCATTCGAGGGGGGCATGCTCTCGTGTGGAGGACTCACAGTTGAGAGAGAGATTGACAGGTATGAAAATGTGAGTAAAATAAGTCTCACATCGAGAGTGAATGGTAAAAGTAAGGAACATATAAATGGATGAACCCATGAACTTGCCTTAAGGTTTTTGGGGTTAAAATGTGCCAAATTCACGTATGTAATTCTTTGCTTAGTCCATAAAAAAGAATATTCTCATATTTTTGGCTCCTCCTATGGTCCAACATAAAACTCTCAAATAAAATGCCAAACATGTTCTCACTAATTACCAAGCAAGTAATCACAAGACCAAACAAAAGAAAGTTGTCTTCCAAAAAAGAAAACCCAATTGAAATGCATTTCCTTAAAAATTGTTCTTTGCCTTGTAGTGTTTCGTCTTTTCATTATACTTGGTTGACTTATACATTTCTAGTTTTGTGGAAAAAATTATTTACAAAGTATAATTAACGTCCAATAACTAATATTACCCCAGTTTGAATTTAACAATTTTAAAATTAACAATATTATTGCACTATTATTATCATTATTATTTTATATTATGAATTAAGAGAGAAAAAAATTCCATCACAATCTTGAATTTTGTTCCCCTAAAAGTGAGGGATATGCTTCAATGAGTAAATTGTACGATTCTAACCTTGATTTGATAATTAGGTGTTTAGAATTTTATAACATGTACAAGTACATACATCAACAGTCCGTTGATCTAAGTGGCAAGGAGCGGGTTTCTCTTAAACAAGGTTTCAATTTTAAGTCTTGTGAATGAAAAAAATAGGCGCTGGGAGAGCTTTATCCTCTTAAATGGGTCTTTCCGGCTTAACTCAGATTAGTCGGAGTTCAATGAGATTTTTGAATATCAAGGGTCTCAGACCAAAATGTACATACATAAAAAATCATATATATGTGCTTTTACTAGATTGATTTTCTCATCAAATCATTATGATTTTGTATGGTTTATAAATGAGATAAAGTATTTTGACTCGACTTTTTAATAGGGAGTGAGAAATTGTTGAGTCTCCAAGCGTCCGTCAGATTGCTAACCCTAAGTTTTGATGAATACAAACACTAAGTATGATTAAATAAACCTTATGAATATTGTCGATGCCTGACCTTAAGTATGCAGATTGACAAATCAAAGTTAAGTCTATATAAAAGACTAAGAACTATAAGGAGCAAACAAAGTGTCAAGTATCAAGCGTCGAAAGACTTGACGAAGCAATTATCGAGAATCAAGCGCATAAAGATACAAAAGGATGTTTCCATTATTCAAGTGTCAAGTTCCAAGTGTCCAACAACTTGACAAGTCAGATTTTCAAGAAACAACTGTCAAACAATGAAGATTAAAAGTATTGAGAAGAACATGTTTTATGAAAAAAGACTGATTGTCCAAAACATAAACATGTCCAAGAGTTTTCGGCATACTAAGTATCTACAAATAAAGTTCAGAATGACTTAAACGACTACATATTTGAAAAAGAATCTCCAGGTCCAAAAGTAAACATTCAATGGAAAATTGTACCTCGTTAAAAGAAAAGTTGCCCTTCAATAGAAGTTGCAAGAAGTCTTTTTTTTTTCCTGATACTCCTATGACTTGCACCAAAATTGAAACTTCGTTGATCGAAAAAGCAAGGCTACACTACTACAAATCTCTGATTTCCCTTCAGAAAAAGTGAGAACAACGTTTCTCCGCATTAAATGAATGACTAGAACGATTCTATTTCATTTATGGAGGTACAAATGTTTTGAATTAAATAACTTACTAAGTGGGAAATGTCTCTAACAGATCGAATTTATTGAAGCCTATATATATATAAAGAAGACATTGAAGAACTGCTGCAAATGGCAACGCACTTTTAAACGCTTGCATTACTCTGCGGAATCAATTCTTTATTCTTTCACTCTTTATTCTTCTCAATCATTTGTATTCAATAGAGAAGTTATTTTGAAGTCATACCAACCATTTATAAACGACCTTTTCATGCTTTCATTAAACAGTGTGTAACAACAGTGTTTGAACTTAGTCATGTTTTAATTAGTATGTATTATCAATGTAAAGATTTTTTACAATGTCAAGCCATTATAAACTGACACATTATTAAAAATGTTTGACTCTTACCATAACTACCTAACTCTTACACTACAACAAAAAACGCTTTTAATAGCGTTTCTGTACAAACTTTAATAGCGCGTTAACGCGCTATCTATGTCCCTATAATTAAATGTTGTCAATAAAGATAGCGTTTAGGAGGCGCTACCACAGGTGTAACTTTAGATAGCGTTTTCCTAAATAAACGCTATTGTAAGGTCGTTTTAAAGTTTTCGCGGGTTGTCTTAAGATAGCGTTTGTTTTAACAAACGCTATCTAGAGTTACACCCTAGGATAGCGTTTTCAGAAACAAATGCTATCTTACGTATGACTTTAGATAGCGTTTGTTGAAACAAACGCTATCTATTTGATAATTTTTTTTTTTCAAGCTCAGTTTAATTCTTATATCTTTACTTTCTCCCTGCATGTTCAGCAAAAAGCTATTCAGAGGCTACAATCCAACAGGTGCATCAATCACATACTTTAGAACATATATGACAGTGTGCAGCAATCACAACACAACAAAAAAGATGTCAATATCATCATATATTTATGTAACAATCTCCAACAGTATGTGCAGCAAAACTCAGGCACCTAAGTTAGTTGAACCAAATTAAACCATACGTAACAAAGTACATATATACTTTAGATCATATATATGACAAGGGTAATCAAATAAAATTATCAACAATATAGCGAGACCAATCTTCCTTGACTTCAGATAGTTGAGCACTGGAGTATGTGAAGCATTTGCAGTCAGGGAAGTACTGCAATATCAAAATTTAATAAATTAAGTTACAATTGCAATAAGCCGATAACATTTGAATGGTCACATTTAAGAGTAAATAACCAGTACTGAAACTACATACCGTCACTGGTATTTTAACTTAGTATTGTAAGATAATTTCCTTCATGAAACGCATGACGTAATATCCACAATCTATATTGTTGGTTTGTCTAGGGCACTATAAAACAGAAATAATAAATCAGTAAATTTTTTGAAGAAAATTATTGCTTATTAAGTTTTGCAGATATATATACCACTATTTGGATCCATTTAATGTTGTTTGCTTTTGAACGAGGCACCTTAGCTCCGCTACATGCGCGGTAAATTTTCAAAGCACTAATCACAAAATCAAACAAACTTCATTAGGAAACATTTTCAATCATCACAAAAACAATCTTGAAGCAGAAATTGATAACTATAGGATTTCTGGAAGTTTATGACCAACATCCTGAGGAATTTCACCCCACAAGGAGTTTGCAGCTAAGGCCAAGTTAACAAGAAGACAAGTTGTATATAACAGGTGGAACAGTCCCAGCGAAATTGTTAAGAGTGAGATCAAGCTCAATTAGATTATTTAGCCTACCCAAGTCACAGGGAATCCTTCCTTCACTTCACTTCCAGTGTTCCACACTCCACACAACAAAATGCTAACCCTCAATCTCAATTTCAATCCTATTTCTTCGTAAGTTCTCTCTCTCTTTCTCTCTGTTTTTCTTCCCTCTTAGTTTTATTATAATAAATAATAAATAAATAAATATATATGATATTGTGGCAGGTTCTCAATTGTTCCCTTTCTATCTACTCAAACTCAAACTCAAACTCAAACTCAGTTATTACTTCCTTCTTCCAATCTCAGTTACTCCTTTACTGCACGTACTGCTACTCTCTCTCTCTCTCTCTCTCTCTCTCTCTCTCTCTCTTTAATGATTGCTTTTGATTCTCTGTTTAATTTCCACTTTCACCTTTGGTTGCAGCAACCAGAAAGTTCAAGACTTTTCAGCTCAATAAATTTAACTAATACGCACAACAGACAGACAGACACAACTGAAACTCTTCTCACTCTCATCTCTTGACCACACCCATAGTACACAGCACATCCCATTGTTTCTAATTCTTTGAACTCATCTGCTTCTGGCCAAGGACTTGAGTCCAACTACTAATGCCCATGCCCCACAAAAAAAGGAAGCGCTTTAACAAAAACTGATACATAAAAAAGTCTTGTAAGGCATGAATAAAAAGAGAACAACTCCATGCTAAAATCATCCAGCTTGAAAAACAATTGGATATGAAAGGAAAATTAGATGTCATGAAGCACTAATCATTAAAGAGCGTAAGAGCAATGATGAGCTGTAGGAAGCTCGAAAAGAATTGATTGCTTACCTATTGACCATATTCTTTAAGGCTAGGCGATTCTTAGGATCAGAATGCAAGGGATCCAAATAATAAACAATCTCTTCAACAGGATTGATCCCTAACAACACCCAATGCTCCCTACGAAAATGTTAAGATAGCAAATCCTAAGCAACTCAAGTTTTATATAATTCATTAACGTAAATTAAGTTCTAAAGGATAAGTGACTCACCCTACATTGCATGGTGCCAGAAACAAGGGCTGGCATTCTTTGTCTGTAATAGCCAAGCGGTCAGCTATATACTGTGATTGTGATTCCCCATATAAGAATGTAGATATTCGATGTGGGGATAAGAACAGAAACCTCCTCGTTCTTCCATTTTGAAGCAAAAATTCTTCATACAAATACCTTAAATTAAAATATACAAATAGGTCAATCCGATGACATAAATATTTAAATGGAAAGATTAATAAACTGATTTAGTACCTGATATATATGGAAATAACAGAGGCACTTAATTGTCCATGATTCAAAATTTCATTGATATTTTCAATACCAATAATATCAACGATATGATCACCAAAAATACTTGCTTCTATCTCTATGTGCAATTGGTCATCATCCCTCATCTTCTTACGTACATGTATTTTAAGAAAATGGCAATATTCTAGAGAAAGACTATCAGAACCAGTTGTAGGATGGATGGTATGAGATTTGCCCCCCTTCTTTACTGGGGTTGTAATAGACTCCTTTGTATGTTCGGACACTAAGCCCTTATCTTTAGATTTTGCAGGTACCTAGAAGTTTTGCATTTTAGTACATCAATTAGAGACCAACTAATGTAATAAATATATGCAGATTATGATAAGGTGGAAAAATCCAACATACCATATCCATTACAACCACGAGGTTGATTGGCCATGCCACATAAGTACCTATTGCATCTCTTATTGTCATCACATCTGCCTCATCAATAGGTATGGGCAATGGCGCATCCCCCTCAACTGCAACCTCAACTCCAACTTTCACATGGTTTAAGGGTAGTGGGCGGGTGTGCAATGTTTCACCTTCTGGTCGATTATATACTTTACCCTTGCCAACCATGCGGCGGGTTGGGGTTGATAAAAATAGTCGACATGAGTTGACACCCTAAACCAATGATAGATAAATGAGCTATGAAGTCTGTTATAAGTAATTGAACATGTAATAGATAATGCAAAATTTCAGGCCTTACAACAGAGCACAACAAAATTTCAGGCCTTACCTCGGGAAGCTTGATAGTAGATGCTAGAGTGCAACTATCTTTGACGCTTGGGCTTACTAAATTATCCTGCCTCTCCTCATCCTCCTTTTTTTTATGTTTATCTTCCAAATTGTTCACTTTTTCTGTGAGTTGCTCCACCAACGTCTCCAACCTTTTAATTTTAGTTAAATCTCCTTGTTTTGTATGACTTTCCGGTGGGAAGTAGTCTCCTTGAGAGACACCAAAACCAACACCCCTAACACGACCGGGGTACTCTGGCACACCTAGGGCTTTGGTAAGAATATCTTGGCGGCCACAAACTTGTATCTCTCCCTCTGATGCAGACTGTAGGGTCACCTGACATAGTTATTAGTGATATGGAAATGTTAAACATTACTATTGTCATAAGAAAATAACAAATAAAAATGTTAACACTATGTTACTTACACATTTATTCCACACATGCTGGGTATTTTCGTTTTCAATCACACCCGCCTTGTTCATACGGGCTTTCTTCCACACAATATGGCGCTCAATTTTTGTAACTTCTGACTCTGCCTCCTTTATCTGTACATTGAAATAATATGTATAGAAATTTTTTTTTCAATCTACTTCTGAATGCTCGATGAAGTTTCTCGGCTTCCTGAAGTACAAATCTCCGTCGGGATTCGTCAACATTAAAAGACATATGCAAAACAACAAAAACAAAGTCAAAGAGTAAGTATGTTTACAGAAGAAACAATATAACTCACAAATATTAATAACTACCTGTATATCAGCCCATAAGTTCTCTTTGGAAGCATCCAAAGAGTTATCCTTCCAATTATCACAAGTAATTGGGATCATCTGCCGAACAGCCGACCCAATGTAACTCTTCATTTTTTTGGCATTGGAACGAATTGGTTGATCCTTATAATTCCAGTCAACCTAATAAAAATGATAAAGTAATTAAATCTATATAACAAACAACATAATGAAATCCTTCGATTAGTAAGTAAATTACCTCAAACTTTAGTCCTTTACTCCTAGCGCGGATGATTGCCTTCATAATTGTTGGCCCACGTCGCTTCACATTGGCAGCACTAGCATTATTGGAAGATGCCATTTACCTACAGCAAAATTAGACACACAAGTAAAATGATACTGAAAAACCATACACGTTTAATTAGATAAATCACTAAATATAAATTTAATTGATCATAAAGTTCATGTAAACACAGACAATACATACATGTTTAATTCGATCTTTTTCTTTTACTTGTTTGATTGAGACTTGATAGTCCTTTATTAGTACAAAATGGCGGATTAACCCAAAGCCCCTCATCATGATCATCTCTTGTATACATATCATCATCTCTAGTTGGATCAATCTCAATTGATTGTGATGTCCCAATGAAAGGATCATCTTCAATATCGACATCTTCATGGTCATGATCATCAATCTTAGTAACAATTATTTTATTAGTCAAGAGAACAATGGACCACTTCATATCAGCTGGATCAGTGACATAGAACACTTGTTGAGCTTGAGATGCTAATATAAAAGGCTCATCTTTATAACCTACCCTATTTAGATCCACCTTCATGAATCCTGACTCATCAATCCGAACACCGTTATTATTGTCAACCCACTTACAACCAAACACACCCACCTGAAACATTGTGTAATCCAACTCCCATATGCGTTCAATGACGCCGAAGTATGACATATTTGCATAAATGGGGTTTCTATCTTTGGCACTCGAGATATGCATAGACTGAGCTACAAGCGTCACACCACTATTTTGCATTGTACTCCGATCATCTTGTTCTTTTGTATAGAATGTGTACTCATTAATTTGATAACCATTGTAAGAGAAGACATGCAAGCTTGGACCTTTCGCTAACCATCTCAATCTTTCTGAAACTGAAGTAGGATTTACAATCAATTCTGCTAAAATGTGATCTCTTAGCCACGTTATAAAACAACGATTGTGTTCTCTAGTTAACCAATTCTGATTTTTATTTGGATACGAACTCTTAAGTATGTCCTTGTGTTTTTCAACATATGGCTCAACCTCATCGGCATTGTGTAAAACATATAAGTGTGCTTGCTCCCATTCTGACCTTGGTATGGTCACTATTTTAGTTCCAGTAATTCCTTGCCCCATCGTTCTCCCTGTGTGACGAGACTTTGGCAGCCCTATGGAATCAACATTCGTTAGGTATTCTGTACAGAATTCAACAGCTTCTTCCACAATATATCGTTCAACAATACAACCTTTTGGCCGTGATCGGTTTTTAACATAGCCTTTTAATATCTTCATATAACGCTCAATCGGGTACATCCATCTGATATAAGCTGGCCTACACAGTTGTGTCTCTCTAACAAGGTGAATGGTTAGATGAACCATTATGTCAAAGAATGAAGGTGGAAAGTACATCTCAGGCTCACACAAAGTCACAACTATTTCCTTTTGCAATGATGGCAACTTCCCAGGGTCAATCACTTTGCTGCAAATTGCCTTGAAGAAGAAACAAAGTTTAGTTATGGCCCCCCGCACTTTGTTAGGCAAAATGGACCTTATACCAATTGGTAGCAACTGCTCCATGAGAACATGACAATCGTGGGACTTGAGACCTTTTAACTTGAGATCTTTCATTGATATGAGATTCTTAATGTTTGAAGAATACCCTTCTGGAACCTTAACTCCGTCAAGAAACTTACAAAAAACAATTTTTTCTTTTCTAGATAGAGTGTGAGCGGCCGGAGGAAGATATGTACGCTTTCCCTTCTTCGTCGGTCCCAATTCTTCTCTTATTCCCATACTAACTAAGTCCAATCTTGCATTGATTCCATCTTTAGTCTTCCCTGGCACATTGAGTAAAGTACCAATGACAATATCACATATATTTTTTTCAATGTGCATCACATCAAGGAAATGTCTTACATATAATGACTTCCAATATGGCAACTCAAAGAAAATCGACATTTTTTTCCACCCTCTTGTGACAACCTCACTCGCAAAAGGTTTACCAAATTGGATACTCAAATTCTTTACCTTTTCAAACAATTGCTCACCCGTCAACGGCGAAGGAGCTCTGCCTTCTTCCGAGTTCCCATTGAACGCTTTTCTCCACCATCGGTAATGATGAGTTGGATGCAAAAATCTACGATGCCCGAGGAAGACATTCTTCTTACAATGTTCCAACCGCATCCAATCTGTACCCTCGTCACATATAGGACATGCACACTGACCCTTGATGCTATATCCCGACAAATTACCGTACGCTGGAAAATCATTAATTGTGCCAAACAACATTGCCTTCAAATTGAAACTTTCTTCCTTATACCCATCATACACCTCTACACCTGTCTCCCACATTTGCTTCAAGTCTTCAATTAAAGGAGCCAAGTATATGTCTATATCATTTCCTGGTTGTTTGGGCCCAGAAATTAACATAGACAACATCATAAATTTGCGCTTCATGCATAGCCATGGGGGTAGATTATAAATCACCAAAATCACAGGCCATGTACTGTGGGAGCTACTTTGAACACTGTGCGGGTTAAATCCGTCAGTAGACAATGCAAGTCGTAGGTTTCTTGGTTCTTGCCCGAAATCAGGATAATCATAATCAATTCTCTTCCATTGAGGAGAATCTGCCGGGTGTCGTAGCTTGCCATCTTGAATCCTTTCATCCTGATGCCATATCAAGTGCTTTGCATCTTCTGAACTGCGATACATACGCCTAAATCTAGGTATTATGGGAAAATACCACAAAACCTTCTCTGGAACTGATTCTTTCTTCTTATACCGTGAGGCATTGCATTTAGGACACACGTTTAATGATGCATATTCATTTCGAAATAAAATGCAATCATTAGGACATGCATGTATCCTCTCATAACTCATGCCAATCGAACGTAACATTTGTTTAGCCTCATATGTCCGACTAGGAAGCACATTATCCTCCGGCAACATATCTTTTAATAGTGAGAGTAAGTCCGTAAAACTCTTATCAGTCCATCCATTACCCGATTTCAAGTTATACAACTTTAACATCGCCGACAATCTTGTGAATTTAGTACAACCATCATACAATGGTTTCTCGGCATCACTTAGCAACCTCTCAAACATTTGGGGACAATCCCGAAGATCTTCTTCAACCGCATTTGCAATGTCTTCAAAACGATCACCCTCATAAGTACTTGTGTTTGTATCATTTGATGAATATCTCACACTAGTCCTCATATCATTTGACTCATCTCTTATCTCACCATGTTTTGTCCAACATGTATAACTTTGATCGATTCCATTACACACTAAATGTTCTTCCAACTCGGCTACACTAACTCGCTTTGCATAACAACAATCTAAACAAGGGCATATGATTCTACTAGGGTTTTCTGCATGACGAACTGCAAACCTAATAAACTCTTTCACTCCATCCTCATAATCCTTCGTTAAACGATTAGCAGACATCCATTTCCGATCCATGCTTTCTTGATCTACCATTTTTCAATACAAACTTTTAATTCACTTGCAGGGCTAATATCTAGTTGATGCTCCTACGTAAAGCACTGTGTGGTTGTTAACTTAATAGACAAGCTAGAACTCCTATTCAGCAAAAAAACATTAAATGATGAAAAGATTTAGAAATTTAAAACAAAATTAACAAAACTCCTTTTTTGGAATGCATGAAAGGGAGTTGAGAGGAAAAGGAAATACATTTGATCTTTGGCAAATATCAAACTAATGTGTCTATGAATGGTAGGAGTGAGTGAGTGTGGGTTCCTTTTTTACTTTAAGCCTAAGAGAGTATATTATTACATGGGGTTTTTGATGCCCATGGTTTGTGGACAGACAGAACAAAGCAAACTGAAATGAATGGATTGATTTTTCTGTACTATGCAGACTAACACAGAATTGCTACTGAACTCGAGTACTCCTGTCAGATGCAAGTGGAGATGATCAAACAATGTAACAAATTCAAATAGATCAGCAGTGACATTACATACCATTAAGCATTAATTTCCACCAATCAGCATTCATCTTGACAATTTTTTTACTTTGTTCATGTGAAATTCTAATCTAGATGCATCAACTGTCTAACTGAGTAACATTTAAAGTGTCATAATCAAACTGAGAAAGACAAGCTCTCAGCACAATATGATGAAACAAAAGAATGGCAATCAAAGCAGGAAATAACCCTTCAAATTGACTCATAAAACAAAGAAGCAACGAGATACCTAAATTTGGCTGCGCGATTGGCTGAGTTTCACTAACAGAGGAGCTTTGTGGCACTTCCTTAACAGAGCTTTGTGGCACTCAGCGAGAGGGTGAGAGAGTGAGAGAGGGAGAGATAGTCTGAAAGCTTTCTCCGCCGCAACATTCACCGCCGCAGCATTCACCGCCGAGGCAGAGAGGGTGATGAAATGAGTTATTAGCTGCGCGACGAGGCTGAGTTTCACTAACAGAGGAGCTTTGTGGCACTTCCTTAATAGAGCTTTGTGGCACTCAGCGAGAGAGGGAGAAAGAGTGAGCGAGGGAGAGAGGCTAAAAGCTTTCTCCGCCGCAGCATCCACCGCCGAGGCAGAGAGGGTGATGAAATGAGCGCGGGGGTGAGAGAAAGAAAAGATATATTAATTAGGGTGAGGGGAATGAGCGCGGGTGATGCTATATTGCGGGAAGTTATAAAAATTACCTACGATAGCGTTTTTAAAAGACACGCTATCTTAGGTATATCATTTAATAGCGTTTTATGAACAAACGCTATCTTAAATGTATCTTTTAATAGCGTTTTCTGAACAAACGCTATCGTAGGTTACACAAATTTTTTATCATTTATTTTGAAACATAAACGATAGCGCTGTAGAAAACAAACGCTATCATAGTATAACTCTTTAATAGCACTTTTTCTAACAAACGCTATTAAAAGGGTACAAACATTTTTAATATCGTTTCCGCTTTACAAACGCTATTAAATGAGCGTTATTGTAGACGCATTCTGGCGTAGTGTTAGTTTGGTTCGATACAAAACAAGAGGAAATTAAGAACTGCAAGGAGAAGAAAATGGGTAGAAGATACCTTTTTCACTGGTTTGGATTAGAATGGAAAAAGGGAAAGAGAAAAAAAAATGGATAATGGGTCCCATAAAAAGTTTTCTCTTCTACCATGGGAAGAAAAGGGGAAGAGATGTAATGGTTTGGACAAATTAAATAACAACTTTACCTTTTTATTTTGAAATGTGCAAATATGTTATTGAAGACAAATATGTTTTTACAAGCAAAATAAGTTTTTCTTTCTCTTCTATTTCTCTCATACTTCTTTTAATCCAAACAACCTAAAAATCTATCTATTTTCTACCCATTCTATCTTCTTGCCTACTTCTTTCCTCCTTAGTTTTTTTTCTGATCTAAACATACAAGTCACACATAAGATGATTTATGATTGATCGACAATATAAAAAACTTTACACTGATAGTGTATCAAAATTAAACTCTTATATTGAATTTTCGAAGAGGTGTATAATTCTTATATATATGTGGGATCATTGACACCAGTGTCGAAGTTTACTTTTCTATCAAATTTTAACCGTTGATTTTAATTTGAGTTAACCACTTAAACTTATCGTTTTTATTAAAGAGGGAAAATAATTAAGAGTAGCCATAAGCTCAAAAGGAAAAATAGAATAAATATATAATGGAGAAATATATTAAGTATATTGAATTTTAATTAAATTTATAATATTTATTTATAAATTTATTTATATTTCTAATTCATATATATTTATCATTTATTTGTTTTCTCTTTTATTATACGACCAAATTTTATAGTATTAGTTGGATATATATCTTTTATATTGTTAAATATTTTTTTTATAAAATAAATTAAAAGGGAGTATAAGGATTACTCCAAATCTATATACATCAAAGTCCATTCAGCCACTTAGCTCAAAGGAAACCATAGGTGCACAAAATGCATACCCCTAACCTATGCTAACACCAACTTCAAAAAAAAAAAAAAAAAAAAAAAACCAATGCTACCACCAGCCAGAAATCAATATAAAAAACCGCATAAAAAGAAAGTTGTCAAATATCCCCATTTTCTACATATCACACTACAATAAATTTGTCATATATCTACGAACATTTTTAGTGACAGATGTTAAAACTGTAGGTATAGGTATTAGTATCAGTCAAACCGTAAGTAAAGGTAGATGGACCGTAGATAAAACTTAATACAACTGTAGGTAAATGTATGTGGATCATAGATAAAGCCTATAGTAACAATCATTTCCCATTGTTATTCGTTGCTCATAATGGACGGTTGGACCAGTCGTAGGTGAATATAAATTTTACATATACCTATGGATTTTAAATATATAGTGACAGATTTTATCTGTCACTGAAAGATAAATTTCTTGTAGTGCGGCAATAATCATTCAGCATACCCCATAAAACACCAATTGCAGCGCCAGAAACTACTGCAGTGGGGCTGCTAAGCCATGATGTCTCTACTCCATGATTAGTGTGTTTGGTATAGCTTTTATTTGGACAAAATCACGTTCAAAGAGGTGTGGGTGTGGAAGCTTCAATTTGAAGCTTTCACGATTAGCTTCTAAATTTTCACAATAATATCACTGTTATCGTGGTTTTGATCCCGACGCAGTTTTCTAACGCATTACCAAACAGGTAGTTAATGTTTTGAAATTTCTTCACAGTAACAGCAACCAATTTTTTTTATAAGAAAACATTATATTGATTATAAGTACAAGTGATATTATAAATCATATAAAATAATATTAAGAAAAAGAAAAAAAGAGCAAAACCTAAAAAAATTAATACTGCTTCTACCTAGATAACAGTATATATATGCTTTACTATAATCCTGACCCCAAGGAAAAAAACAATAGCCATTAACAGCAACCATCTACCCTGCCTATCGTCAACTAACATCCAACCCTCATGAAAACCGCAGCCCCACCCAATTCAACATATTAACAGCAGTCCATATATACTTGCAGCTGCCTTAGAACCACCGAAAAGACCACCTAAGCCGCATCAATAATCAGATCCTGCACAGAGTTTTTCCTTCCCACATGAACAAGTGATAGCAGGCTCAAAAGCAACCGATAGACGTAGATGATATTGTTAAATAGTGATGTTCAAAATTTCAAAATTTGACACAAATTATGTAGATGATACATAGTTATAATTCAAGGGTCTTTTTCTTTCTTTAGCAATTTCTGATCTCTAGCGGACCTCTCAGTAGGATTTGAACCCAGATGAAATTTTGATGATTGGCTCTTGCAGGATTCTCAAGAAATTCTTCGATTTCTTCCGGAAGCAAATGAATAATCATCTGCTCTAAACTTATACTTATTTTAGTCATATATGTGGAACTCGGATTGCTTCTCCAACCCCACACTACGCTGGATTATGCCTTTGGAAGTGCACATTCAATAGCATTTTGCAGTGAAACGCTATGTTTAAGGAGGGGGAGAATGTGTAATAGCACTTCTTTCCGGAAACGTTATCATAAGTATGAGAATAGACAGTGTTGTCTATTCTCTTTTTGCCTATTATATTTTCATAACGTATACTTCCTCCCCTCACGTGCTCACACAAAACACTCGTTGTTCATTCCTTCCTCCCCACGACCTAAGTTCAGAACCTCTCCCAAACACCACTCTCTCACCCCTGCCACCGCGAGGACCACCGCAACCCTCTCAAACCCTAACCTCACCTGCATTGTTCATGCGCCTTCTCTTCACCCAACGCGAGAACCACCGTCAGGACCAGTGTGCTCTCTGCCCTCCTTTTCACTGCAAGCTCCCAGGTAACACCCCTCTCTTCCCTGCAACCCCCTCTCTTCCCTACAACCCCCTATTTTTTTTTCTTATTTGCAAATGGTGTATACAACTTTGTTGTTTTATGATAAAATTGTATCGGCAAATGTATAAAATTGTATTTTCTTTTCATCTTTGAAAAGAAATGCAATGTCTAGAAAGATTTTCTGTTGTGGAATGTCTAATCTATCTATCACTAGAATTGAACCTAAGACCTATGTCTCAACTTATCTCAGGTGGGATTTATGTTTCTGATATAGGTGTGTGTTATTTCCAGTGCAGAGAATTGAAATCTTGGGCCAGTTGGGTTGCATTCCGAACTACTTGGTTGCACCTCCTAAAGATCATCTTGTTGAAAAGGTAAGTAAGGTTTGATTTGGTCTATTTTGTTATACATTGCTTCTTAGTTGATAGGTTAGTGATCAATTATGAGTTCTGATATGTATGTGTGTGTGTGTGCTCGTGTTTGCTTGATTTCAGTTTTAGTTTCATTGTTGGTGTTTGCTCGATTGGAGCAAAATTGTTGGTGTGCTCGGTTACCTCCTTTCTCAGGTAGCTTACTTGACTAGTTCTTGGTACTTCCTTTTAAATTTGGTATTTGATTTAGGAAGAAATAAAGAAACTAATAATTTTGGATTCTCTCAGGCACCTGTGTCAATCAACTCTCTGTTGTTCAAGCTACTCGGCTTCACTTTGGTACTTGCTATTCCCCTGGCTTTTTTTTAATCATTTAGTTGTATCATTAGACATGTTTATTTTAGTATCGATATACATATGCATTAACCTTAGTTTCATGTTCAAGAACAATTTGTATATAGTTTTTGTCACAATATACAAGTTGTTCTTGAATTATCCAAAGTGGATAGTTTGAGATTGTAACTTCGCATTCAATCCACATTATTGTATGTCTTAATTACTTCTTGATCTAAGAATGTCATTGGTTTGTATTTTCTCATTGTTCTCTGGGTACATACCTAATTTGGGTCATAATACTACCTGAATTAAGTTGGGTGCTTGGAGAACTAAAGAGAAATGCTGCCAAATTTTTCTTAGAAAACAAGAAATAATTAAGACATACAATAATATATTGCGAAATTTACAATCTTGGATAGGATAAGAACCCCACCCTATAGTATCAAGTAGATATATGCACCATGCATGCATGTAGTACTCACTGAATGTAGATGTCACTACAAGAAAAATGTTGTTTAGCTACCGAATTTTCCGGTAGCTAATATCTAAAATTCGGTAGCTAAATTGTTTAGCTACCGAATGCAGTTGGTAACTAAAGTACTGGTAGCTAATCGATTTAGCTACCGAATTTCACTCCCGCCGCCAATAGATACAGAATATTTCGGTAGCTAAATGTAAAAATTGTGGTCGCTGAAATGGTCACGTAAATTGTGTCTGTTACCAATTTAGCGACCGAATTGGCGACCTAAATTTCAAATTTGTAGATTTTATTTAGCTACCGAATCCAATTCGGTAGCTAAATATAAATTATTATTATTATTTTGAAAAACTACCAAACTTTTACCCAAATTACCACCCTGCTTAATCATACAAAACAGAGATAAATTACATAAAATTATACTCAACTCAAACAACAATATAAATCCACCATATATATAAACATCTAATACAATATCCAAATAGAAGCAACATATGTAGTACAATGGTGGTAGTAACTAAATGTAACAAATATAATATCAATGTGCTGGGGGTGGGGGAATCCAGCCATCATCGTCCTCGCCATCGTCCTCATCATCGGCACCTGGATCAACATGCGAATCATCTTGTGGAACGACACTAAAGGAGCCGGGCCTATATCCCAAGTGCTGGAACAACGCGTACATCTCTCTGTATCTGATCCATCGTCCTTTCCAAGTGGTTTATCCTGTTGTCCTTCGCTACCAGCTCAGCATTGAGATTGGCGATAACCTTTCGTACGTCGGGGGTAGGGCCAGGATCGGATTGAGTATGTGATGTCGATGAGGTCACGTACTCATCCCCCATCCGACCCAACCCATACATAACACCCTTCTTATTTTTACCACCCACCACCTCCAAGAAAATGGCGTTGTCAGATGCAGCAGAGTGCTCTTGTCCCTGACTAGTGGCATCACCCCGTCTTTCATAAAACTTTTCCTGCATAATAAATCACATTAGAATTTTTAAATATTGAAAATAATAAAATATATAATCACACAATACCAGACACAAGCATACTTAGATAAATACATATGTAGTAAATAGTTTTGTCTTTGGTTTCCTTCGTGATAGATTTGAAATCTTATCATCCTTTTATTCAGCCTATGTAATGGATTCTCTTTACTTATTCCTCTTACCTTGGAAAATCAGTTGTACTAACCCGTAAGTAAATACTTGCAAGGCTATGATGCTACCACACACTTTGAAACCACAGTAAAAGATGTGATTGAGATTTACAGTAAGATCACAGGAAAGGTAATTTTATTCGTACCTTTTAGCTAATATACTACTGAAATTACATTTTTCATCTCAATTACAAAAATAACTTCACAGTTTAACAAAGAAATCAGAAAGAACCATCATAGTAAGCAAAAGGAGTCAGTGAACAAATTAACAGACTTTCTCTACTCTTTCAAATTTTACATTCTTTTTTTTTTTTGGTGTGAATGGTATCTTTTATTTAGAAAAAAACATGCTTGCAATTCAAGACTAGTTTCCTCGCAGGCCACAACAGAGGCACTCACAAAATGGGCTAAACCACCATTGGGTGTTGTCAAAATAAATGTCATTATGAACTCAAGCACCCCCTCTATGAACTCAGGGGTCAAATGTCCACAATCCTTCCTTCTATCCATCCACCTCCGATGCTCAGGTGCTTCCATCTCTGCTAACTAGAACAAGAATTCTTAGTCCAAGTTCTCCACCTTATTAAAATACACGTGCTCATAATATGGAATCTCAAACGGAAAACTAAGACTTTAATAAAATAATTTAAAACTTTAATCCTTAGTACTTGAAATTAAATTTCATATGTTCAACTTAACAAGGAGCAAGGAGACCATGACAATGAAACATTACATATCATGGTAGTTAGCAAATATAATAGTAACATTCACTTTAAACAATCGAGATTTCAAGATCTCAAAGCTAAATCACAGGAAGGTGTGAGAGTGTTGCTCCTTGTGTGGGATGATCCTACTTCTAGAAGCTTGCTTGGATATAAAACAGTAATGAACTTGGAATTATGTTTCTAAATTCTCTTATATACAGCAGCAGCAGAAGCAGAAACAGCAACAATAGCAGCAGAAGCATAAGTAGCAACATAAACAGAGAAGAAATTAAAGAGAAAATCTAAGTGCACCCCACCCCAACACTTACAAGATCTCTCTACTCTCCCCTCTTAAATTCTTCTCCCTTCCCTTCAAAATTAAAGCTTCACTTCCCCTTTCTCTCCCTAGAAATTCATTCTCTCTTTGATATATTTGCAGAGAGATAGATACCCCCCATGAATGAATAACACCCACATTAGATACACATCCAGCTACCATACACATAGATTTACCTTCTATTCCAACCTGCTCATCACAAGATCTATCTAAACCTAACCTAACCTTTATTATTCTTCACAGTATAAACAAATAATGTTAGATTGATTGGGTTTTTGAGATAGATAGATAGATATCAAACACTTTCAGTTGTGATGCCAATTAAACTAACAAAACATATGGTAACCAAAGTTATAAAAAAAATTACCAGGGAAGACAGGTGTACCAAGACTCACTCCAGGACTTGAGAATTACAAACAAAATATAACTGAAATAATTTCAGACAGAAGAACCCTTAACAAAATACCTTCCAAGTGAAAGCAAATTGCCAAGTGTGAATGTAATCGCAAACTTGATTGGTTTGAAGAAAACAAGCATTGACTGTAAGATGAGACAAAAAATAATGCCATTACATTAATGCTTATTCGTGTCTGCCAATATTAATTTGAGTTAAAAAGTTAATACGCTACATAAGGTAAAAAGAGTAACATTTGAGAGCCAAGTTTTCAGAGAGGCAGTTAAATAAATTATATTATCGTCGTAACATGACAAAAGTGAGAACTCGTTAAGAGATTTGTTCATTATCCTTGCATAGTATATATGTAGCTTGTATTCTATCTATTCTATTCCAACTGTCAATTTGAGTAAAAAATACAAAAGTATAGAAGTTTACTATTTATGCATTATAATTATAAGGAGAATTCTACAACACCTCTGCCTTGGAGCAATGGCAAAGTTGCTGCTTTGTGACTATGGTGGTCATGGATTCTAGTCGTAAAACCAGCCTCTCCACTCACAGGGGTAAGGCTACATACATTTGACCTTCCCCAAAACCCACACTAGTAGGAGCCTCGTGCACCCCGTCCTTTAGTATTGGTCAGATGCCGAAAATAAATTTGAATATAAACTTAATCATATATTAGAAATTAAATTATATTTTGCATCTAGCTTTTACAGAGTAAAAACTCAAAAATATAGTAGCAAGTAGCAAAAAGAGAATACAAGAAAAATATCAGCTAAAAACAGCCTAACCAGTTAATCCACCACTTCAATAGGTCTCATTGGAAAACATAAAGAAAAACTGATGCATCTTGTTGGAACCAAAGTGGTCATGGTCCAGATAATCTCTTAAGTTTTGATGTTAACAAAGAGCTAATTTAAGATGAACAAAGATTGGTTATGGACTAACGTGTTATATTAAGTGTGCAGGACAAATCTAAATATAGTCCAAAGACGTTATCTCGTCCAACATAGTCCAAAGACTCTATCTCGTCCAACACCTATTCCTGGTTTACGACTGGACGATAGTTTATAGAACCATTGAGTCCAAAGACTCTTTTGGTTACCTTCTGTAATAGCTAGTCCAATAAATGTCTTTTAAATTTCAAGCGCGAATATCTTTGTAAAAGCATTTGAAATTATTATTCCATGTAAAAGGCTTATACTAGTGGGACAAAACATTCTCTGTAAGATTCGTACAAAGAAAAGCATAAGCCAGAATGTCCCTATCACCTAAAGAAGTTGACCTTCTTGTTTTGGATAAACAAAAGGCAACTTTCTTCTACTCAGAGGATATGTCAGCACCACTTTTAGCTATCTCCCTGATAGTCCTTTCTGCTGATCAGAAACTTCAGAAGCTATCAGACTCAACGGATCAAATGCATTCAATGCTCATCAGAACGGATCCTTTTCCATCCGTTGAAGACTGAAGACTGCCCAAAGAAAAGAGGCTATATAAACCTTCATCTTTTGAAAGTGCAAGATCAACAAACGCTGAACAAAAAACTGAACTTGAGCAAAAAGAAGTGAAGCAACACAAAGCAATTCAAAATCCTTCTTGAAATAAAAGAGAAAATCTCAAAGCTTGCAAAGCTAGAAAAGCTACTCTGATTCTAACTTTCATTTTACTCTCTGTGTAGAGTTGTTTTCAAGAGTCTAAGCTTTAGTTTCGAATTCTCATATTTAGTGAGTTAGTAGAACAACCTTTTTTCAAAACCTTAGTTTGGTTGAGCCTGAAGAGGCTTGTCTGTAAAAGAATACTTAGAGAACCTGAAGAGGTTGAGAATACTGCCTGAAGAGGTGTTGAATACTTTGTAACAAAAGGTTTTTGTTATAGTGGATAAAGCTCTCAAGTAGAGAGGACTGGACGTAGCTCTTTGGTGAAGAGTGAACCAGGATAACATCTTTGTGTTCCTTTCTCTCCCTTACTCTTATTTTAGTTTATTATCTAATTAACTAACTGGGATTGAATTGCCTTTCATTACGCTGTCTTCCGTCTTAGTCAAAACTAAGTGAGCGTCCAACGTGGCGTTTGGAAGAGCTCTCTTTGCTTTCAATCGTTTTAGCGTCCAATCTTGAGAAAAACATTATCTGCTTACGAAAAGAATTTAAAATTCTCTAAAACACAATTCAACCCCCCTTCTTGTGTTTCAAACAGGTTCCTTCAATTGGTATCAGAGCTCAGCCTCTGGGTTGAGCACTTTGCCGTGTAGAGGAAAAGATCCTACTGCAGATATGTCTGGACCAGGTATGCCAAGCGGGAGTCAACCAGTTATGGAAGGCACTTCCATGACCAGATCGCCGTTCTTCAACGGTACTCACTACCTGTACTGGAAGGAGAGATTCAAAGGTTTCATCCTCAGTACAAACTCAGTTCTCTGGGCTAGAATCACAAATGGTCCTAACGTTTGTCTCAACTCTGACGGGACAGACAAAGCAGAGGACGATTGGACAGATGCTGAACGGGCCAGAATGGAACAAAATCATAAAGCAAGATATGCTTTAATGTGTGCTCTCAGTCCTGACGAATTTCAGAAGATTCACGCATGTGAATCAGCTAAACAAATATGGGACACCTTGTCTAATCTCCATGAAGGGACAACCAAGGTGAAGGACTCTAAAATCATCATGCTGGTTGGCCAGTATGAAATGTTCACCATGGCTGAAGGAGAGTCCATCCTTGACATGATGGGTCGCTTTCAGACGATCATCAACAATCTGAAATCCCTTGGAAAGGTGTACACTACCAAGGAGAATGTCACCAAGATTCTTAGGAGTTTGCCTAAGAAATGGAGACCTCTTGTCACTGCAATCACCCAAGCCAAAGATCTCTCCACTTTGACTTTGGATGATCTTGTCGGGACGCTTGTTCATGAGCAGGAGCTTGATCTTGACAATCCCGGAAAGAAGAACAAGGGGATTGCCCTGAAAGCTCATAGGTCCAATAACTCAAAAGCCTTAAAAGCTGATGAGTCCAGTGATGAAGCTGATCAGTCTGATGATGATGTATCAAACGATGACGAGCTATCCTTCATCTCCAGAAAGATTCAGAATATGTGGAGAAAGAAAAATGGAATGAAGAGAAGGCCATTCCAAAAGAAAAGCTTCAAGGACCATGCTGAACCCAAGGATAAAAGTCAACTGGTCTGTTTTGAATGTAACAAACCAGGACACTTCAAAGCTGATTGTCCTACGCTAAAGGACAAGAAGAAGTTCTTTAAAAAGAAGAAAAAGAACTTCATGGCAACTTGGGAGGACTTGAACTCTTCTGAAGAAGAAGAAGAAGAAACAAATGAAGAGGCTAATCTATGCCTATGGTCCAACAAGCAAGATGAAGACTCTTCGGACGATGAACAATTTGTTGCTCCCGGAGAAAGAAGTCAGGAGTCTACCTCTGGAAGAGGAAGGAATATGAATGTTCCACCCATCTTCAAGGGAACAGACTACACTTATTGGAAATCAATGTTCCAATTATACGTCCAAGCTCAAAATTATGAGCTGTGGGACATCTTCACAAACGGAGATTATCGTCCAACGATTACCCATGAGGACGGTTCAACATCGTCCAAACATGAAACAGACTGGACGTGTGATGACATCAGACGATGTTCTCAGAATGCCTATGCCAATTGGTGTCTTGTCAACGCCCTTGATCGTCCAAGATTGGACATGGTCTCGCAACTCCAAACAGCTAAGGAGAAGTTGGACGCTCTGGAACATCTGTTCAGACCAAGGAACTCGTCTACCTCAAATCTCTGCCTAATGGCCAAAAGCTCTTCGGACGCTGAATCAGAAGATGACGAGGTATCCGTTTCTGACTCTCTTCAAGAAGCATATGATGAACTGCTAAATGATTCTTCTATATTGCATCATCAATACATCGTGCTTAAGAAAAAATTGTCAAAAGTAAATAAGGAGTTGGAAGAGTCCAACAAATTAAATAAGCAGCTTGTTGAAGAGAATAACAAGCTTAAAGCTGAGAATGTCAGTCTAACTGACAAACTCACCTCTGAGTCCAGTGAACCTCATGAGGTAACTAGACTAAAACAAGAGGTATCCGATCTCACCAAAAGCGTAACTAAGCTTGTTGGAGGATCAGACAAGCTAGACCTGATATTGAGGTACACTAGATCACCTCATGATAAGTCTGGCCTAGGCTATGACTCTGAGAAACAAAATGCGTCTCAGAAAATATCAGGGTCCAACAAAAATCACAAGGCTTTTCATTCCTATGGAAAGCAAAAAGAACATAAATTGCATGCATCCAGAACTTATTGTAAGATTTGTGGAAAGAGTGGTCACACTTCTTCAAAATGCATTTACAAAAATAAAAACAAAATGCATGGACGAAGACCACCAACTAACCCAAAAGGACCCAAGTCTATCTGGGTACCTAAGAATATGATAATACCTGTTGCAGATCTGCTTAGCAACACGAAAAAGACCCCAGTCCTGGTACTTGGACAGTGGTTGCTCACGTCACATGACGGGAGAAAGGTGTATGTTCCAAGAAATCCATGAGAAGTCTAGTGGATGGGTCACCTTTGGAGGCAACCAGAAGGGTAAGATAGTAGGAATAGGTAAGATTGGCAAGTATCCTCTTCCCTCTATTGATAATGTTCTTCTGGTTGAAGGATTAAAACACAACTTGCTTAGCATAAGTCAATTATGTGACAGTGGGTCTGTTGTTTCCTTCAATAAAGGTGAATGTATGGTCAAGAACCCTGATGGGTCCATCTTATTCACTGCCAAAAGGCAAAATAATCTGTACAAGATTAATTTGGGGGAACTCTCAACTCAAAGTGTATCATGCCTAGTGTCTGTCGAAGATGAGCGATGGATCTGGCACAAAAGACTTGGTCATGCTAGTATGAGATTAATCTCTAAACTAAACAAGCATAACCTTGTAAGAGGTTTACCAAAGATTGTGTTTAGATCAGATGCTCTCTGTGACGCTTGTCAAAAAGGAAAACAAGTTAAGAACTCGTTTGAGTCCAAAAACATTGTTAGTACTTCTAGACCACTGGAATTGTTGCATATTGATTTGTTTGGTCCAACAAGGACGGCCTCTGTCAGTGGTAAGAAATATGGACTTGTCATAGTAGATGACTATACTAGATGGACATGGGTTAAGTTCCTTGCTCACAAGGATGAGTCTATCAAGGTCTTTTCTATATTCTGTAAGCGAGTTCAGAATGAAAAAGGCATATTCATCAGCTCGATCAGAAGTGATCATGGTGGCGAATTTGAAAATGAGCTCTTTCAAAGGTTCTGTGATGAAAGTGGTATTCATCACAATTTCTCTGCTCCTAGAACTCCTCAACAAAACGGTGTTGTTGAGAGGAAGAACCGATCTCTTCAAGAGATGGCTAGGGCAATGCTCAGTGATAATTCTGTCCCTAAGCACTTCTGGGTTGAAGCTGTAAATACTGCCTGCTATATTCAAAACAGAATATACATAAGACCAATCTTGAATAAGACTCCTTATGAATTGTGGAAAGGACGCAAACCCAACATCTCTTATTTCCACCCCTTTGGATGTCAATGTTTTATTTTAAATACTAAGGATCAACTAGGAAAGTTTGATGCCAAAGTAGATAATGGAATATTGTTAGGATTCTCAGAAACATCTAAAGCTTTTAGAGTCTATAACTCTAGAACGTTGATTGTTGAAGAATCCATTCATGTTAAATTTGATGACAAACAGCCTGATAAGAGATTATCAGAGCTAGATGATTCTTTTGCAGATATGAATCTGAATGATTCAGATGCTCGTCCAACAACCAACAAAGACGAGGCATCAGACGCTACGATGGACGCATCATTGTCTCAGCAAGCTGTAAATACCCCTCGTTCATGGCAATTCAGAACTTATCATCCCGAGGATCAAATCATTGGCAAACCTAATGATAGCGTCCGGACAAGGTCAACTTTCAGAGAGCAAGCTGACTCAGCATTCATCTCTGAGATGGAACCAAAGTCTGTGGACGAAGCCTTATTGGACGAGTGCTGGATCCTCGCTATGCAAGAAGAGCTCAACCAGTTTCAACGTAGTGACGTTTGGACGCTGGTCTCCCTGCCTAAGGATAAGTCTGTAATTGGAACCAAGTGGGTCTATCGCAACAAGCTGGACGAGGATGGCAAGGTGGTAAGGAATAAAGCAAGGCTAGTTGCCCAAGGCTACTCACAAGAGGAAGGTATTGACTATACTGAAACCTTTGCTCCAGTAGCTAGATTAGAAGCTATACGCATCTTACTTTCATATGCTGCACATCATAACATCATGCTTTACCAAATGGATGTAAAAAGTGCTTTTCTAAATGGTGTAATAAATGAAGAAGTATATGTTCTCCAACCACCCGGTTTTGAAGATCAGAACCGTCCTGAGCATGTATATAAGCTTAAGAAAGCTTTATATGGACTCAAGCAAGCTCCTAGAGCTTGGTATGAGAGACTCAGCTCTTTCCTAATGGAGAATGGCTTCTCGAGAGGAAAAGTGGACACAACTCTTTTTAGAAAAGTAAATAAAAAGGAATTTATTGTTGCTCAAATTTACGTTGATGATATAATATTTGGTGCAACTGATGAATCTCTTTGCCAAGAGTTTTCTGAATTAATGCAAAGGGAGTTTGAAATGAGCATGATGGGAGAACTAAAATTCTTCCTCGGACTTCAAGTAAAGCAAACTTCAGACGGAGTGTACATTCATCAGACGAAGTACACAAAGGAGCTTCTAAAACGCTTCAAGTTGGACGATTGCAAACCTATGAATACACCAATGCATCCAACGTCCGTGCTAAACAAAGATGATAAAGATAAAAAGGTAGACCAAAAGGTATATAGAGGTATGATCGGCTCCCTCTTATATCTAACTGCGTCCAGACCTGATATCATGTTTAGCGTTTGCTTATGTGCTCGTTTTCAATCTGATCCAAGAGAGTCTCATCTCTCAGCAGTAAAAAGAATCTTTAGATACTTAAAAGGTTCTACTAATCTGGCTCTTTTGTATAAGAAAATTGATGAATACAGATTAGTTGGATTCTGTGATGCTGACTATGCTGGAGACAGAATAGAAAGGAAAAGCACAAGTGGAGGGTGCCACTTCATTGGTGCTAATCTCATCTCATGGTCAAGCAAAAGGCAAAGCACAATTGCTCTATCAACTGCTGAAGCTGAGTACATTGCTGCAGCCAGCTGCTGCTCACAACTGCTTTGGATCAAACATCAGTTGGAAGACTACAACGTGTTTGTAAGCAACATCCCTATAATGTGTGATAACACTGCTGCTATTAATTTATCAAAGAACCCCATACTGCATTCTAGAGCAAAGCATATAGAAATAAAACATCATTTTATTAGGGACTATGTGCAAAAAGGAACAATAGATATTCAATTTGTTGATACTGACCATCAATGGGCAGATATCTTCACTAAACCTTTAGCCGTAGATAGGTTTTTATTTATAAGAAAATATCTGAACATGCATTTCATTGATTAACTGAGAGTCCAATGCATGCGTCCAATATTTGCATTACGTCCAGTATATGCTCGTCCAATGTATCTTCTGAATGATCGTCTAATGCATTAATGAAACTCAATCTTTGTCGAATGAAATATTATCCTTCATTCCCTTAACTGAGTCAGTTCTTTATCTTTTTTATTTGCCAAAAATGCTTTTTACGGTTTCAAAGTCTGAACGTGTGTCAGACATTTAATGCACGTCGTTTCGCTCTCTCTCTCTTTGAAAATACGAAAGGCTTTCGCTCTCTCTTCTTCTTCCTTGTAAAACCTAAGTTTTGCTCTTTGATAAAAATCAAACCTTTACAAAAAGCTTTAACCTTTCTTCTTGCTTCTTCGAAAAGAAAAACCCTTTCTGAAAAAAAAAAAAAAAACTCTTCTCTTTCAACATCCTCTCTGAAACCATGGCAACCTCTTCTGCTGCTGGCTCAAAAGGTAAAGGAAAAACCTTCAATGCTCAGACTGCTGATGTTATGGTCGAATACAAGTTTAACCTACAATTCCTAGCTGATAATGGGATTGACATCTTTTCCAACATCCATGCCGCTGGATGGTCAAGCTACTTTGAAGGTTCTCCAGTAATCTACCCTGCTCTTGTTAGGGAGTTCTGGACAAACCCCATTGTCTCTGCAAGAGAGATTCGCAACAAGGTGCTTGATACTGAAGTCATAGTATCTGAAGCAACAATCTCTAATGCAACTGGGTGTGCTCAATCAGGCATAACTGTTGAAGATAACTGGGAAGAAGAGATTGGTGATGCTTCCACCATCAGAGATTGTTTGTTGAAAAACTCTGGTGACAAGCTCATAGCCTCAAAGATGACTGACAAGGCTAGGGTTCTTCACCAAATCTTGAACAAGGCTATCCTTCATAAAGTTGGGTCAAAGGATAATGTTTCAAAGGCTCATCAGTTTTGCCTAGTTCATCTGATTCTTGAAAGGCAAATAAACCTTCCCCACCTCCTCTTTTCCTTCTTCAAATACGCCATTGAAGGCTCTGGGAAGAACACTGCACTCATCTATGGCACCCTTCTCTCCAAAATATTTGAGAAGCACATGGTCTACGACGACCTCAAGAAGTTGGCTCCAGAAAGAAAGTTCAAATACTATGGAGTTCATGGGATTGAACGGGTGCATCAGCCTGAGTTTAGCAGGCAAAGTTTGGTAATGATGCAGTTGGACTGCTTTAAAAAGTCCAAACTTGAAGGCCAACCAAAAGGAGCTCAGACGCAAGGCTCAGAAGAAGAAGCGTCTGAACAATGTGTCTCTGCTGGACGCTCTGCTGAACGAGCTCGTCCAATGGCTAAGACTTCTTCGTCTCGTCCAAAGCCTATCGTCCAACCTTCAATTTCTTCGTCTCGTCCAAAGCCAATTGTCCAACCTTCAAGAAAAAGGAAGCTGGTTCTAGCTCCCATAGACGAAGATGAAGAGGACAATCTACCCATCTCCAGGGTAGTGAAAGGACCAAGATTGGAAACCGCACCTGCTGCACCTCTCTCTACAAGGGCAAGGTCATCTCGAAGAAAGACGAAAGGTAATACTGAACCTATCTCCAGTTCAGTTATTATTTCTCCTATCGTCCAATCATCCGAGATGGAAGACTTAACCTTTGAACCTTCCCTACCTCCCTCACCCACTAACCTACCACAAACCCAAACTCTAGCCTCACCAAATGAACCCGAGGATTGGTTCACACCCTGGGGAGATCATCCCTTCCAACCCTATGGTGCCCCCTACCCTAGACGGATCTTTCCCTTAAGCAAATATAGACGCCTCCCTGGAGTAGACTACAACAACAAATGCTCAATTTGGGCTGATGTTAAACGCAAATTTCCTGTTCTATTCCTTAAACGCTCACCCCCCACTACTGAACCTCACCCCAAAAGCCCCTTTCCATTACCCGAATATGATTTTGAACAACCCTCCACATCCTCCTCCTCACCTCCAAAACTTGCCTACCAACCCATCCCATACACTTCAACTCAACCTCTGCCCTCTGAAACTTACAATGCCCATGGACCATTGGTTACCTACCTTGAGAAGAAGACTTTTCCTCCAAGGAAAATCTTTCCCAACCTCATCAAGGACAAGGCATTCAAATGGTGCCATTACAATATAAAGAGGCATGTTGTTCTTCGCCATGAAGACAAGAGAGGTTGCAAGACGGAGTATGAAAGAAGGGCAAGGACGTATGGCTTAAGTAACTTCATCCTTGATCCCGACCTTTCTTTCATTCCAAGCTATCCATCATCTTGGAAGGAGTACTCTGATGTCCGAGACTTTCTTCCTTACTATGCTGTGCGGAAGGAGTGTGATATGCCTCGAGAAGCTAAGATCCATCACAACCTTCCTAAGAGATTTTGGTCAAAGTCTTCTCGCACTAGCGTAGGAGTTGTTCCTCCTCGAGCTTGCCCAAGGCTCCCTATCCTAGATCCCAACAAGGATAAGGACCTTCGCAAAAAGCTTGAGTCATGGACGCTGCCCTACCAACATGCTTTTGATCCCCTCTTTTGGACAAAACATCGAGATGACTCTGGGGCTCTCGAAAGTATATGGAAGAAAGATCCTCGCTTCAGATTTGACCCAGATGCTCGGATATATTGGGAAAATCACATCTGGAGATGCTCCCAAGAAGCGTCATCATCTGGTTTATCAGTTGAGGAGAAAGCTGAGATTCGAGTCTACCCGAGACAATACCGAATCCGTGAAGCAACCTTCATGATCGTAGACGATATCTTTGGGATACCCCTTTATCCTAGAGATGTTCTGCCTATGCCTCCTATCAGATGGCGTGAAAACAAGTTTGATGATGCTGATATCATACTTGGGGTGCTGCGTCCACCCGAGCCTATTGTTGTTCCTCTTGCTCCTCCTACTCTTCCTCCTCAGCCGGCCATTCCTGAAGAGACTGGGGACACCGAAACTATCTATGTGGAACCCTCCTCTGAAACTCATGGTAACGAAGTAGAACAAGTTGAAGACTCTGCTCAGTCCAAGTCTCAACCGGTCCCTCTCTCAATGGTCCATCCTGATGCTCCATCTCCTTCTCAGGCTCTGAGTGTAGTTCCTGATCAAAGAGGTGTGGACGCAACCCGGGCCACTGCTGAGAGCTCTGCCTCAGTTATCCCTCCTGAGTTTCAAGAGTTCGTCCAACGGACTATAGAAGCTAACAATGCGGTGCTCCTTCAGCAGATTGCGGCCATGTTCAAAGATTTCATTCCCAAACCTCCTCCCTCTTCTTAAAATTTTTTTTGTTTTGTCTTCTTTGTTTTTTTTAACAACAACTGACTATGATGTGTTTCTCACTCTTTTGTCTGATGACAAAAAGGGGGAGAAGATGGATTTTGATTGATTATTGTTTGATTGATTGATTATTTTCAATAATTGATTATTATTGATTGCTTATTTAAAGTCAAATGTGTTTATTGAATCCTTAAATTTGTTGATTGAATCTTTAAATGATACATGTGCTCATATTTGTTGAATGATGCTTTAAATGATTAAATGCTTTAAATGATTAGAATGTTTGTCTTAGGGGGAGCCCTTCAACTCTCTAGGACTCTTTGTTCAAATCAAAATTAGCATGTTTTGTCATCATCAAAAAGGGGGAGATTGTTGGAACCAAAGTGGTCATGGTCCAGATAATCTCTTAAGTTTTGATGTTAACAAAGAGCTAATTTAAGATGAACAAAGATTGGTTATGGACTAACGTGTTATATTAAGTGTGCAGGACAAATCTAAATATAGTCCAAAGACGTTATCTCGTCCAACATAGTCCAAAGACTCTATCTCGTCCAACACCTATTCCTGGTTTACGACTGGACGATAGTTTATAGAACCATTGAGTCCAAAGACTCTTTTGGTTACCTTCTGTAATAGCTAGTCCAATAAATGTCTTTTAAATTTCAAGCGCGAATATCTTTGTAAAAGCATTTGAAATTATTATTCCATGTAAAAGGCTTATACTAGTGGGACAAAACATTCTCTGTAAGATTCGTACAAAGAAAAGCATAAGCCAGAATGTCCCTATCACCTAAAGAAGTTTACCTTCTTGTTTTGGATAAACAAAAGGCAACTTTCTTCTACTCAGAGGATATGTCAGCACCACTTTTAGCTATCTCCCTGATAGTCCTTTCTGCTGATCAGAAACTTCAGAAGCTATCAGACTCAACGGATCAAATGCATTCAATGCTCATCAGAACGGATCCTTTTCCATCCGTTGAAGACTGAAGACTGCCCAAAGAAAAGAGGCTATATAAACCTTCATCTTTTGAAAGTGCAAGATCAACAAACGCTGAACAAAAAACTGAACTTGAGCAAAAAGAAGTGAAGCAACACAAAGCAATTCAAAATCCTTCTTGAAATAAAAGAGAAAATCTCAAAGCTTGCAAAGCTAGAAAAGCTACTCTGATTCTAACTTTCATTTTACTCTCTGTGTAGAGTTGTTTTCAAGAGTCTAAGCTTTAGTTTCGAATTCTCACATTTAGTGAGTTAGTAGAACAACCTTTTTTCAAAACCTTAGTTTGGTTGAGCCTGAAGAGGCTTGTCTGTAAAAGAATACTTAGAGAACCTGAAGAGGTTGAGAATACTGCCTGAAGAGGTGTTGAATACTTTGTAACAAAAGGTTTTTGTTATAGTGGATAAAGCTCTCAAGTAGAGAGGACTGGACGTAGCTCTTTGGTGAAGAGTGAACTAGGATAACATCTTTGTGTTCCTTTCTCTCCCTTACTCTTATTTTAGTTTATTATCTAATTAACTAACTGGGATTGAATTGCCCTTCATTACGCTGTCTTCCGTCTTAGTCAAAACTAAGTGAGCGTCCAACGTGGTGTTTGGAAGAGCTCTCTTTGCTTTCAATCGTTTTAGCGTCCAATCTTGAGAAAAACATTATCTGCTTACGAAAAGAATTTAAAATTCTCTAAAACACAATTCAACCCCCCTTCTTGTGTTTCAAACAGGTTCCTTCACATCTGTCCTTTCCCACAATTCCTTAAGTCCTAACAAACCAATCCCCAACAATAACTGATGATTTGTATCGAAAAAACACCATTTTGCTTCCCAAAGTCCTGTGTATACTTTGGTTCAACTCTTAATTCCTAAAACCAATGTAACACCAGCATGTAATCCCGGGGTCCTCCAAACAACAAAGATCATCATCCTACAAAACCAATTATTTGAAACCGCAGAAATTGTTATTATATATTTAAAATTGCACATTTAGTAGGTTCGGGGTTTATTCTCAGGAACCTCTAAAATGGTCCTTCAATAGACTGCTTATCTCCGCTAAGGAACAAAATCACATATGAGCCTAAAAGAAAAGATTATAAAACACCATTGTTAAGGGTTCACCATGGCTAATCAATCCTTAACAAAACTTATGTTTCTTTCTCGAATTTCTGAAACCCTAGGGCACCAAAACTCCCTCTTCAATCTCTTCTCACCTCTGATAAGATTGAGTTCTTGGATGTGGACTGTGGAGCTTAGAAGCAAGGCTTGAGTGTGACTTATAGAGGGAATGAGAAACTGTGTGTGGACGGTGGAGCTTAGAAGCAACGGTGTTTGTGGCACATTCACATAATGAAAGAAAAAGGGAGAGGGAGGGATGAGCGTACCTGTGCATGGACGGAACCGAGGCGAGGGGCAGCGATGGAGAGAGAGAGACAGAGTCGATCGGAGGTGAGGCGGTGATGGAGAAAGAGAGAGAGTGAGGCAGCGGCGCAGAGAGTGAGAGTGAAAGGCAGAGTGCGAGAGAGAGTGAGCGTGGGAGGTAGAGTGCGAGAGAAAGAAGAAAATGGGGGGAAGGTGAACATTTAGGGATTTAGTTTAGCGACCGAAATTTCGGTCGCTAAATGCGTCTCTAAACTATTAAATATTTAGCTACCGATACATTTTCGGTCGCTAATGTAAAAATATGACCGTTGAAATAGGATTCGTTCTCAGATTCAGTAGCTAAAAAGTCAACAAATTTGACCTTAAAAATCTCAGCTTTGGCGACCATATTAGCTACCGAATATTTGCGACCCCAAATTTCAGTAGCTAATCCCGTAGCTTAATGTCAATATTTATCAGTTTTTAGAAAACTAAAATATGGTAGCTAATACGGTCGTCATTAGCTACGGAAAACTTTCCGTAGCTAATTTCGGTCGCTAAAAACACATTTTCTAGTAGTGCGTCAACCTCTCTAAACTTGTGGTAGATCGTGAAAATATGGATCGGAAGTGGATGTCTGCCAACCGTTTGTCGAAGGAATATAAGGACGGAGTGCAAGATTTTATTAGATTTGCAGTTGGGCATGCAGAAATTTGTTTGTTTTACAATTAATCGAATGTACTTTAATTCTAATTAACTTGATTTAATTTTCATTTCGCAGTTCTTTCCTGAGTGTAAATGCGACAGATATTATGATGACCAATTTATTGAAACTCAGGGAAATGGTGTCGTTATGTTGTTACGAATTTTATCCAAAAATAAAGGTAGTACACATACTCTGATATTAACTATACGCTAGAGTAGTGCCTCTCCTATTAAGTTTGTGTGTATATGTGGAAGTGATTGTGTGTATCTTGAGCGCAGGGGCAGTAGCAAGCTTGGATATGTGAAGTGCAGAACCTGCAGCCAGCTAGTATAGTGTATAGTGTAGTGAAGCTATAGTATGTAGTGTAAAGTGTTGTTAGTGAAGCCATAGTACATAGTGTAAGTGTTGTTAGTGAACCTATTAGTGTACTGTTAGTAGTGTAGCAGAAATTTTAAGAGCACACTTCTTTTTGTATATGCAATTAAGTTTGCAACCTTACTTTTGTATACTGTTAGTAAGGTATAGAAATTGTACTTAAATGGTTATTTTGGTATATATGTACTGATTTTGATGAGAAATTGTAGCTGGTATGTGTATTGGTTTTGCTGAGTGTAGGGGGATAATTGAGAAAACATGTAAACTTTAAAAAAAAAAAAAAATAAGGGCATAGACAGCGCTGTTTAAAAGTAACCAAACACAGCGCTTCCTTTGAGGAAGCGTTATCTAAAAGGGCCTTAGACAGCGCTTCCTCAAAGAGCGCTGTTTTTGGGGAGGAGCTATAGTCACACCCAAAGACATGCAACGCTTTCTCAAGGAAGCGCTGTCTAAGGCACTTTTAGACAGCGCTTCAGAAACGCTGCCTTTGCCTTCCAACCTACCGCAGCAGTTACATGGACAACGCTTGTAAGCACTGTTGTAGGCAAAAAATAAACGTTGTCTAATCCTTTTTTCTGTTGTAGTGCCAAGTCACTCAATTGCTTCTCTTCCCACCATCTTCTATTGGTGGCACTCCTTCCTTGATTTCATTGTTGTTGTATAAAAAGTTATTGAATAATATAAAGTGGACAAAATTCTTCAGAATGTTCAAGCAATGTCTTGATGATGGTTATCTTCTAAGAAATTTTCATTGGAGCTGCCGTGTTGTAATCCAAGAAAAAATATAAGGGCTTGGTGAGAAGCTAAAAAGATAGATATATAGCTAGTATCTGGCGAATAATGAAATCGGGTTGTTTATGATTCTAGATATTTTGATCTTTGTATTATTTTATGAGTTGTGTGGGTTATAGAGTAACTCTTGTACTCTATTAACGGGCTGGTGTGTGAAAATTTTGGGGCCTTACCTTAGAGAGAATTAGTGCAATGTAAATTATCAATCTTCATATTCTTCTAGAATTTTTTAGCTGCAAAATCATTTATCAAAGTTTTATAATCAAGCTCACTCTCAGTGGATAACATGACTAATTCATTCAATCTATCTTGTAACATTATTGATCTCAGATATGATTTAAGTAATTTTAATTTTAAAAAACTTCTTTTGACAGTAGCAACCGTTACAGGTATTATAAGCAATGCATGCATCTGAAAAAAAAATCTTCCATTGAATATTCTAATTAATCTTTTGACATTTTTTAATACTTCTATTGATCTAACATGTATAGAAAATATTCAATACAAAAAAGGTTGTGAAGGTGCTCATGTATGGACTGGTCCTGCTATGATCATTTTTGCCTTGTTTCTGGAATATAGGATTTGATTATCTCTTTTGGCAGAATTTTTTTCCCCTTTTTTGCTTCATTAGGTGAAAGGCTTGTGTAACTGTAATATTGGTCTTATACTAGATTCAGTATTGTATTTACATAGGGCCTATTCTTTTTGTTTGTTTTTTTTTTCTTCTGTGACCTTGTATACAGATTAGAATACTCCTTTTACTCGAAATCAATATACTTTTTGCTTATAAAAGAAATACGAAAAGATCGAATCTTCAGCTGAATGTGTGATTTCATCACTAGCACTTTCATCAAAATGTAGTTTTCTATGTATTTTACGCTTTTCACGATTGAGGACAATAACCTTAAATTGTAATTACATAGGGCTTGTCTTTGTTTTCTCTTTGTTTTAATCTTTGCTTTTGTATATGGGTTAGAGTATCCTTGTACTCCATATCAATATACTTTACACTTATAAAGAAAAACAATAATAATGAGTGAAAATGGAGCCCTAAGGCAATTGTCTAAGTAGTCTTATAGCATCCACAAACATGTCTATTAATAAAAACTAATTCTGGTGTTCCTGATTAAAAAAAATAAAAAAAAAATCAACAAGCATAGCATAATATCTTAAAACAAAACAAAAATAAAAATAGAAAACCTATAACTAACTCAACTTGCCCGGGAAGCATGGGAGTTCAATTTCAGGGCCATACCAGATTTCCCTTGTTATTTTCAGTATATCTTGCAAAAATATATCTTAGTTTAATTAAGAACGAGTATATCTTTTTTTTTATCTGATATAAAAAGTTGTAGCATATCAATAAAGTGCTAAATAAATGTGTATCAATAAAGTATTAAACATAAAACATTAGTTGTTGGGAGGGGTATTCGTTTAGGTATATGACCATACTCTAGCAAATTAGTCTATCCCCAAATAGGTGGAGGATATTCTGAAAAATTAAAGAATAAAATACTAAACAATTTCGGATGAATGTGAAATTTTACATATATGATTTATTTATATCATATGAGCTTTCAAACTAATAATTGACTTTGTAAAAAACTTTGTCCAATTAAAAGTTATTCCCAGATCTAATTAGGAACGAGTTTGACTAACATAAGTGTAAACAGAGATCCCCCTCTTTTATATATTTTAAAAATATATATTATGTTAATCTTGACGTGTTTCAATAAAGTACTAAACAATTATGAATAAATGAGAATTTTATATTTATGATCTATATTTTAAGAGTTTTCAATTCAACGATTGATTATATATGTAATTAATTAAGAAACTTATCTAATAAAAAGCCGTTCACATGTGTAAAAACGACTTTGATTTATACCATTGTAAACAGATCCCCCTCAATAAATATAATATACACTACAAAATGAATGTTATCAACCGAAAAAATCAATCGCTGAATACAAATAATCAATCGCTAAATAGGTTAGCGAACAAATTAGCAACAGAAAAAGAGTAGTTGCCAAAACCTTGGTTGCTATAATTCATATAGCAATTAATATAGCAATAAATTATGTTAGTGGTCTCTAATAGCGACCGAAGAAGGTGGTCGCTAGCAAAAGGGGGTTATTTCTTATAGTGATATTTGAAACCAATTTAGCGGTGGATTATAGGGGTCCCTAACATGACACCAATCACCACTATGAAATGAGAAAGATGGCTTGCAAATATGTTTTAGGGATTTAATATTTTAGCCGCTGAACAAATCTGAGTAGTTAAGAAGCATTGTCAACCTAATTAAGTGACTATTTGCACGTACATGATGAAAAGCTTGTAAAGAATAGCGTCATGGATTAACAGTATACGAATATAATTAGTGTTATACTGCCTGCACTTACTTTGTATTGTGAATTGTGAATTGTGAATTGTGATTACTAGTTTACTACAAAGGGGCAGGTAAAAGAAAAAGGTCAAGAGACAGTTATATTCCCTTTTTGGATAGCTTTTCGGAAAACCATAACCTGAGATCTTCCATACATTAATCCCTTTATTTAGCTGGTTATATATTAGGTTATTAGGTAGTCCTTGCTGCTGAGACATGAGAGAAATGACATAGTAGACATCAATAAAATTAGTAGATAACTGAGTTTCTTAAACATGCTGTCATGATGGATTCGATTCCTGTTGTGCATATAAAAAAATCTTTGTTAGGGAAGGCAAAACTCACTTTAATGATTTCTACGTCTCGAAATGATTAGTCTCTAACCATCTGTTGAGATACTTTTGTGCAAATTAAAAATAAGCAATGCCAGAATTAAGTCCGTCTTATCCTCTCAAAACAGGTTTATCACAACGAAATACCGTAGCATAGTACTGAAATTCAGATCCAAAGTGCAGATACGGTACTATATAATATATTTTCTTAACAAAGGACATGGTACAAATCCAAATAGCTAGGTTATGAAAGACGACTAAGATTTAAGAGGCCATGACTTTGTGTAACAACAACAGCTTCGTGATATACAAATCGATAAGAGAGCAGGGACGACCCCCCCTCTTCTCCTCCAAAAGTGCAGCAGAGCAATTGGTGTCAGAGATTGAATGAGTTTTCCAGGTTGAAAATGACAGTAGCCGGTACGGGACGCTCAAAAGAACCCTAATTTTTGTAATTGCCAATTTGTCTTTTTTTGCTGAGTTGGTATTTTTAATATGATTTAAAATTTAGTATGAGATTTTATATATTACTTGAAATTTAATTTTGATACATTGTGAGAGTAAAGTTTTTGTATAATGTCAATAAATCACAAATCATATTTTATGTGATTTTTAATATAGTTATGATAATAGTCAAACATTTTGGATGATGTCATAATTTTTTATTAGTTGACACTGTAAAATTTTTTTACACTGAGTCACTGACAGGACATACCAATCAAATCCTTTATGTATTATTGTTATTCAATGTATAGTGATGCTGGGTCTGTTATTTTCAATGTGGAGCTGGTATTCTGGTTTAGGAAATTTACATATCTTTAGATCTTTTGGTGGTGTGCTGCAAATGATTACTGGGGATCGTGGTGCCAACATAGTTCAGATTATTTTATTCACTGTGATGTTTTTGCATGTTACTTTTTTGTTTTTTGGTTCTTCCTTGTATATGGATTAGAGTATCCCCTGTACTCTCTTTAATATATTTTTTAGCTTATAAAAAAATATAAAGTGATTTATAAATCATTGTATAAAAAATATTTACACTCGACATTACATACTAATTAAATCCTTATTAATATGTAAAGTGATCTATAATCATTGTATAAATTAAGATTTTTCACTGTTTTCTAACAGTTAAATCCTTTATAATTTTTGCACAGAAGAAGCAGTTACGTACTATATATTTGCACCGTTTCATTCACTTTTTACTTACTTCATGGCCCTTGGGTTAAAAAGTTGATTCCTCAAAATGGGAAAAGTTATTTGCACACATAAATGAGAACTTTCCACCACCCACTTCTTTTTTGTTTTTAAGTTGGGGTATAATTCCACTACATACTTTAAAGTTTAAACCTTCAAATTAACACATCATGTACTACGTAAACCTACTTTTAATTACCTCATTCCTTCAAATTCTCTGCAGGCTAAACTGAACCCTAACCCTAACGACATTAGACAATCAAAGGCAAACAAACACACACACACACACACACACACACACATTAACGGGCTCAAAAGTTGAATGATTTGACCCTCCTCTGCTTACGTTGCTTCCACATAATGGGGTACATAACCCACAAATTATGTAAGTCTTGTCCTTTGTTAGTGTTGTTTACTTACACTATTACTACGCCTTCTCTCTCTTTAAACCCTCACTCCTTTGGTACCACAAAACAGATAAATAAATGTGGGAGGTTCAACTTCATTCACATGATAATAATTGAAACTATGCAAACAAATCCATGTTTCATCATTGGCCTAAATATGAATCCCTTCTTCTGATCGATTTTCTCAAACCCCACTTTCCTTTTCTTCTGGGATATGTGTTAGTACTCATCAGTAGTTTCACTTTCACAGAAACTATCTGTATAAAAGGGTGCCTTGGGTTTATCACTTTGGAGCTGAGAAAGCAAGGTTCATCATTCTTCTGCTGTTAAGGGTGGTCCTCTTCATCTCACACAAAAGCTAGGGTTTTTATCCACTGGGAATTAATAGAAAATCATCTACAGATGATGTTCCCTTCAAATTACAGTTCCTCAGGCCCTTACCCTTGCTACCCTTCATCTTCTTCATACCCTCTTTTTCCATTCCTTAACCCTGAAAATGCTTCTGCAAGCAACACCCTTCTTCATGATCCACTTGTTGTTCCTTACATACCAACTCATCATAACACTCAAATCCCAGAAACACTTAACAATTTGGCTGTTTCTGATCATAACTGTGGTGTTGCTGCAATGCCCAAACAAGACCCTAGTGCTTCTTCTCACTATGGCCTTTCTTGTTTGATCACAAAGAAACCAGCCAAGAAAGACAGGCATAGCAAGATTTACACCTCTCAAGGCTTGAGGGACCGTAGGGTGAGGTTGTCCATCGAGATCGCCCGAAAGTTCTTTGATCTACAAGACATGTTAGGGTTTGACAAAGCAAGTAACACCCTTGAGTGGCTCTTCAACAAGTCCAAGAAAGCAATTAAAGAGCTAGCTAGAAGCAAGCACAGCAATAGTGAAGGTGCCAAGAGCTTCTCTTCATCTTCTGATTGTGAAGACTGTGAAGTGGTTTCAGGGAACAAAGAACAAGTTGTCACTGCTGATACTCTAAACCTACATCAAGGGTTAGATTTTTCAGATGCTGTGAAAGAGAGGAAGTTGAAAAGGGGACAGAGGGAACCTGCTTGTGTTCGTGCAAAGATGAAGGAGTCAAGAGAAAAAGCAAGAGCAAGAGCAAGGGAAAGGACTAGTAACAAGATGTGCAACAGTAACACCACCACAAGCAATAATGAGAGGATGCAAGTGCAAGACTTGAAGAAAAAGTGCCTTGCAACTGAAAACCCTCAAATCCTGCACCAATTGAGATCACCCTTTCAACCTGAAGACCGTGCAAGATCACCTAATAAGCTGGTTCACCCTCACCCTCATCACCTTGTGAGTAGTGAAGCACCTAGAGATGATTTCAATGTGATTGAGGAATCCATTGTGATCAAGAGAAAGTTGAAACCGTCTTTGATGTCTACTCATCATCATCATCACCAAAACCTTGTGATCCCAAAGGAAGCAAGTTTCAACAACAGTACTGATCATTACCACCCCTTCCCCAATTTGTCTCCAAATTGGGATGCTAATAATAATGGTGCCAATGCCACTGGCCGCTCCAACTTTTGTGCAATAGCCAGCATGAATCTATCTACAGGTATGTGAGGTGTTTCATGAACAAACATGCTCCTAGTTTTTTTTTTTATACGCCAAAATATATTAAGAGAGTACAAGAGATACTCTAACCTGTATACAAAAGAAATTATAGAAAAAAAAAAAACTCTATGTAACTATCATACTAACACTATCGACCATAAAAGTCAGTATGTCTATTACACAGATCCATACCCAAAAAAGAAACAGTAGAACAGATACAAGCTTCACCCAAACAATGAACCAACAATTGGCTAGTGCTAAGTACTCTTCATGAAACCTGCCATTTTGATGATATTTACTGCTCTTTGTTTTAATTTTTTCAGGGCTTCAAATCTTCGGAAAGTCTTGGGAGTAGTGCAGTGCACCAGACGTCCACACTAGTATGTTAGCTTTCAGTATTATGATCTGATCCGAATGAACTCTCTAGTGCTTTGCCAAGGAATCATATTGAAGGCATCTTTCTGTGTTTTCCACCAGTAACTTTTTCTGTCCTATATTCCCTTTCGTTTGTACCTGATGTTTTGCTCATGATCAGCCAATGGCGTGTGATAGTTGGGAACAAAGGTTTCTGCGTGTATTATTTCTGAGTTCTGACCAAGATTTAAAGTGTGGTTGGCATTATATATACAATGCCAATTAGTTATCAAGAAACTGTTCCTTCTATATGATCAGCTTTTAATATTTATATATTTGGTTAATGTTCAATTTCAACAGTGACTAATATCTTCCTTGTTTGAAAACATTTCACGCAGTTACATACCTTGGTTGTAAGAGGAGGGTGGTACAGAAGAAAATTTAAGGTCTTTCAGCTTTTGTTTGCAGTGGAGTTATTGATTTCGGCATGCATCTGCTGATTTAATTACATAATTAATCAACCTGTAAGAAAAATTATATTTTAAATTAAGCAAACAATTGACATATATATGAAGAGATCTGGTCTTGGCACAACCGTTAAAGTTGTTGCCATGTGATAAAAAGATCCTAGGTTCAAGTTGCAAATGCAATATAAGACTGCCTACTATAGACTCATATAATGGGTCTGACCCTTCTATGGACCCTGCGCATAGTGGGAGTTTTATAACATCAGTTACCCTTTTATGCAAATAAGACATATAATTAAAGAAATTTCAAGTATAAAGATTATATATATATATATATATATGTCTGTGTGTGTGTATGTGTATGTGTATGTGTATGAAAATCAAATATGGAAGAAGATAATTTTCATATTAAAAGTTCACAACAGACCCAAGAAAAATCAAACAAGAATGTCATCTTAGAGTAATTTTATACAAGTTAAGGTCTTTCTTGTAAAGCTTTCACAATGGTTTGCTTTCTCAAAATTTCCATTTGTTTTCGGTAGTAGTTTCAAGTTAAAATAATCTGATTCTTGTTGTTGCCCTATGAAGTATATTAGATTGTCTTAATCAACATGATATGGTGGTTTGGTGGAAGTACTAATTAATTTGCTAAATGCATAGACAGATTGATCAGTATTAGTTTAAATTCAGCTCTTATGTAATGCAACATGGGAGAGTTTCTACTCCTATGTATACCACAATTAGCATTGCCAGCATTAATTGCTCCATATACTTATTTGATAAAGCATGGATGTGAAGCAATTTACATATTTGGAATTTTAGCTTTCTGATGGTTTTTATGAATATTTTTTATCTCATCATTTGTTTGACAAGTTGTTTTGCTCAAAGGGAAGAGTATTCACCTCATTTAGAGTCCATAGAGAATAGTTATTGATCTACCATTAGATCTAAGATGCTTAAACTATCTTGAGGGAGAAAAGGGGAACTATATAGGTAATTTTCGATAGCCACAATGAGAAGAGTAAAATTAGGTTATAATTAATTTTCATTACAGGAATTTTTATTCAATTATAAGCTTGCATTTTTTTTTCATCTTTGAAAATTATATAAGATCACTTGGGTGTACCAAATGCGTGAGTGTTTTAACATTTTTTCTTCCTAAGGATGAATTGAAATTCTGAAGACGCGGTATATTGCCAACTATATATGCATATTGATAGAAAAAAATAGCATTAAAGGTGGGGTTAGCACTATCCAGTCCATGCATAAAAGGCTTATCAATGATTTTGTTCTGCAGAGTTTTAGAAGAATCAGAAGTTTTTCAATTTTTATTTTATTTTCTAATGTCTAAATGATATGGTAGGTTGGTATCTTAAGAAATGAAATGTCAAAAATTACTTATGTACTGACTTTGAGCATTTCTATTTAATATTGTTGCAAAGACAATGTCCGAGAAGTCAGATGGGCTACATTGATAGATATAAGATGATTTTTGTAATCTTTGAGCTCTGACTTCCTTGATTACTTGTGTAGTACAGCTATCACTGCACACTTTCATGTACACTATTTTGTACTAATAATGTACTAATAATTTATTTGTACACTTACAGCTATCATTTTCTGTATAATCCTAGACGTGAGATAATGTGTACCTAAGTAATCGGTAAGAAACATTTTTATTTATTGTCTTGATTCTCTGCCTATCAGTACAAACTGGCGCCATGTATTTTTCTTAAATTCTAGAATTCTCGATGCAACAATGATAGGTGGAGAGAGATAGAGTCTTAGATATAGGCCTCATGTAGAACATAAAAGTGTGCTGTGCATGGCTGAGATTTCTTCATCAATTGCTTTACACTTTGCCTAAAAAATTTCAGTCACACGTTTTTGTTATGTGAGGCTTTTGTAAGACTCTTGATGCATCTATCATTTTTCTTTCCGAAGGATGATTTTAAAATTTCTTTTGTAAGGACTTGACTTAGGGTTAACAAACTAAGTTGTGGAGAAGATTCATGATACAGAAAATGTTTGTTTTTGGGTCTGATTCTTACAAGATTCAAGTTTTAATAGAAACTTTCCTTCCCTCAGGTTACATAGATCTAACAAATAATTGAATAAATGGAATAATATCTCCTTGGATCATGGGCATTATTTTTTATTTTTTTTATAGGGATATGGTGGAATTCATAATCATAAACAAGCTTTGCAGATATTTTGAAATCTCTGTTTGTTTGGGCATATGCATTGATGATAATCTTCCATTTTTCACATTTCTACACGGTATGTCTTTGGAATTTTACTAATTTAGCTTCCATAAGTGATGGGAATGAAAATCCCGGAACCCCTAAATCAATGTGAATATTGAGAAATAGAGTGTATCAAGGCTAATAGCAATGTAAATATAGCAGGCTTTCTGTCAATAATAACTCCGAAAAAGTTTGAATTGGACAGAAATGAAAATTGCAATCCTTAAAAAACTAGTAGGCAAAACATTTTTTTGTTACAACTTACATGGCTTGAAATTTTTTTACTGTCCCATTGTATGTACATACATGATTCAATTCTAACGTACAAAATCACTTCCAGTTAAGCTGAAATTCCTTCCGTATGATGTTAAGTTAGGAGGCAGAATTCAAAGGAATCCCTACAACTTTATAGCCTTTCACAGTCATTATTCTTCTAGTTTTGCAAAGAAGTCTCACGTATCATAGAGTAAGAAGAGCATATTACTTTTTAGTAGAATTTTAAAATGAGGTCCGCAACCGTAATTGAAGTTGTCATGTTAAGATTTTGGTAGCTTTCGCAACTGCGGCCGCATCAGCCACATTTTTCCGCAATTGCCGCAATGGCAGTAACGGATGTAACCGAGACCATAACCACAATTTAAAATCTTGCTTTTTAGAATAGGATCAAGATAGGATATTATATTGTGGTGAATTTCAGTGTGGTAAGTTTATGAGTTATAAAAATCGTAACTCTTTATGTATATAAATGGTGTTTGGTTAAGAATTTAAGCCTATTTTATTTTAACACACATGGTATTTTAATTTTCTTATCTATTGGAATTATTCTCATTTCATTCTCCTCTTCAAAAGATTTATTCTTTTTTAATTTAAGCTTGTTTTGAATCAATTTATAAATATAGTTAGAATTTTTAGAAATATTTCATCAATATATTTTACTAATTAATTTTGTATGAATTATACTATAAACCTTTTTATTTGAATTATTAATTTTAACTTAATTTTGTTCTAAGTTCGAATAGAATGGAGATCATTACCATGACTTCATATATCTATCACTCTATAAGTATATATGTTTTCTAATTTCATTCAATTACATTTACAAAGGGTCAATTTGTTTTAGATTTTGATGGAATTAATTTTAAAAGAATTGATGTTAAAAGAAATGATTTTAAAAAAACCGATGTTAAAAAAATTGATTCGTGTTTGTAATAATATTTTAAAAGTGAGTTTAGAAAAATTAATTTTATTTAGATGATAAAGTACATGTTTGGGAACACGGTGGGAGGCCTCAAAAGTGCTTTTGGGATGGTCAAACGTGGGCCAAACCCCATGTGAAGATGTTTTTGGCTTTCTTTTGGAGGAGTGATTCTATCTCCAAAATGGATTCTGAGACAAGCAACAATTCTTAGCTTTCAATTTTAGCTTTTAGCTTTCACCGGTAAGTTCTCACCATTACCCTTTAATAACTGATTTCACCTACTTGTTATTGCACACCCAAAAGCAATTTTGATAATTGAACACCCAAAAGCAATTTTGGTCCAAACAACATGAATTGAGTAAAATCACTTTCTCCTATCAAAACATAAATCACTTCACTTTCACCTCACTTTTAACCAAAATCAATTCACAAAATCAATTCCATTACGTTTGTCAAACGCTCATCCAAACACACGCAAAGTAAAATCACTTTTGAGGAATAAATATCAAGAATTGTGTCGATCTCACACTTAGAATCAATTTTACTCAACGGAAAAGTTAGAAATTCTTGGTTCCTTTAAAATCAATTCTACCCACCCAAAAATGATTTACCTTACTAGTTTCTGAAAACAAACCTATCAAGTTACTGTTGAAATTGCTTTTGGAGTCTCAAAATCAATTTTGGAGTCTCCAAAATATTAACCAAACAGACACAAAATGATATATTTTATTTAAATAGACAATATAAAAGCATTTTCATGATGTTGAGCCTCTAGTAAAGTTCAATCATTTTATATTATGACATCACCTTTCTTTATATCTTTTGTTTTTCACGAAAAGTTGAAAGAGATGGATGGTATAAATCATGAGTAATCTTACATTACTCACACACGTAATTTGGTCCCCAAAAAAATTATCCTGGTAAGTGATGGCCCACACAAAGGTGTGTTTTTTGTGTTTTGCTATTTGGAGTGTGATGGATTGGCACTTTATAGAAGAGAAAAGAAAAAGTAAAATGAAGTTTAGAAGGTAGACTTTGGAAAATCAAAAGTAAAAAAATGAGGGGAAAGAATCGTCTACACAATATGCAACTAGAGATTTATTCCTTTTGAGTACTTTTGCTATCTAAAATATCTAATGATCCATTGAATTATGGGTTTTCAATTTTTCTTCCTCTGGAATTTCTTTACGAAAGCTAGACTTTGTAAATAGAAAATTGATTAGAAAAATCACACACCAACTAATTTAAATTTTTTAAATTACTTATTGTATTGCATTGGGGCACACAAGCATGTTCCCTCTCTCCTGTTCTTCTTAATTGCATTTGGTACAACTCAATCCAAGGTAGCTCAACAATATCTGAGATACCAACCAATAACGGCTTCAGGGCCTATCATTCGTGATCAGAGACATGAGAGTTCCTTTGAGAGAGCCCGTGAGAGTTCCTTCGTCCTTCCATGTGAGTGCTTCCCTTGTGAGACCTCCACCCATCCTTCTTCCCCTTTTCCTTCCCCCAAACCACCATGTTCAGCGTGAAAGGCCACAGGTCCACGATCCCAAGGCAAAGAGAACAATTCTTATTCGAAACATAGTTGTTGAATAGAACATAGGAGCTGCAAATAACATGAGCTATGCCTAGATGGCAAAACAAGGTTTAAACAAGAATCAGGTCTGGAGGAACAAAATTTTACCCAAGATGAAATAGGTTAGCAAAAAGGAGGAACCTACGGGACATGGTTGTCCAGGACCGGAACTCAACGTGGATCCCCATGAAATGGACCAGCTGAAGAGGCGCTATGTGGGAAAGGTGCATGAACCCGAGAAAATTCTCTCCTTTCATGAATTCTTCCACATGGAAGGATTTACCACTGTCAAGTTCGCTTCAATGGGAGAAAAATTAGTGCTAATTCTGACAATGGAAGATGAAAACATCTTTGAAAGGCTGAAGGGAAATGGGGAATGGTTGGGAAGATGGTTTGAATTTGTGACTCCCTGGACACCAGAGAATATAGCAACTCACAGGCTAACTTGGATTAAGTGCTTTGGTGTCCCCCTTCACGCGTGAAAGGAGTCTTTCTTCAGCATGATGGTATAGACCTTGGGTACTTTCATTACTGTGGATGATGCAGCAAGACAGTTGATAAGGGTTGATGTAGGTAGGATTCTTATTAGTACTTCAGCCTTGGAAACTATCTACAGGAACATCAAGGTCAAAATCAATGGGAAAATATATGCTATAAGGATGACAAAGGAGGTATGGGGTGACTATGGAATATGGTCGCAAATAGTGCAATGCGAACAATGGAAAACTCAGCTTCTTCACACGAAGATGCTTCTTCGAACTCGACTTATCCCTTCTCGGACTTCTTCGGTGACTGGGTACCGGCGAAAATGGAGGACATCGACCCAACACCGATTAAGGAACCAAACGGTGATGTTATCGTTGACAAAACTGAAATGAACGCAGCCTGCTTTGCCTAGAAATTGGCATATAAACCAAACGTGGTTGTGTCGGAACCTTACACCAAAAAGGACTCTGATGTGCCGCTAGAACAGGTTATAGGTAACGCAGAAAATTGGAAAGGGTATTAATCAAAAAAGGAAATGCAAAAATGGCTGAAGGGTTTCAAGGGGAAAGTGGGGATCAGGAGATAACAAAGTCTACGCAAAAAATAACCATAATAAATGGGTCGAAGGAGGAACTGCTTGGCCCATCTTTGGAGAAGTCACAAACGAGTAAGGAGGACGATTTGGGCTAGAGGAGCATCAAACATTACGGCCCAGAAAAGAGATAGAATTCAATAGGGATAGAAAATCAGTGGGCCCGAAATTGAGAAAGAAAGGCGGGTGGGGAGTGAGGAAGCTTCACTGGTGGTGGGTCGTGACTTAAGTAAAAATATGATGGGGTGTGTCAAGGTAATGGGAAAAGAAAACTTTGAGTTGGATTGTGATATGGACAAATCAAAGTAGGGTAATATTGGAGTGGACATGGTCAGCGTCACAAAAGATATCGGAGCAGATATTATAGGAGGTGCTGGAGGTCACACCCAAGAGAATTGCCCAGTTGGAAGTCTACCAAAGAATAACGAGGTTAAAAACCGAGTTATAGGTTTTGGGGCTCACAAAAGAAGACTAGGGACAAGCGAAAGCAAAGGGAGGTCAAACAATAGTGCGTTGAAGGATTGGAATGCTTGGTCATATTTTTGGGGGGATTTACAGAGGAAGAAGCCTTCCCACAAGTCTCTTGGGACCAGAGTTCAATTATGCACAGGAAAAAGACAAAGGTTGTGAGAAAGAAAAAAAAACATGATCATGTCCAGAGAAGGAATTTGGCCATCGGATTAGATTTCTTCTGAAAACACGGTGAGTAATCAATCCCTCAATACTTGAATGTGAGTGCATTTGTCCCTCCATGTGAGTGCTTCCCTTGTGAGACCTCCACCTACCCTTCTTCCCCCTTTCCTTCCCCTAAACCACCATGTTCAGCGTGAAAGGCCACAGGTCCATGTTCTCGATCTCGAGGTAAAGAGAACAACCCTTATTCGAAATATAACTGTTGAATAAAACACAAGAGCTGCAAATAACAGCAGTTATGCCCAGGTGGTAAAACAAGGTTCAAACATGAACCGAGTCTGGAGGAACAAAAAAATTACCCAAGATGAAATGGGTTAGGAAAAAGGAGGAACCTTTTGGAGATGGTTGGCAAGGGCTATAATTCATCATGGATCCCCATGAAATGGACCAACTGAAAAGGCGCTATGTGGGCAAAGTGCACGAACCAGAGAAAATCCTCTCATTTCATGAATTCTTCCACATGGAAGGATTTACCACTGTCAAGTTCGCTTCGATGGGAGAAAAATTAGTGCTAATTTAGATAGTGGAAGGTAAAGATGTCTTCGAAACGCTAAAGGGAAATGGGGAATGGTTGGGAAGATGGTTTGAATTTGTGACTCTGTGGACACCAGAGAGTATAATAACCCATAGGTGGTGAGAAACTTCCTTCATTATCAATTCTTGCACTAAAGGTAGATAGCTTCTAAATAGGCACCGAAATGGAATAGAGAGAAGTACGTAGGAGAGGCAGCAGGCAAAATGCGAAACAATGGGGAAAGGTGGATGTCTCACGCAACATGCATGGTGAGCAAGGCAAAGGCATTGGTACAATAATCTTTTTCACAGAATTTCTTGAGAATTTCGGTGTGAAGGAGATATGGAGCATTTTTCAAAAATATGGCAGTGTGTATGAAGTCGTATTCCCAAGTAAGAGGGACAAAAGAGGAAGACGTTTTGGTTTTGCCCGTTTTATCGGTGTCAGAGATTCACAGTTGTTTGCGGTAAGGTTGGACAATATTATTATTGGGAGCCAAAAAATCTACATTAATCTACCCAGATTTCAGCGTGAGATGGAGGATCAGAGGAATCAGAACATCCCTGCTTAGCATCCACATCATGCCCAGGGTTCGTTAGAAGAGATGCACGGAGAAAAGAAAGGTTCTCGTATGCCAACGCAGTGAAGCATGGTGGCAACAATAAAAAACCAGCTCATGAAAATAGAGCATTCGCGCACTTGCATTTTGAAGTTGATAATTGTGTTGTTCAGAAATTCAACAATGCTTATATCTGTCATGTATCAAGTCCTGGTATGACATATAATAATCAAGAGGAGTTTCATAGGCAAGGCTATTTTTCTGTTAAGGTCACACCAATGGGGACAAATCTAGTTTTAATGGAGGTAGAGGATGAAGCCGAACTCTTGGCATTAGTTAACGATGCTAAAGATTGGTGGTTTAACTGATTCGATGAAATACGAAGCTAGAACCCAAGAGAAGTTGTTAGTGAAAGGCTAACGAGGATTCGAAGTTATTGTGTACCTGCACATGCCTAGTCTGTGGAATTCTTCTTGTTTTTTGTCTCTGGTTATGGGGCCTACATTAATGTTGATGATAATACAAGAAAGAATGAGAGTATGTACGTTGGGAGAATCCTTATTAGAGCAAGAACCCATGATCTCATTAACAGAATTGTGAAAGTTAACATTAATGAAGATATTTTCTCCATTAAATTGGTGGAGGACTGGTATGGTCCCTTGCAATGGCGCTCAATATATAAGGGCAACACAACGAGCATTCTTCAAGCTCCGATGAAGAATCCTTTTACGGAGATTTGGATGGTCAGATGGAAGATGTAAAGGGGTCTCAGTTGGAGGATGACGAAGCACTTAATGGAGACAATATGAGTAGTCACGCGGGTTCAGCTTCCAAGGTTTGGCTGGCGGCTTACACTGCCAATAACAGGGAAGGTAGTCCTTTGATGAAAAGCCTTGAAGGAAGTTTTGGGGGTTGGGTCTTAATGTCCCACCAATTCAAATCACGGTGGCTAATGGGCATAAATTGCATGACGATTCAAACTCGGTCATATTGGGCCAACCTTTGGATTGCAGGAATACGACGTCGGATGGGCCAATAGATGGGCCTTCACCCTTTTTGTTGATTACACTTTTCGGCCAAATAATCAACCAGATGTTGTTGAGTTGGGAAGCAGCACTGAAAATAATCATACCCCGGCTATAATTCCCAATACAGATTGCTAGGCCTTGAAGGATGGTAACATAAAAAAATCCGATCTAATTCTCTTTGGTCCTTCAAACTCATGGGAGCCCTGGTGAGCACCGCACGAGTTCAGCTAACTCCCCCCAATTTACCCGTATGCACTCTCTTTCGTAGAGCAGGTGGAGGTTGGTGGGCAAAAAGTAGGGAAAAGGCATTATGCTTTCTTAGGGGAAGGGGGAAATGGTTCAACAAAGAAGAAAGGCAGCGCTAGAAAGAAAAAGACGGCTAAGAAGAAAATTGATGATCAAGCTCTGATTCTTTTCGATGGTTCTGCAGTACAGGGATTTTCAGTAACTGATTCAGATATCCTCAAATGCAACAAACATTTCTAGGAAGGCTATGAGGGTTTTGCTGCTACAAAGGTATGGAGGTTTGCAAAAATTTTAGGGATTTCAGGCAAAGAGGATGATCAGTTGTACGTCAACAAGATTGAAGAGATGGAAGCCAGAGATCAATTGGACAAGGTGCGGAGGGGGGAATCAAAATTGTGTCCGTGAAGATACTTTCTTTGAATGTACGGGGGATTGGAGATCTTGAAAAAAGAGGAGAATTCGATCTCTCATTTGTAATGGTATGTATGAATGTTGTTTACTTCAGGAATCTAAATGCGCTAATGTTACTGATAGCTTAATAGAGAGCAATTAGGGAAATTCTGATTATGATTGGATAGCTAAACCTTCAGAAGATCTCTATTAGGTGGTATAATTACAATCTGGAAAGCTAGTCTATTCTCTATTCAGTATCATTTCTTTGGCATTGGTTTCTTAGGAGTATGCATAAAAGGGAAACAATTTGGTTTGAACTATTTTTTTGTTAATATTGATGCCCCATGTAATATTTCGAGCAAACAGCTGGGGGAGGAACTTGCAATGTCAAAAAGGGGTTCCAGCGGTGGGGTATGGTGTATCGCAGAGGATTACAACTCAGTGGTTTCTAGTTCTAAAAGAAAAGGAGTGTCTTCTTATATTGATCAAAGGAAGATGGTTGAATTCTCTGCTTTTATTCAGAATTTGGACTTGGTTGATGTTCCCCATTTAAGGGGGAAAATTCACATGGTACAGGACGGATGGCAAATCTATGAGCAGAATTGATAGATTTCTTTTGTCAGAAGAGTTTATTTCAAAATGGAAGGTTTCTGCATAATGGGTTGGTCATAGAGATGTTTCAGATCACTGCCTGTTTTGGTTAATTAGCTCTTCAATCAATTGGGGGCCTAAATCATTCAAGTTTAATAATTGTTAGCTGGAACATAGAGATTTTAAAGCCTTTATTACAGAGTGTTGGGGCAGTTTCGAGATAGATAGATGGAAGATTTACGTTCTAAAGGAGAAATTAAAATTGTTGAAGGAAAGATTAAAATGGTGGAATAAGGAGGTATTTGGATTAATGGATTTGAACATTGACAAAACAGTGGAGGAAATTAATGCCTTGGATGAGCTTGCTATATCAGATAATCAGAATGACTCGGAACGCAGAAGGCTGCTATCATCACAATTTTGGCAACAATTGTATGCGACGGAAAGCTTGTTGTTACAAAAGTCAAGAACTAGATGGGTTCTTGAAGGGGACGTTAATACCAGGTTTTTTTATGCAACCTTAAGCGTAAAAAGAAGAAGAAGAAGAAATCAGTTGGTGGCTTTGAAAGTTGGTAAGTCTTGCGTTGAAGGTTTGGAAAAGATTAAAACGGAGGTTAAAAATCACTTTCAGCTGCTTCTTTCTGAATCTGATTCTTGTGGACCTTTACTCGACGGCTTATCCTTTCAACATATTTCTGATGAAGACAATTATCACCTTATTGTTGCGTTTAATCTTGAAGAAATAAAGGAGGCAGTTTGGAGTTGTGATGGAGACCAAAGTCCAGGACCAGCTAAGGCCCCTAAATGACCGCTCAGTGATAAAGGAGGTAGGGGTAGAGTCGAAAAGATGACTCCTCACTTCTTTCTCTCATTCAAAACCGTGCATGAGACTTTCATCTCGCACGGCTCCCCATCGTCTCACTGTCTGACCTTGACCCTTGTTATTTTGAGGTCATATCTAGTATTCAGAGTTTGCCTCGATTTGGTATCGCTCTCGCGGCCCGCACCTCTTGATCTTGAACGCAAGAAAGACCACTGTCGTTCGCGCGCCTAATTCCTCTCCAGAGGCATTTAATTTTGCGTTCTTTAAGTCCTTTTGGGATCTTTTGAAATCTGAGATTTGTGAAGCGGTTCAAGAATTCTTTCACAATGCTTGCCTCCTTAAGGTAATAACTTCAGCTTCTTGATACTAGAAAAAGATCAACCTCGTGGCCTTGCGGATTACAGACCTATTTGTCTAATTGGTAGCCTTTATAAAATCATTTCGAAGCTGCTAAGGATGGAAAAAGAGGTTACAAATTTATGGAAGTTGGGAAAAGAATTTGGGGTTGTTGATAAAGGAAATGCAGACGAAATAATATCTAAAATGGTTGAAATGGAAAAAAGGGATCAAGATGCTATCAGGAAAATTGCAAGACAGGAAAAGTCAACAAGGAGTCAAGAGGGTGACGACTGAAAATAACAACTTTTAATATAAGAAGTCTAGGTGGGAGATTAAAGAAACAAACTTTCAGGAAGATAGTAAATTTAGGAAAGTTGGAGTTTCTCTGTGTATAGGAAACAAAAATGGAGGAAATAGATAAGAGTATTTGTGAAATTATCTGGGGAGGCGAAGATTGTGAATGGGTGGTAAAGTCATCGGTCGAAAGATCAGGGAGATTATTGTGTATCTGGAAAAAGGTGCATTTACGTTACTAAATTTGTTCTCTGTAACAAGCTTTTGGGGTAACTCCAGTACAACATGCTTTATTGTGAATGTATACTCACTTTGTGATACTGAGGGGAAAAGGATATTTTGGCATGAGGCTGGAAGCATTAACAAAGCATATGGCTCGAGTTGTTGGTGCTTCACATGTGGTTTTAAAGCTATAATAAGCTCAAATGAGAGACGGGGCACGACAACAGTAGAAGGTAGTAGAGAATCAATGGACTTTAATAGGTTTATTGATGACATGAAGCTTCATGATCTACCATTGATTATAATTTCAATGGTTTGGCAATGAGTAGATTGGATCGGTTCCCTTTGTTTGAGGATTGAATGCAACAATAGCAAAATTCGGCACAAGTAGCCTTGAAGAGAGACATATCGAATCATTATCCTATCATTCTTAATATAAATTCACAAAATTGGGGCCCTAAATTGTTTCGTACTTTGAACTGTTAGCTATTAGAAAAGAACTTTGTAAAATTCGTCGAAGAAAAATATAATAATTGGATGTCAATGGCTGGAGGGCTTTCATTCTTAAAGAAAAATTAAAAAAAACTGAAGGGGTGCTTGAAGCAATGGAACAAAGATTGTTTTGGTTCTCTAGATCATCAAATTAAATCGGTTGTAGAGTAGGTTAATAAGTTGGATGAAAAGGTTGAATCAATTGATCATAACCAAGAAGAGGTGGAACAAAGGAGGGATTTAAATGAATAATTTTGGAGGCTATCTAAAACGAAAGACAATATATCTTTTCAGAAATCAAGAGCTAAATGGATCAGGGAGGGCGATGCAAATTCAAAGTTCTTTCATGTTTATATCAACAAAAGAAGACAGCACAAGATTCTTGGAGTGAAGGTTAACATATTGTGTAAGGAGGAATCACGAGAGGTTAAAATGGGAGTGAAATTTTTTTTTGAAGAGAAGCTCAAAAAAAAGCATTGGAACAACCCGGTGTTAGATGGAATCAGTTTTAACCAGATTCGGGAGGAAGAAAATGCCATGATAGTATTAGATTTTGAAGAGAAAAAAGTTCGGAAAGCCATTTATGCGGAGGTTTGGAGGAGAGGAAGAGGACAACTTTGGTTAGTTGGGATAGGGTATGCAAGCCGAAGGAGGTTGGAGGTTTAGGGATAAAAAACATTAAGGGATTCAATGTAGATCATTACAGAACCGAAAGCTTTGTGGTGTAAGGTATTACAATATAGATACATGATGGGGGTTTTGAGTAACATGTTAAAGGGAGACGATGATGCCTATAAGAGGGGTCCTCTTGGTGGAAGGACTTAGGGAAGATAACCAAGGGTGTGGGGGAGTCTATATGGGTTGGCTAAAAGCTGAGTGTAAATGAGTGTTAGGAGAAGGTAGAGAGGTGCTGTTTTGGAAAGATGTTTGGGTAGGGGACATAGAGTTATGTGCATCCTTTAGTAGACTTTTCACAATATCGAAAAATATGGAAGCAAAGTTGTGTGAGTTGGGCGAATGGAGAGATGGTGTTAAGGAGTGGACTATGAGGTGGAGAAGATATTTTTTTGAATGGGAACGACAACTTTACCATGAGCTTATAAATGTGATTAGTGTGTTGCATATTGAACAAGGTAAAGCTGATTGTTGGTTGTGAAGGCTGAATCCATGGAGTATGTACTCGGTGAAATCGGCATATTCACGTATTTAGGTGGACGATATGCCCGTTGATACTACCTTCTTCAATTCCATTGCAATTCTTTTACTTGGATGTATTGTGTTGTTCATCCCACGCTGAAAATGGTAATACGTACTTCTAGCTTGCGGCAAGTTAGTTAGATGGATTAGTTAATTTGTAGAGTAGTTATCCTCAACCTCATTAAAGTTCGGTCTTGATCTTGATTCTCTTGTAGAAATGTAGGTAATTCCCTTGTTTTCTCGTATTGGTGTTTCGATCCTGTACAATGTATTAAGCAGCTTTGTCATTAACTGTATGGTTTTACTATTGTGATTTTGTATTTGGATCGGGATACTCCTTGTACTCCCTTTTAATATATTATTTACTTATAAAAAAAACTAGTTTGTAGAGTATATAAGCTCAAATAATGTACTCTCATTGTATCCAACTTTTCTCATTCTATCAATACACAATTTCATATTTCTCTCAACTCTATCTTCTTCCTCCCTTTTTTGTCATGTTTCTTTTGTTTTTGTGTTCCTTAAATAAGGAAGCTATGGTGGGAGAGTTTGGTTATTGGGAAGATGATTCTTGGTGTTGGAGGTGGAGGAGAAGTTTATTCTCTTGGGAAGAGGATGCCCTACTTAATTTAGAGCAACTTCTTCATCAAATTAATCTAAGCAAAGAAGGAGACGATGAATGGAGGTGGATAGTTGATTCTTCAAACTGTTTTTCAGTAAATTCAGCTTATAAGCTGTTAAAGCAGCTAGGCAGTATTACAAATATTAGGGAGCCTGATCAGTTGGTTTACTCGAATTCGTGGCAGTGTAAGATTCCATTGAAGGGGTTAGCTTTCTCATGGCGATTGTTGATGGACAGATTAGCTACAAGGCAGTAGCTGCTTCAAAGAAATGTTATCTTTGAGGAACAAGGAACTACATGCGTGTTTTGTTTTAATCATGTAGAGTCCATAGGTCATGTTTTTTTCTCCTTCACTTTAATTATCTTACCAGGTCTGGAGTTTGGTTTATGCTTGGATGGGTTTTACAGTGGTCCTTCACGAGATGAGGCATGATCATTTCAAGCAACGTGGTTCTTTGTTGAGAGGAAAGCATCTTCATAAGTTCAGGTACATTTTTTGGCAGGCAGTAACATGATCTTTATGGTTTTGAGAAATAAGATCATGTTTCAAAATGGCATTTTTGATACATTGGTTGTTCTAGACCTTATAAAGTACGTTTGGTTTTCTTGGTGCATGGTGTTCAAATCCAACAGGTTGCTTGCCTAGTGGTCTAAAGAAAGGGTAGATAATTTATTAATTAACTTGTTATGTTGTTCGGTTTAGTTGTTATGTGGTGTATCTGCTCTTTGCTATGGTTTTGTTTAGTGATCGATGCAGCCATTGTCTGTCCCTCTTGGTGCTGTCTGCGGTATGGTTGGGTTTGACTGGGTTCTTGCTAGTTTTTGTGGTTCTATGTTGACACCAAGCAGGATGGAGGAGGGGCATAACAAGTAGATTGTTACCATTTTTTACTTGGTGTTTATCTCCCAAGAGTTATGTTCTCTCAGTTTCGCTTTGCTTGGTATAGAACATCCAGTTTTAGTTCTTGGATTTTATTTGTAGATTATTTTGGTTAGCAGTGTGATGGTTCTTTTTCTGGTAGTGTACTGCATATGATTGGTGGATTTAGTGATATCAACATAGTTGGGATGACTTCTTCCATTATGATGTCTTTGCATGCTACCTCTATTTTTTGTACATGGATTAAAGTACTCCTGATACTCTTTTTAATAATTTTTTTATGCTTATAAAAAAAAAAAAAAAAAAGATAGTGCAAGTATAATGTTGAGACTTGAGTGGATGATTTGTATTGGGAGTTTTTGTTTTTGAACATTCAGAATACAATTCTTATACAACATTTTATTTACATCTACAGAAATATTTATCTCAATTTTACATATAGCATTCAGCCATACTCATATTAAACGTGCTGTCTCGCGCTAGTGTTATAACGATGTTTATCTTTGTAATTAAATAGGACATGGTTCTTTAATTTACAAAAGCCAGTAATTAAGTAGTTTAAAATACTTGTAAAAAAAAAAAGTAGTTTAAAATATTTCTTTTGGTTTCAATAAAAAAAATATATATTTCTTTTGGTAGAAGTACTGTAAGATATCGAAGGCAAAGACTGTTTAGTCATTAAGAGATGGCCATGTATGAGTTTGGGGTTCGGGGTTTAGTCAATACTACAGAACAATGGGTAACGCATGTTTATTTCTTCCATATCTTGATGTTACTGGTTTTGACCCTCTGTTTATCTAGTTTTTTTTTTTTTTTTTTTAAACAAAATGTATATTTGTTGAATTGGAAGGTTTTAAGTAGAGAGGAAAAGGAGAGAAATAAATTATAAAAAAAAAAGTAAGAGTGATATTGATTTGATATAGTGATAATGTGATTACAAAAGACAACCTATAGTCCTATTTATATTAAATGTAGAATCCTAGTCCTAACCAAATTAGAAAACAAATCATAACATATAAATAAGAAATAAATCCTAAGAGATCATCTAGGATACTTATAAAATATTCTAAGATATAAAAAAGATATTATCAGATATATTTCTGATTTTCAAAAACAATATTGAAAGAGAGTACGAATGGTACTCTAACCCATATATAGATGATCAATAAAGCAACATGTAAATAAAATCCTGGTTCTACACCTACCAGTATTACCTTTACACTAGCTTTACTCCCCACAGGTTTTTCTAATGCTTTTGTGCTGTTCAATTTTCGTTTGCTTTTAGTTAATGCAGGTCTTTAAGCTTCAAATGTCTCATGCCTCTACTCTTGCTCGGTGTTATCAAGTCCTGGTCTGCTTTTTTGCCATGCAATTGACTTTGAGATCCGAAATTTATGTCATCTGGCTTACAGGTTTTTTTTTATGATTTTGGAATTAGAAAGATAACACTCGCTGGTTTTGGGGTTTTTTTATCACTTCTTCACAAATTGCTTCGTCTTATAATAGATATTGGAGAATATGCTTTGGTGGTAAATGGATGTTGCAACATTTAATTAGGCTGTTACAAGCTTATTTCTTTACAATTCAGGGAGCTGGTGATCATACTCATTATTGTACGGATAGGGTCAGTATGTTATTTATATTTGATCTTTCCTTTTACTTCTTTTGTATATAGATTCGAGTACTCCTAAAATGCTCGTCTTAATATATTTTTTGTTTATAAAAAAAAAATATGAATTTGAGGTCAAAATTTCATCTTGGTTAAGTAAATGAGGGAGCGTGGAGTAAGTTTTTATTTTTGAATCAAGAACCAAGTTTATAAAATGTTTTAGCTGGTGACTGTGTGATCCAAAAAATATATTTAACTTTGTTTTTTTAAAATATGTTCGATAATTCTAGTTCAATGTCTGAAAATTTTCTTCGTATTCATGTTAGTCAGAGTTTTCTTTCATGTCCATCAGTCCATCACGTTACAACGTTAAAATTTTACTCGCACAGTTGCTACAATGCGATGTACTCTTATATATTTTTGTTAAGATTATTATCTTTTTATTAAAATTTGTACTATAAATATATATACGTAAAGAAATTCAATAATGAGTTTTTAATTTCAATCCCATAAAATGCAGCATATATCACATGATATAAATTTTAAAAAGAATTAAAATATTTAAAATCATAAAAATAATATATAATTGATCAAAATTCTTCTAAATACATTGATAATTTTAAAATAACATATTAATATTGATCAGAAGAGAAAACGGTACAATTATATGAACTAAAAGAATTCAACTTATGAAGTATATGGCTTTAATGGATATTTTGGTCCCTAAACATTTTAAAATTTTGAAATTCGTCTCTGCCGTTAGAATATCTATGTTAAGGGTACATCTGTTAAGTGATGACGTGACAGATAAAATGTTACATCATCAGTATCATGTGTACAAAAATATTAAGTTTTAATTCCATAATAGATATTGGACTTAGGAAGTATATCCAATGTTGGAAAAACAAAACGTTGATTGAAAGTTGAAAAAAATAAAACGTGCAAAAAGATTTTTATAAATTTTAAACAATATAAAGTAATTTTGCTTAGCTACGTTTATTCCTTGTATAAAGTGAAAGTATTAAAATCAGATAAGAATCGTTTTTATATTGTTTAAAAATTATGAGAACTATTTACAATACCTTTGAATGATTTTATTATTTTTATTAAAAAATTCATCTGTAAAGATTAAATTGAGTTTATAGTGAAATAATAGAAATTATGTAATATAATTCCACGTTTTCTAGTTTCTGTCTCCCACGTCCTCTTTGTTAAAAAATAGACTCAACGCTATTATGTTAGTTTGTATAATTATGTTTAAGAGTTTTGAAGGAAATGAAATGGAGTTGTTAATAATGGAATGGTTAGTGATGGAGTGAAATGGAGAAGTAAAAGTGTATCACTTCATTGTTTAGAAGTTTAAGGAGAAAATCCTAAACCCCCCAATTTGGAGGGTATAAAAATTGAGCGTGTGGGTGGGATAGAGTGGTTTGGGTTACCATCCTAAACCATCCCACTCCATTAATTATTAAACTTCCAAATAATGGGTTAAATCCTTTTAACCACCTCACTTCATTACTAACCACCTCACTCCATCCTCCCAAACATGGCCTAAGGGTTTGTTTTGTTTGTTTCCAGTTTTTTATTTTAATTTTCTGTTTTAAAAATAATTACAAAACTGTCACTTTATTTTCATTCTGTTTCTTATTTTCAAAAATTTGTACAGAAAATACTGAAATACAATTTTTTGTTTTCAATGTTTTTTTGTACAAAACTTTGGAAATAGACAAGAAATAAAGTGATAGTTTTATAATTATTTTTTAAAACAGGAAATGAAAACTGAAAACAAACCAAACAGATCCTAAATTTATAAACAGATATTATATTAGTCTTTAATTTTAAAAAATTATAATTTTTTAGTTTCTAAAATTATAAACATTAATTATATTAATCTATGGAATTATGATTTATTAATTAAAAACTCCCTAATGCTTTGTTTGAATTATAAAAGAAGTAGGGGAGAAAGAAATAGGATGAAGATAAATAGGATAAAAGAAAGAATAAGTAAAAATGGATAGATTTTTAGGTTATTTAGATTGAAAAAATAGGAAAGAAGTAGATGAGAATGAAAAATTAAGTTTTATAATTAGTGTTTAAAAAATTTATAAAGTTAATATAGTAGATACTTATAAATTTAGTGACTCAAAAAATAGTTTTGTCCAAAAATTTAACGAAAAATAAAAGAAAAGAAAAAAGAGATGGGAAAGAAGAGAAAAAGCATCCCTCGTTTGGTTTTGGACAGATAGAACCACTTTTTGGGCTGCATATGAAAAGTGTTTCCTACGGATTTGAAAAGAAAAGTGCAGGAGCAACAACTTGGTGAAAAATAAGTAGACATCTGATTTTATTACATTCGACCTTTACTCAACAGTATTTATATGGTGCCTTTTACTGTAGTCTTAATAATTTTAAAGTAAAAATTATTATATTTAATTAAAATATATCATCTTAATTAAATGAATCATATTAATAATTTTTATCATCTAATTAAATTATTTAAATAGGATAAAATTATCCTTAAAACATTTTCTTTACTCTGACTTTCTATATAATTAAATAAAGGTGAGAAAAATTTTAAATTTATTTATTTATTTTTTTTCCTATTAAATAATTATTTTATATTTTACATTCGGTATTTTCTTCTTTTTTCTATTTTTTTTTTCCTTAAATGACCGGTGACTGAAGAAAGTGTCAGTCAACATCATCTTATCACTCTGTCCATAATAATAAAAGCATATATAGAAATGTATAAAGTAACTACTCTGTACGAGTATCCAATCACTCACTCAATTCAAATGCTCTCATTATGTCATGTGATATTGAATCAAACCCTCCAAGCCATGAAAGGATGTTTTTCCGTCACTATCTTAACCATTGCAAGACTTCATTTATTTGGGGTTGGGGATTAAATGCAGGTCTTTCTGCGATTCTCTGTGTGACATTTATTTACTTGAAGAGCCTCTTTGCTACGGTAATTTTATCCGTTTATAACGGATAATTTTTAGTGGATGAGAAAATAGTCTTGTTTGATAAGCGTTTCTGTCACGAGCTTATAACGTTTTTTCACGAGCTTATAGCGCTTTTTCCAGAGACTACTTGAAGTAGCGTTTGAGCTTATAGCTTATAGCATTTCATTTTTCTTTCCACTTTTATCCTTATTATCTATATTTAATTCTACCTTTATTCTCTTCTCCCTCTTTTATGTAAAATCATTAATGAAGATGTCATTTTATGTCTTTTTATATTTTTCAGTTAATTCAACCGCTAGTTTTATCAAACACTTCCACAAAAAATAAGTTAGCTTATCCGCTATCCGCTATCCGCTAACTTATCCGCTAACAGCTAATTTTACCAAACAGCCCGAAGTTTTTTCTAGATAATTTTCATTGTCAGATTTTTTTTTTATTTATGTAGTACTTTTCTTTTTAAATGTTCATGTACTCGAATCAGAGAGATTTTTAGTTCTAAGTTTAACGGTTCAATCGATTAATTGAATTCAGGATTTATGCAATTGGACTATTGGCCATTAACATTGAAGATGGCAACAGTCCCATCCGGTGGGGGCTATTCGCTCTTCATCCTCATCCCTTATTTTTCTTTTCATCTCTGTTCTTTTTTCCCATCTTCATTATGGGAAGTATTTTTCTATCCCCGTCGTTTCCCATGGATCCCCACAAAAATCCCGAAAATTCATAAAAATTAGAAGATAAATAAATGCATATAATCCATTTATGCATTATAAACAGAATAGGAGGCGGCGGATTGGTCAAGGATGGAGGCAGCAATGTGATTAGCAAGATAGAACATAACATTGGTGATTTACACACTACTAACTACTTAACTTAGAACATCTTCTAATTCGTCTTCGTCATGCTGCATGTAGAACAAATTAGAATGTCGTCAAGTGAGGTGATTCACAAGGAGATGGGGAGGTGACAAGAGGGAAAGGTGAGAAGAAGGGGTCCTGACAGCGAGAACTCCAAGCTCTTCCCCAATATGTCGAGAGCCACACCTTCTTCGTCAATTTTAGACTCCAAAGAATTGCTTGGGGCCTTTTGTTCTTCGGATTTCTCGAGAAATTTGCAAGCTCCAGGCTCAATTTCAATCGCAATGATGAAGAAGTTACATTGGCACTGATTATCGAAGTTTCGTGAATTGTTAGAAGTTTCTATGAATCAACGGAAGAGGGGTTTTTCATAGACTGAGTCCCCAATACGAATCAATGGGTTTGAAGAGTATCAAACATTCAGTGAAACGATTTTTTGAATTTTCACTAAATGTTTGATACTCTTCAAACATATCTGGGGGAATCAAGTTGTCCTGACCATGGAAGACCGGTGATGGTGAAAGGTGCGAAAGGAAGATCGGCGATGCTGAAGGGTAGAATTTTCACTGAATGTTTCATAATCTTCAAACATATGTCGGGAAATCAAGTTGTCCTAGCCATGGAAGACTAGCGATAGTGAAGGGTGCCACAAAAGGAAGACCGGCTGCGGTGAAGGGAAATGAACTGTGGGCGACACGATGAAGATGAAAATGGAGAGGAAGACCGAACAAGGATCGATGGGAATTTTAGGGTTCAAAACTTTTAAATATTTTATTAATTTAATAAAATAATATCTAGAATTGTTCAAATAGATTTTTATATATGATATATTTATTTATAAGGGTATACAAATAATATTACCAACGTCAGAGACCCCACGGGGCAGGACGGGGATTATGGTTCCTATCCCCGTCCCCAAATTGCTAAGGGGGTTATTTTTCTCATCCTCGATCGTTCCTGCGAAGAAAAAATTCTCGACTGCGATACTCCTAAATGAGGTAATCCCTGCGGAAATCCCCGAATACAGGTATAAATTATCATCCCTAATTAACATATACGATGTCTTTTATTGGTCTTCTTCATTTATGCTTTATGTAGTTTTTGCTTTCATTTATCGATGTGGAATAATTTTTAAAATAAAAATGAATTATAGTGGTTTGATAAGGGAGTCTAATTATCTATCATTTTGTATAAAGTAAACCAAAGGGAGAAAATGAAAGCTACGAAGAGGTTATTCGAATAATTAAAAAGAAATGTGTGATGGAAGTAGTTAATTAGTAATAACTTGAAGCAACACTATTTTAAAAGAGTGATCAAAGTGGAGAATTGAAGCAACACTGTTTTATCACGATACATAAAAAATAGTGAAATTAAAATAAGATTCTTATATATTCAACAACATAGTTAAAAGAATATTCTTTTAGAAGAAATTAAAGCGTATATCTCAATGTATGGAATAATAATGTTTCAATTCAAGATGGGACTTACCTTCAAGGTACTTGCATCTCAGCAGTAATCCAAGTCAAATTTGTTCCATTGCGGATTAACTAGTTATATATATTTAGCAAAATAAATAGAAGTCAAAAATCAAAGTTCCTCTTAAAATAAATAAAGTAATTAATTATTAATAAGGACTTATTTCGAATACAAATTTATTAAAAGAAAAAAAAAATTTAAAGGTAATGATTGCTCACCCAGATGGCAGTGGAAAAATGCAGTGACCTTTATACATGGCTGGCTTCTTAACTCATGTGCTGTATTCTATCACTAAAAAGTCAATAATCTTCACTCTGAAAAGTGACGAAAGAAAAGATATGCAAAATTGGGCAAGCTGTAGTGGATAGTATGTAAGAGAAAAATCATCATATAACTATAACATAAGACAGTTCTGTACCATTGTAACTACTCAATATAAACAAGATCCAATTAATTCAAGCAACGAATAACCAACATATTCGTATGTGTCATATTCCTTTCTTCCTTCCGTTAATGCTTTATAATTCCAAATAATTAATATCTCTGGCTTGAACTTGGTCAGTTTCATAATGTAATCAAAATGGCTTGCGTTTTGTTTTTTAAATTGCTTTGGCTAGATGAAACATATATATATATATATATATATATATATATATATATGTTTAATCATGGATCATGAGTTCCACAAGCTTTGAAATTCACCAAATTAAAACGTTTTGAACTGTCTAAATCGTGGCTTATAAGGATTTTTTGCACATGCAAGGGAATGTCAATATGTTATTTTGTTCAAGAAATAGTATTTGGTGAGTTAAAAAAGGATACAAGGATTCTCTGCAATGGAACTGTAGTTGGAGGAGTTACTTGCATATTGTCCAATTTTTTTGTTTTTTCCTTTGCTAGTTTATTTTAATAAACAGATTTAAAATGCTTTCAGATGATGAAAATAATGACTCATATGTAACGAAAATAAGGGGAACAAAAAGAGGAAAGAAAATGAAACAACCGTCTTAGAATTTGACTCCTTTATGAAACAAGGAAAATAATATGTCATCCACCAAAATCTAAAATAGTATATTCAGAGGATCCGTTTGGTCTAGATTTTGATAGAATTGATTTTGAAGGAATTGATTTTGAAAGAATTGATTTTAAAAAAAATTGAGTTTAAAAAAATAAGTTTAATCACTATAAGTTGCCACATCAGTAAAAAAAAATTAACTTCATCCTAACTACCTTAAAAGTCATCCATATTATGATTGGTGATTGGTTGTCTGTGCAAAAATATTTTACACTGTCAGTGTATAACAATTAAACTCTAAAAAAAATTAATTTGTGTTTGGTAATGATATTTTAAATGTCAGTTTAGAAGAATTGATTTTGTTTGGATGATCGTGTAAAATCACTTTTGAGGTGTAAATATAAAGAATATTGTGGGTCCCACATCTAAAATCAACTTTTCTCAACGAAAAAGCTAGAAATTCTTGCTTCTCTTAAAATCAATTCTACCCAACCCGGAATTGATTTTATTAAACGCTAAATTTAAAACAAATACCTTCCGAATCCCAAAATCACTTTTATTAGAAGCAAACGTGATTTTAGACCATCCAAAATCTAAATCAAATAGGCACTCAATCGATTAAATATTTGTTGGGTTGAGATTATTTTCGACGCAAACGTGAAAATAACATTTTCTAAAACTATTATTTAAAAAGTTATGTAAAAGTAATTTTTTAGAACATCAATTTCAAACGTTTATGTTTGTAAATTCTAAAACAAACATATTGTAACACATTTCCATTACATGAAACAAAGAAAGCGACTGATGAAGTTGACAGATGCTCAATGAAAAAGTAAACTGAGACCCACACATCGATTCACATATATAGAAATTAGAAAAGAATATGAAGTGGCATCATCCATCAAACATTGAAATGTTGCCTTCAGAGGTTCAGACATGAAACAAAGAAAGAAGCTCCACTTGACAAAGAAACCCACAGAGACATATTCTGCTAGACAGCACCAATTATCAAAAGAGAGAGAAGACATATATATACACAGTTACCTGAAAGAAGAACTTGTTGAATAGTAGCAGCATGGAATTCAGTATAGATAGCCAGTGTGTGTATGTGAGCTGCAAACAGTAATTAACCTTAACAAAACTGGTCGAAGAAACAGAAGAGAAGCACAATCAGTGATCATAATTATATAACCTTGAGAGTTGAGACAGTGAGAGATAATTAAAGAGAGCTTGGCTAGGAAGAGTGAGAAACTAAGAGAGTATATCATATCATTTAACAGATAGAAAGTCAGAAAACATGTGTGATGGTGGTATCTGTTTGAACGTGTTACAGATAAAGATACTGCATGTTTGGTTAGTCTATATAGAGTGGGTACGGTAAGCTACTTACTACTTTCATAGGTTCTGCAGAAGAAAACACTGAGTGCTCTGTAAGACCTATATATGATGAAGGATGATGATTAGAGTGGAACGCTATTTGCTAGGGAGTGTGTGTGCATGACATGCAGATATGTGCAGTGTTATACGCCACCTTCTCCCTCCGCCTTTCTCACTATGCAACAACAAATAAAATATCTTTAAAAATATATAGAGTGATGATAAAAAACCCACCAAGTAAAGTGAATATAAAGGTTTGAATTTTTGGAATGCATGCATAAGTCTAAATGATTTTCGTGTCTGTTTGGTTTAGATTATTTTCAACCTAAACGTGAAAATAATGCTTTTCGAGGCTAATATTTTGGAAGCTGTGTAAGATGAGCTTTCTCCCAACGTAATTTTCAAACGTGATTTTATCTTTGTAGAATCTAAAACAAACAGACCCTTAATCATTTTAGACAAAACAGTAACTCTAAATATAATTCTCAAAAAAAAAAAAAGTAACTCTAAGTATAATTCTCATAAATTCAAGAGATATAAATTCAGAAATGTTATTCACCTAAAAAACAGAAAAAGATTTATTTTATCATAAAAAAGTGATTCACCGAAGTATAATTCTTTATTATTTTTTAGTTTAGTCTTTAAATTTTGTTTTTAAATGAACCGTCACACTTATAAACATTTTTAAAACATTTTTTACTATCAAATTAATTTTATTGTAGTGCTATTATAACATGGTCACCTTGTGTACTCTTATGGGTTAGAATATTTCTTGTACTCTTATTTATATATTTTTTGGCTTATAAAAAAAAATGATCACCTTTTTCTTTTTATAAACAAAAGATATATTAGATGAAGAGCATAAGAAATGTTCTAATCCATATAAAAAAATAAAATAAAAAGGAGCAAGACCAATGTAAGTAAAATAGGACTGCAACAACTAAGATAGCAGTATTGTTATTACAAAGTCCTAATCCCAAAAACCTTTTACAGTTTTACTCCAACATCAATAAGGAACCGAGAAGAGAAAGAGTCCTTAAAATAAACCATAATACTAGGCCAAGCCTAAATACACCTAAGCGCCAATATTTCCTTTCATCCAAAAACCATCTACGACAAACAAGGGAGAAACAAGCCTCCGGCAAAACACAGTGGTTTTTATGATGCACCAAACATGAGTAGGATGTATGATACACCTCATTTTTTATCAACAAATAATTAATTAACACTTTATTAAATTTTTGTCAATCCAAAAATCATAAACACATTACTAAAGGGGGAGCATCATGCACCCCATTTTTGAGGTGCACAGCAGACCGTCGCTATGGGGTGCCCAGCAGACCGTCGCGCAAAGCACAGCTCCTTTGAAATCCTTTATGAAATGTAACTTAGGTATTCTTTGGTCACCTTAATAGCTAACTTAGGTATTCTTCCCTTCTTTGTTCAATATATGCTCTCTTTTAATTTTTTTTATGCACATTAGATATTCTTATATTTTAGTAGGTGCTCCCTTTGTTCAATAAATGTTAAATTAATGATGAAGACTATTTTAGAAATATTTAACAATGTGAGAACAATTTTAAAATATAAATTCAAAAAATAAATTCAAAACGAATGAAAATTATAATTAAAAAAATCCCATCACTTGGAAAACGCGTCATCATCATTCTTTTTTCCCCCTCAATTCAGCTCTGTCATGTTTAGGTGCAAGAATCATTTTCCAAATAGATATGCTGCATTGATAAGCAGCAAATCCAATATTATATATCATGCAGAAATCTTATTAAATAATCTCTCAGAGACTACTACTTCAGAAAATTCGAAATCAGTACGGTTCATAGACTACTGCATCACTGATATATGGAAGCTAGTTCATGACACATCTCTATCTCCAGCTAGTTCTTTTGTCTGTCTTGCATATATAAGACCAAACCCATCTGATGCAGAATCTCAAGGTTGCCTTGTTAACAAACATTGCAACTTATCGCCGTTCATTAACATAATCACCCATTGTTATAGTGCATAATGCTAGCTTGCCTATACATACCCATGTCCTTATTATTTTGCAATTAGCACTCTAAATGAGTTGTTTGATGGGGATTCCGATCGAAACCTAAGCTTCTTTGGGATTGCTTCTTGTTCTTGGTATTGCAAAAACACTTTTACACGTACCCAAATGATTCATCTTGTTTTCTGCGTTGTTTTATACGTTTTTTTTGTTATTCATGTTTTATACACATTTTAAATGCTGATAACTTGTTTAGAATTGCTTCTTGAGATTTTCGAATCACTTTAGTGTTTGTTTTGCCTTGAATTGTGTTGTTTCATATGCATTAATTTCAAATTCTCATTTTGTACCAATATAGGTAGATCACATGATTCTCACATTGAGTAGATAAGGAAGTTTAATGTGATATTTAGAGTGCATCCGGATAAACAATTTAATTAAGCGCTTATTCAATAAGCTTTTTTCAAATAAGTTAAAAATAACTTATTTTCATAAGCTGCTCTAACAAGCTTATGAAAATAAACTAAAAAGAGCTTATAGAAATATGATGAACTATTTGTATAAGTTTATTTCCATAAGATATTCTCATAATTAAGCTCAAATAAGCTCTTTCAAACACACTTTTAAGCAATAAGACTCTCTCACCTAATGAATTATGTTGGGTTGGGTTCTGCTCATTAGTTTAAGTCATAATAGACCGGCATAACTTGCAAATCAATCCCATGTTTGTGTTGCTTTTTTTTTTGGGTACTCCAATTGTGGTGGTTTAATTAACACAATTTTGATACTTAAACTATGAGTCTCTCTCACCTAAAGGGTTATGTTGGGTTGGATTCTCCTGGATCATGGGCTTAAGTCATAATAGGCATGCAACTAGGAAATCAATCCCTAGTTTGTGTTGCTTTTTTTTGGGTACTCCGATTGTTGCTTTAATTAACATAATTATGCTTTAATTAACACAAATATTGTAATACTTAAGTCATGAGATTCTCTAACCTAATGGATTGGATTCTCCTCATGGGCTTAAGTTATAATAAACTGACACGAAACTAGCAAATCAATCCGTATTTGTGTTGCTTTAATTTTTTTTGAGTACTCTAGTGCTTTAATTAACACAATTCTGTGAAAGATTTCTAAGCAACTGATACTTTAAGCTACATATATTTATAAAAATATTTTTCGTAAATCCTAAAGATATTATTTACGTAAAACATTACTTTTTATATATAACTAGATATCATTAAGATTATATATATTTTAAATATTCAAAGAACGAAATTTATATTTATAGCGACTCTAACTTAAAATAGAATGTACCACGATATTTTTTATTTTATGAATTTCGACTTTGGGCATTAGTCTCGTAAAAAATAAAAATTATTTGGCTAACTCACATGCAAATGATTACTTCTATGATATAGCCTGTATTTCTTTGACTGCGAAGGAAACTTTTTTTACCAACTTTGCATTCTTTCATAAATTTTAATAAATATTTTAATGTTTCCAGAAATAAAGTTGTACGAGAGTACGTTTGAGTGTATAATAATGAACCCTAGCTAGGCGCAGGACATCATGAAAATCTCCTTTAACATTAGCAAAACCAAAGTTTGACCAACCTCAACGGTTATTTTCATATACTCTCTCCCAGGTATGAAAATATCAACCCCTTTCTTTATATTACCGGGAGAAAGAAGCAAAAATTAAAAAAATAAAATAAATACCTTTAAAAGGAAATCCTTGGTGGCCTTGTGGGCGTTAAAATTAGAATTGGAATGTAAAATTTTATTTTTTTAGAATTAAAATTGATTATGAATTCTAGTTTTTATGTTTGAAGCAAATAAGTAATTAAGATATAAACTTGTAATTGAATTAGAGAACGTGGTAGTCGATGAATGTCATTGGCGATGATGGTCATGTGTCGCAAGTGAAAATGATTTGGAGGACATCATAAGTGATGATGGTCAATCAACACTATTAAAGATATCAATTATTATTTCCCTAATCTCTTTCAGAATATCGTCTTATTTATGTCTTATTGGAAGTATTTATAAAATCATTATTGAACTGCTTGTTTTGAGATTAAAGAAAGTACTTTGGAAATGTTATTTCTTCATGCCAAACTGTTTTTTTTGCCTAATAGACAGATTTTGGACGGAGGTAATCGTGGTTAATGAAGTACTTGATTTAATTAGCTAAGAGATCTAATAGAAATTGTCTGATATTGAAAGTAGATTTCGAAAAAACATATGATTATATAAATTGGTCTTTTTGGGATTATATATATGTTGGCTCGGTTGGATTTTTGTGATAAGTGGAGAAAATTGATTAATGCATGTGTGGACTCTAGTTATTTTTCAGTTCTAGTTAATGGAAGCCCCACCAAAGAATTCAAGCCTCTAAAGGACTTAAGTAAAGAGATCCTCTTGCTCCTTTCCTCTTTTTTATAATGGTGGAAGGACTTAGTGACTTAATAAGGAGAGCTATCGAATTAAGGAAATTTCGTGGTTTTAAAGTAGGTGAGGTGGAGCAAATCTTATTACTTCAATATGCAGATGACACTCTCCTTAATGGGGAAGCAGTCTGGGAGAACCTTTGGGCCTTAAAAGCTATTTTAAGGAGTTTTGAGTTAGTCTTTGACTTAAAAGTGAACTTCCACCAGAGTAATCTTATTGGAGTTTGCGCGGATGATGATTTTCTTGCAGCAGCTTCAACCTTTTCGCATTGTTTCTATTGGGAATGTACCTTTTAAATTTCTTGGTTTGTCCGTGGGAGCCAATCCTCGAAAGGTCGAAACTAGGAAACCTATCATTGATATGATGTGTTGGAGTCCCACATTAGATAGTGATATGGTCTCTGAATAGTGTTTATAAGTGGGAGGGCACCCCTCACCTCATGAGCTAGCTTTTGGAGTTGAGTTAGGCCCAAACCCAAAATCTAAGATGGTATTAGAGTCTATCCGAGATCAGTTGGGCCACCTGCAGATGTCCAGTCTTGCAAACTTTACGCTCCAGATATCCAGTCCTGGGCGTGAGGAGGGTGTTGGGGTCCCACATTGGATAGTGATATGGCCTAAATAGTGTTTATGAGTGGGGGTAACCCTCATCCCATGAGCTAGCTTTTAGGGTTGAGTTAGGCCCAAACCCAATATCTAAGATGATGAGAAGACTGGCTAGTTAAAATGGTAGGTTTTTATCCCTTGGATGAAGGATTGTTTTGATTAAATCAGTTTTCTCAAGTTTGCCACTCTTTTATTTTTCTTTCTTCAAATGCCCAAAGAAAGTGATTAAAATCCTAGTGGGTGTCCAAAGGTCGTTTCTCTGGGCCAGATGTGAGGATGTTCGTAAAGTGGCTTGGGTGAATTGGGAGAAGGTTTGTCAGCCTAAGGAGTTGGATGGTTTAGGCATTAAAAACCTGGAATTATTCAACCTTTGCCTCTTAGTGAAATGGAAGTGGTGCTTCCTAACTTGCTCGGATGCAATCTAGTCTAATGTGTTGTCTCATAGATACGATGACTTGTCTCGTTTGTTCCCTCTGAGTGCTAGACTACATAATGAACCCTTTCTATGGTGGAGAGATATTTTCCAAATTGAAGATCCTAATGTCTTTCCTTTGTGGTTTAACAATGCTGTTACAAGGAGGCTCAAGAATGGAAATCAAGTAAAGTTCTAGCATGACATATGGATGGGAAACACTTCTCTTAAAGATTTATTTCCAAGGCAATTTTAATCACCTTTGAAAAGGATGCAGTGGTTTCAGAATATGGATATTGGATTAATGACCTTTGGCATTGGAGTTGGCCTTGGAGGAGGGTATTATTTGGGTGGGAAGATGAATTGTTCTCAGAACTTCAACATTTAATCGGCACAGTCCAACCATGTAAAGAAGGTGAAGTCTAATGGATTTGGAAGGAAGATGCATCTCTTTCCTTTTTTGTGAAATCCGCTTATTGCTATCTATAAAAGCTGTAGAATTTTGATAATCCAGACGGCAATGTTAAGTTAGTCTTCAAAAAGATTTGGCAATGTAGAGTTCCTTCCAAGATCCTAGCTTTTTCATGGCGCATATTGTTAAATATATTACCAACCAGATAGCAATTAGCCAAAAGAAATATTATTATTGACCCTCATCAGACATCACGTGATTTCTGTTTTAATCATATTGAGAATGTGGATCATGTTTTCTTCTCCTATCTTTTTTCTTATTAGGTGTGGTCTCTTGTCTATTCCTGGATGGGTGTGTCGGTCGTTTTACATGTTGCAGGTATGGAGCATTACATTCAACATGGGGTATTGCTTAGGGAGAAGTGATTTAAGAGGTTCAGATATTTGATATGGCATACTGTAAATTGGTTTATTTGGTTGATGAGAAATAAAATCATCTTCCAAGGTGGCATCTATGACTTGTATGAAATTTTAGATCTCATTAAAGTAAGATCATGGTCTTGGTGTATGGCTATCAAAGGTGGAGATTGTTGTTTGTTCTTTGATTGGTGCTCAAATCCTGTAGAGTGTATCAAGAGATAACAATTTCTATTATGCAGTCTGTAACAAGCAAAAGGATTCTGATGCTTCTCTATTTTTGTTATCAGAGGTTGTTGTTCCACAATGGGTGGTACGCATGTAGTTTGCTCATTTGTGTAATAGGTTGGGCGGTTTTTTCTCTGCTCTTGTTCTACCTTTTTATTTTTTCTGATTTTGTTGGTGTTGCCAGCAGATTTTGTTTCCTTTTTACTGATAATCATCTTTAGTTATAGGAATTTTTAGGTTTGGCGTTTTGGCAGTTTTGGACTACGCAGGTGGTTTATATGGCTGGTGTTGCTCAATGTTTGAAACGTTTACATGGTGTGTGCTCTCTACTTCGGTTTGTTGTGGAGTGTGTCAGTTTGTGTTTTTGTCTAGAAGAGGAGGCTTGATGGTGGTTTGGCTTGTGTAGTGTATGGTGCCTATGGAAGCTTGCTGCATAATTTTGCAAGTGGCCTTCCATGAAAAACGATGTCAAGCATGATAGTATCTAAGTTCAACCCCTTGCTGTTTTTGCTATGTTGGTGTTGTGCTAATAATGGTCACACTTGGGGTTTGGCCTTCTATGGTTGTTGCTTTCTTCCTTTTCTTTGTCTCCTGTATGCACTTTATTCACGGTGTTAAAGGTAGAAGGTGGATACTGCTGGTGCTTTTTTTGATTGCGAAGCTTGGAAAGGTTGGAAAGCTTGGCCTTTGGTTGTCGGTTGGTCTTTAGTCTCGTTTCTATGAATTTTAAGTTCAGTTGTTAATGTATTAGGTCCAAGGCCTTGAGTTTCGTACTAGGATACAAGGATTTTGCAGGGTATACTTTTGGTTCATTGCATTTGTAATTCTTAATGGTGTGCTGCAGATAATAGTTGATGTTGGTAGTGCCAACATAGTTGAGATGACTTTTCTCATTGTGATGCGTTTGCACGTCGTTTTATTTACTTTCTTTCGGATCCATTGTATATGGATTAAAATACCCCTTGTATTATCTTTAATATATTTTTTGCTTATAAAAAAATTTATCTCTCCTCAAAGCATAATCTAGAATGCTATAGGAACTGTAATGCAAACTCAACTAGCCGCACTGCAAATTTGCAATTTGTAACCATCACCCTTTAGTTGCAAAATTACCACCCAAAACCACATTGAACAATCCAATAATTTGATTTGCAATATTTGACTAATAATTGTTTCTTTACAGCTTGCAAGGTGGCTACCGTTTTCTTCACTTGTCAGTTTTCACATTTTATTATATATTTAGCCTATAAAAGACTTCCACTGATTTTGTATTGGTTTCAATATCAAGAAAGTGAAAGAGAATTCAGTTATATGAGCACTAAAGTTATGTGTGTAATTGAGCACCCAAAAAAAAAAGTTGTGTGTGTAATTCATTATTGGCTCCTTGTTGTTTTGTTCAACAATTTGGTATCAAAGTCATACAGTTTAGGATCAAGTGAGGTGCTAGAGAGTTGAGGTGCTGCCAAAGAAAGTTTAATTGTCGGGGGCTATTAGTGGACGTTCCAAATCGATGGTGCAATTATTCGTATATAGTCAGGGCTATAAAGCTTGTTGGTTTGGAACCACACTTTATTATTACTACATAAGGAAGTTATAACAGGTCGCCATGATGACAAATTTTATTTTCGTTAGTAGCATCGAGAAACTTAACAACCAAAATTACAGCACATGGAAGACTGCGTAGAATCATATTTGCAAGGTTACGATTTGTGGAAAGTAGCCAATGAAAGCAAATAATTAAAGATTACCAATAAGTCATACTGGTAAAAATATGGTTGTGCCTCAATCCAGGTCAAAGTAGGTGCAACTTCAAGGTGTCTACCATGTACTTGACATGAAAAAGATTTAATGTCAGTTTCTTGGCTAATGGCTCCATGTAATTATATACGTCGTGTTCGGTCCTGATGATATGAAACTCTATTAAAAGGTGAACATTATTGGCATGCCATTTACAGAAGGGAAGAAATAAGAATTTTCTACATGATGTCAGATGAATAAGCATATGTAGATAAGATAAGATAAGATAAGAAAGAATAAGATGACAGATCTTTTGTTGAGTCTTTAATCGTCTGGTAGACTTTTAACCCTTAGTTTTGATGAACCCAAACATTGGCAATGATTTAAATGAACCTTATGAATATTGTTGATGATTTCACTTAAGTGTGGAGATTTCCTAAGTCCTTATTAAAGACAGAAAACTCCTTCAAAGGCATGTTAATCGGTACAGTAAGCGCGTCTACAAGTCTTTAATTAAAGAGTTGCGTCCGATTGTTTTCCCAGAACAAACGTCTCCCTGGAAAGCGTCTAATGAGATTTATGACCAAGCGTCAGAATTAAAAGGATCAAGGGTCTACTTCCAATCCTCCTTTAGTAATTGGACAAAAGGATGACTTTCTCAAAATTCGAGCTTCTAATGAAATGGGACAGTTGTGCATAAGATGACTTTCTGAGAAGCAAAGTCAAAAACTCTGAACAATGCTGCTGCACAAAGAATACCTTATATCTCTTTTAAAGGAAACTACAAGAAAGCTTTAGTCCTGTTGTGCCTGCGACTTGCACCAAAGAGGAAACAACTCTGCGCAAGTGTGAAACTTGTCACTTTTATGCGTGATAGTAGATATTTAATTTTTTCACCCTAGCTATTTTAAAAAAAAATCTAAATGTGTTCAAGGATTAAAGATTATTTTGAATCTAAGGACAAAAAAAATGAGGAGGAGGAAGGAGCAAATAAATATTAGACTACATGCTTAATTGCAATAATCAATAAGTTTGAATTATAAAGAGAAAGAGAGCTAGTCTCCCTCACTTTCTCTTTGTCCTGTATGTATATGATAGAAAAGAAAAAGGGGGAGAGTTGTGCTAGGGTTTGGAATTGGTGAGTATTTTCTTCCATTTTTTTCTTCTCTTCCCTCATGTAAGCTTTGCATTTTCGTAATCCTTTTTCAAAACCTAGATTAGAAGAAGACGAAGATTGAAGAACCCATTTCCTTTCACTAATCTAGACCTTTTTCAACTTGGGGTAAGGGTTCCAATCCCTAAGGTGACATTTGATTCATGAAATGTTTTATTATCAGGAAAACTACATTCCCGAGAATCTCATTCCGAGGAATGTTTCTTTCCTACCTCCAGACTTGGGAATAGAGTTTTCCACTTTCATTCACTAATTATATTCCTGGACATCTTTTATGCCTGAGAATAGTTTTTTAAAACTTGTACCAAATATGAAAAACTTTTATTCCTATGCTCACATTCCCGGGAATATAAAAATAAAACCTGTACTAAATGCTTCCTAAGTTGTTAACTTCTAGGTTATTCATGTAAACTTAATATTGTGTTTGGATTGAGTGACTGGATTGTCTTTAATGGTACATGCTCATATATACTTGTTGTGTATTTTTTTTTATTCTGGGTATTGAGATTTGTGTGATGGATTTCCAAAATGTGGAAGTCCTAAAACACATAAGAGGAAATGTGTCTCTTCATAAGTTTAAAATTCTTCCTAATAGATGTGTTATATCATGAGTGTATGTGTCTATACATCGAATGATACATGCACGAAAGGTTGCATTCTTTCTTTCAATTCATGGAAGGCTGTTTCCCTTCACCAAGTGACATGAGTTGGTCTATAAATAGAACCACTCTACATGTAGAAAAGGTTGACGAAATTGTTAAGCCTTATCCATTCCACATCACCTTCTTTTCTCCCTTATGCGCAGAGAGAGTTAAAGAGACTATTGTTTTATAAACTACCATTGACGATACGATTGGTTTAGGGTGTGAAAACTAAACCAAGGTTTCTCCATTGTATCTTGAAGGAGATTCACTGTTACACCTGTTGCATCCAATCTAGAAAGAGATTGGTGGGGTCGAATCGAACCTAAAGGCTAGTGTCCGCACGTGCCTTGGAGATTGGGCTTTTATTTTGTCTTCTCTTCTTTGTTGCAGAACCACACCCCAATATCTAACAAACTGTTCAAAAATAGTGATTTTTTTTTCAAGTTCAGATGTGGGCATTTTGCTATGCCATTCCCGAAAATGGCCACCCCACTGTGCCATTGAATTGCCAATGAAATGGCTTCCTCGCAGGTGATGCCCTATATATATATATATTATAAAGAGGAACTAAGTTGTATTTATTAGATGATGAGTTAAGTTTGTATAAATTGAGATGAATAGTATATCTACTATGTATAAATGTAAGGATGGAAAAGTATAATAAAGGTTGAGCATGCTTATATTGACATAATGCATTTTATTGCTTAGAAATATTGATGATTGAATTATAAAAATAAGAATTATTGGTGTTATGAGTTCTTGAAGAAAAGTATTGATTTTCATGTGGGGGGAATTGTTGTTATAGCTATTACAATGTAATATGATGGATTTCTCATGTTAGTGAAATGGTTGAATTGAAACAGATGGTATATGTATTTATGGAAATCTACGACATATGGGTTTGACGTGAGTTGAATATTTTTGGAATTGTGTAAGTAATGTATGATATGATGACGAGACCCACTATGAGGACGCATATCCTATCTGAATCATGCAATTTTGTTTCATATTCACATCTTATGTTCTCTTATGCTATGCTTTTAGTTCATGCCCTTACTGAATTTATGAAACTCATTCCATTAGTGTCTTAGATGCAGGTGTAGGAGCTGCTGGACCATTCAGACTCGCCTCGACATCTTGAATGCGGTTTCTGGTGCTATGCCATGCGACTCTTATTTTTGGACAAACTTGGTTTTGTATAACTCTTTTAATTACACTGGGACCTATTACTTTGTTATGGAGGTCGTCGCCAAGAGTTGTCTTTTGAATATTGTTTTGTTATTAGAACATTAGAAACTAATGATGAGGGTTCTTTCATGATTTTTTTTTGGAAATATATAGTTATTTTGTTGTATGGATCTTTTATAGTGTCTTCTCCCTGTGTTTTCAAAAAGCTTTCTGTTTTCGAAAATGTTTGGTAAACACAATTCAACCCCCATTCTCGTGTTTACATTTATTATTTTCAGGTGGTATCAGAGCTCAACCTTTGGGTTAAACACCTAACAGTGTTAGAGGAAAAGATCCCGAGACGGAAATGACAAGAGAAGTAAGTAGAAGTACAAGCCATCACACAACTGAAGGAACCTCAATGACAAGGCCTTCATTGTTCAATGGAGAAGACTATATCTACTAGAAGGAGAAAGTGAAGTGGTTTAGTGAATCGAAAAACTTTGACCTCTGGGATCTCATTGTAGACGACCCCTATATTCCAAGAGATGATGCAGGACAACCATTTCCTAAAGCTAGATGGACAGCTGATTAAAAGGCTAAATGGCAGTTGAATGCCTAATTAAGATATTCTATCATGTGCGCTATAAGTAGAGAAGATTTTGAAAACATATTGCTTGTGATTTAGCCAAATAAATGTCGGACTCTCTTCCAATAGCCCACGAAGGAACTGACAAGGTCAAAGAAACAAAAATTAGCATGTAGGTCAGAAAAAATGAATTATTTAAAATGGAAGGAGAAACCATGTGCCAAATGTTTGGGTCCAAACTATCACAAATGCTCTGAAATCTCTTTGTAAGACATATCAAACTAAAGATCATGTTCTTAAGCTTATGAGAAATTTGTTCTAATATACATCTATGCTCTGCTAGAAAAACGTAAAGTGAAGTTGGTCAAAGGATACAATGTCCATGCTCAGATAATGGTGGAGAATATACATTTGACGAATTCAATATGTATCCTCGAGAGCATAGAGTCAGAATGCAATTTATTTGCTCTCATACTCCACAACAAAATAGAGTAGTTCAAAGAAAGAGTCGACATTTGGTATAAATTTGTCGAAGCATGTTGCATGCCAAACATGTGCCATCAAGATTTTGGGCCTAGTGTATGAAGACTATAGCCCATGTAATCAATAGACTGCTTCAAGCGCGATTGAGTTATTTTGTCCAATTGTAAATTTGTGGAATCTTAAACCAACGGTGAGTCATTTTCGAGTCTTCGAAAGTGTTTGTTCTTGATCATACTTAAAATAAATTTGATTAAAAGGAAGTGGAACACATCTTTACTGGCTATGTTGATCAAATGTAAGGGTGGAGATGCATATATCGAAAAACAATTCATTTGATGAGCTATCATCTTGGTGATCACCAGAACATGTTCCTCCTGATACAAAAGAAATAGAGGATAATTGCACGAGAAGCTTGATATGGAGTCATCAGAATCATCTTCAACTTTTGAAAATTCTAAAGAATCAACACCAGCAATTAATGATGAATCTGAAGTCGAAAGGAGTCCATGGTAGATCGGAGTACATCATCAGTGTTACGAAGAAAAGCACTTTAACGAATCAAAAGAAGCTCTTGTGCAACCACAATTTCAAATATAAAAGAGGCAACAAAATTCAAAACAAAAATATGCTTATATGCCTTTAGCATATTTGGATATGGTTAAAGAACAATCTACTTATGATGAGACACCAACCCAGCAAGAATAGTTGAAGGTTATGGAAGAAGAAATTATTGGATTGAAGTAGAACCAGATGTGGGAGCTTGTGCCAAAGCCTAAAGATGTTAAACATATTTCTTGCAAATGGGTTTACATGTTAAAGTTATGCTCTGATGCTCACTTGGTAGCTCGTGGCTTTTCTGAACAGTAAAGATTGGACTATGATGAATCATTTAGTCTAGTTGCAAAAGTCACCATTATTCGTGTTTTATTAGCAATTGCAGCTAGTAAATCATGGAATCTATGGCATATGGATGCCAAAAATGCATTTCTATAAGGTTAACTGGATCGAGAAATATATATAGAGCAATCACAAGGGTTTAAGTGCAAATGCTAATGTATGTGTGCAAACTAAAGAAAGCCCTATATGGTTTGAAGCAAGCTTCAATGGCATGGTATGAGAAAGTTGTTGAGTTCTGGGTGAGCAATGATTTTGAAATTTCACCGACTGGATCGAGTTTATTTATTAAAATTGCAAATGTTTTTCAATAAGTTTTCCCATCTCTTAGTTAGTCTTCCTTATGAAGGTCATCTTCTCCATTCTATCATAGAAAAACTAATCTCTTTTGCTTTCTCTTTCTCACCTGCACAAGAACTTGTTGAACCTCTCTTTGAGGCTCCAATGTTCTTGATCTTTATCATGTCTTTTTCCCTCCTCTTTCTTTAAAAAACTTTTCAATCTTTATACGATCTTCTTTTTTGTTTTCAACTCCTCTACCCACTGCCCTTCCAGGGCACTCTCTTGATCCCTCTCCCCAGCCTTCTCCTACTCCCTCACCTCCTCCATCTCCTCCTTCTACCCAAGCTCCTCCTCGAGTTGCTGAAGTAGAAGCAGTGGATGTGGTTGCTTAAGAAAGAAAATAGATAGAAATGATTCTAACGTGTATTTTCAATTGAATGGTGCAATATACATTTATACACATAATTGTAAAAACTGATTTCCTAAGATTAAGGGATATCTTTAATGTATTGATATCAATCATATTAATACCGGCTGTATCTGATCTATTTTCTAATTAACTGATATCAGGAAATATATAAGATAGAATCTGATTCTCTAATCAGTTATTTCCTTAACTATCATGTTGAACTTTGCATCATTAGAGGACAATTAAATCGTCTTGAGACTATTTTTCGGGAGATTATTAGTCGTTTGTCATCGGACTTCTCTCTTTTCTTTTTTCAACTGTAATGTACTTAGTCAATAATGGTAAATAAAATTTACGTACATTCAGTTGTATGTTATGTTCTTATTTATGCATCCATTGTTTGTTTGTTTCCCTCCTTTTTGGTGATGCCAAAGAGGGCGAAAACATAGAAGTTAACATGTTAACATATGAGTTTAAATATTTTTTATAAACATAAGTATGAAAATGAGGAAAAGAAATAACTCATAAGCGTCTAATGAATAACATCTAAGTGTTTTTCACATATACACTCTGATCTTTTCTCATTTATTAAAAGTTCATTTAAAAACATAAAAATGTTTGTCAACATCAAAAGAGTGAGATTGTTGAGTCTCCAAGGGTCTGATATAGCTTCTCTATTCTAAGTTTTAATAAACCCAAACATTTAAAAATGATTAAAATGAACCATATGAAATCTTCTAATGAATCTGTTTAGGTGTACAATTATCTTTTGAAAGACAAAAATTCATATGGCAAAACACGCGTCTAGTCGCTTATGCATCTTTGCAGTCTTTATGATAGCGTATGAGCTATTCTAAAGTAGAAGCATCCGCTAGTCAAGACGAATCTACCTTCAAGCGTGTTAGTCAAAGTATACAATCTGTCAAAACATCTGAGGAAAAGTCAAGAAAAAAAATCTTTCTACCTTGCGTCTACAACGCGTCTTCACTCATCGCAATGACGAACTGATTTGAACATTTGTTAAATATGGTGGTAACATATTTAATAAGGTTACATAAAGACTTCAAGATATACGACGTTCATTTCCTAAAAGTCAAAAGGAATAAAGCAACATCCTTGTTACATAGTACCTGACAACAACACCTTTAGTACGCAACAAAACAAATACTTTCCCTTGTAAAACATGAAGAGGTTAACTGAAGAATACTTGTTGAGCCTGTAGAGGCTAAGTGTGCAAACAATACTCGTGTTTTTAAGCCTGGAGAGGCTTGGTGTGCAAACAATACTCGTGTTGTTGAGCTTAGAGAGGCTAGGTGTTCAAAAAATGCTTGAGTCTGTAACCTGATAAGTTGTAGTGGAACTCTTGGTTTATCCAAGGATTGGACATAACCCAGGATTGAGGGTGAACCTGTATAATTCCTTTGTGCGATTATGTCTTTACTTAAACTCTTAAAAATCGCTTTATTAGTTTATATGTTATCTAACTAGGGGTTAAATTGATTTATCTAAACAAGTCTTTGTTTTGTTCAAAGTTGTTTTTATCTCTATGTTTCAAACACTTGTCTCAGACAAGTTATAACAATCTTCAGACACTTCCAAGCATCTGTAAGCTGCTTTCTATCGTCTGTTCTTTTATCTCTTTGAAAAGAAAATATGTTTTTGCAAAAGCTTTAGGTAAACATCATTCAACCCTCATTCAATGTTTACTTTAGTTATTTTAGTTTGGTTTTAATGTTATTTATGCTAACCAACCTTACTTTGTGCTAATATTCCCTGAATTTATTCAACAAGCATAATTGCCTAGGGGATGGATAGTCTCAAAATTGTCTAAATTTACAAGGGAAAGTGGAGAGTCAATTGTAGGACACATTGCTCAATATACAACCGAAGCAATTGATATAAGAAACAATGAATATTTGAAAATATGTAAAGTATTTTTTCAATTGTTTAATAAAAGATGCATTTACATGATTTTTCACTATACCACCCAATTAAATCCCTCCAAGGAATGAACTAGAAGTTTCTATGGGTAGTGTTTTTAGAGGTGAGGTACATCAATACATTTTTTATGTTTGATATTATGCCTTCCCATTGAGTAACACTTTCCTATCTTCATAAGTACAAATTCATAGAAGACACTTTTCTGGTCATATTTGTTGCGAAATTAGGTAATTCATTGCTCTATTAACAACTTGTATCTTCCTTTCTTAGTCATAGGATCTTCATGTTGATTCCTCACGATTTATAAATGATGTTGTTTTGGCTTGACCTTAAGTTTTAAAATGAGAAAATTTTGTTACTAAAAACATAATTTTATACGTCATAATTTTATTCTTTTATACTTTGATGGCCCTGACATCAATAAATTTGCACAAATAATCTTTTCTACTCCATAAAAGAATTTCTCGCCATTCCCTATTGATTTGTTTTCTTGCCTTGGGGGTTTGGTAAAAATGTTTGGAAGTGAAGGCTTTTGAAGAAATTGAAATGAGAAAATTTATCAAGGCTTTTATTGATTCTCAAATTTGGCTTGTTACTAAGTGGGGATATTTCACCCCTACTTATGCGAGTCAAAAGTGAATCTCCACAACACATTTGCGAGATTTTTTAACGTCAAATTTAGATTTTTATTTAGGCTATTTCTAGATTTGGTTTCTAGACACTACCTATTTTTACAAGATATTTCTTACACCACTTTTAAGATACTAGATATTTCTCTTGATTTTCCTTTTACAACTTTCTAGAATTTGGGCCATTAGTAATTCCAATATCATAATTGGCCCTACTACAATTATTGAGCTCTAAATCAAGTTTACTTTTCATCATCCCTTTAAACTTGATTTCCCTTATACTATGTTTGGTTCAGGGAAGAAAATGAGAGGAAGGAAAGTGAAAGGAAAGAAAGGGAAAGGAAGGAAAAAGAGTAGAAAATGAAAGGATTATTTAGTTGTTTGGTATGAGAGAAAATGAAAGGAAAGAAAAATAAAACTTTCCTTTTCTCTTGTTTGATTGTATAGAAAGTGAAGGAAAGAAAAAAATATATTTGTGAAATGACATAAATACCCTTAAATAAAAATACATGTAATAAATAAGTTAGGGGTGTAATTGTATTTTCACAAACTTTTCACTCTTTCCCATGGTTTTCCTCCCAATTTGGGAGGAATCATTTTTTGATGTGGAGCCCACATTTCTTTTCTTTCCTTCCCTTTTTCTCATACAACCAAACAATGAAAAATATTACTTTCTTTCCTCTTTCCTTCTTTTCTTTTTTCTTCCTCCCTTTTTCCCTTCTACCAAACATAGTGTTATGGAATGGTAGTGTCTGTCAGTGTGTTTGCTTCTAGAATGGAATAGATTTTTTGTTAAGGCAATAGTTGACGTATCATCCATATAAATTCTTGTTGGCTCTTTTTTTGACATGGTCGACTTCTTTAACAAGTACTTTTGTTAACCACATTGCTTGGCAAACACATGATATAACAATTCTATATTCAACTTCACGAGTAGATAAAATAACAATTGGGTTCTTCTTTGACGTCCTAGGTAAAGGAAATATCTCGTATAAAGAACACAAATTCAGTTGTGCTTATTCTATTTTTATGCATTTATCAAAGTTAAATAAATAATTATAGTGGTTATATGTTGTTCGACATTTTATAAATGAAAAATTAATTCTATATATTAATCTTTAAATATAAATTAATATTAATATATTTAATATATCCATTAAATTTATAAACAAAATATATTTAACATATCAGTCTTTTGTTGCTTCTTTCTGATGTTACAAAATACAAAATAAATTATAATTTTTTGAAAGAATTATTAATTAATTTAGTAATCAATAAATTAAAAATGAAATCAACAATTATTAATGGCAAAATTATTCGTTTGGTCCCTTAACTTTTTTTTGTGACAAATAAGTCCCTTATATTTATAAACATTAATTTGGCTTAAACATTAGTAAATACCGCCTCAAACGGTCCTACATGTCTGTTAAGTATCCAACATAAAGCTGGCATGGTGCTGGCTTGGTGGCTTGGCCAAAACGACATCGTTTTGACGACTTTAGATTGATGTTTGAGTAAGGTAGATGTAAACCAAGCTTTGTAGCCATGATTGTAGGGAAGAAGATTGAGAATCATGAACTCTAGGCCACCATTTAAGGGGGAGGAAGATAACCCATACACCCCCAATGACAACAACTAGGTCACCAACTACTTAATAAGTTCAGTTGTGTTGTTAACGGACATGGTTAACAAAGTTGAATGGAGAGTAACACTTAAGCCAATATTGTTAACGTTGACAAGCATAAAGGACTAGTTTGTTACAAAAAAAAAGTTAAGGGACCAAATTAAACAAAACAATTAACTTAAGGGACCAAAAATGTAATTTTGCCATTATTAATTAATTAATGTATTATAATCAACTTAAATCTATTACACTTTGTAATCGACGGTTCAGACAAAATAATTTTTTAACAATTTTTGATATATAATTCTCCACAAAAAATTTATATTACAATACGTGAAATCAACAATTATATATTTAAAAATAAAATTTTAAAAAATTAGCATATTTTCTTTACATGAAACGTGTCCATACCCTAGTTAATCAATAAATTAAAAACACCATTAAAAACATTTAACTTAGCTAACTGACTAGTATTCTTTAAATGTAACTATTTATAAATAATAATAATTATTTGGCTTAATTGCACTTTTGGTCCCTCAGGTATCACGATTATGCAATTTTGGTCCCCCGGATTTTAATTGCGCCAATTGGATCCTCTAAATATCATAATTGTGCAATTTTGGTCCCCTAAGTTTCAATTGTGTCAATTGGGTCCCCCATGTATCATGATTGTGCAATTTTGATCCCCAAGTATCACGATTGTGCAATTTTGATCCTCCAAGTATCACGATTGTGCAACTTTTAACATCAACAGCCTACGAAGCACATGTGCGATTGATTTGACAATTAATGAGACTAATTTGACAGCTTACATGTTATTCTTATGTGACATTTAATGACGTGCATTTGACCATTAAATTGTGTAATATGGCAATGCTGTCTTATAAGAATGTCCTGTAAACTGTCAAGTTGACTTCACTAAGTGTTAAATTAGTCCCACGTGTCCTATGTAGGCTACTGACGTTAAAAATTGCACAATCGTGGTAATTGGGCGACCAAAATTGCACAATCATGATACGTGGGGGACCCAATTGGCGCAATTGAAACTTGGGGGACCAAAATTGCACAATAGTGATACTTGGAGGACCCAATTGGCGCAATTAAAATTTGAGGGACCAAAATTGCACAATCGTGATACCTGAAGGACCAAAAGTGCAATTAAGCCTAATTATTTACTGTAACCACAAAAAAAAAAAATAATTATTTACCAAATCTAACTATTTATATAAATAAATGTGTTATTTTGGCTGCGCTACTCAACTTGCTATCAGACATAATAAAATAATAAAATTTAAAAAAAGAAAGAAAAAAGAAAAAAACTCTGCTAGCTTTTCACTCTCTCTTTCTCTCTAGCTCGCTCACCCACCCAAGCCAAACCCTCAATCATTTTTTCCGAGAAAAAAAAACCCTTTTCTTTTCTCGACCCGTTAAAATTTTCCTGCCTCCCAAACACATAAACCCTATCCTTTCTCTTTATTCACTCCACTCTATGGATCCTCCTCGCCGAGCTCCACGCGCAGTGATCGACCCCGTCCCCAAGTTCCGTCAAGTCGGGTTCTTCACTCCCGGAGTCCCACCGGACCGTTCCCAATCGGGTCCACCCGACCCGACCCGCGCACCCTCTTCTTCCCCCTCCGCCAACTCCCTCTCTCCGGTTATGATTCCGCCGTCGCGCCACCACTCCGACAACCTCCTCATCCACGTTCATCCTCTTCCCGCCGGCGCTTCCTCTCTACGGGCGGATTCCATCGCCGCCGCCAGCAGCTACGACGCCTCCGATTTCTTCCCTGCTCCCATGTCCCCGTCGCCGTCGTCGGCTTCTTATTCCAGTAGGATGGCCACCGGCGGCGAAGGAAGCTTCTTTTTCGACGGCGTAGGTAAGGGGATCAATGCTGCCGGAAAGGTTGCGTCGTCGTATCCACGCGGAGGATTCGACTTGACCACGGCGATGAAGAAGAGCGGTGTTCCGGTGAATGATTCGCTTGGGATTCTAGGTCAGATTCTTCAGCTTCTTGCTTTCAATGTTTGTTGATTTCAATTTTTTGTAACTATCTTGTGCTTGGTTTGAACTAATTTTGGATGAGTAGTGGAAATGTTTTCGTTGAATCGAACTTCATCTAAATGCATGTTTGGATTTGATTAATTTTGGGAGATTTTTGTTTTTGTTCGTAAAGCTCTCTTATTTTGATTATAAATTATTTTAAATACAAAATAAGCTAATTTAATGTGTGTTTAGATTTAAGTTTTCAAAACTGAGTTTTAATGAAATTGGTTTTCCAAACTTGGTTTTGATTAAAAAGTAAGTTTGCATGAAAGTGATTTATATTGGGATATTTTTTTCTTCTTCCTCAAAAGTGTTTTTGGTAGAATTAAATTGTTTGGACACATTCAACTTTGTAATGTTATCGTGGTCGGAGTAATAGTTGAATACTTATAAATGAGGTTTGATGACAGGAGAATTGAAATTTTGTTACTTCTTCTTCAAGCAAGGTTTGGGTAGCAAACCTAGTTACAACTAACTGACAAATGGATTTTACGAACAATATTTACAAAAACCAGAAACTCAGTCCCAAACACACTCACAGTGTAGTGTGAAAGTTAATAATGTGGTGGAGAAGCTATGTTCTTAATAGCGGAGGCTAATAGTAATGGTAAACCATGGGTTACAGAGTATGTACTAGAGAGAAAGCGATACACTATTTGACTGATCTGTTTTGATTTGATCTAGATTCTAGATAGAGCGTAGGATCTTGTTCTTGAGAAGTCATAAGAGTTTCAGAAAGGAAAGGAGTCTCTGTGGAGTTTGTGAATTTGAATAATGTTACGCATTGTTGGTGGAGGATCCTGGAGAGAAATGATAGACTTAAAAGGAAGGATCTTCTTTAAATCCTTTGAATTGCCAAAACTAGTAATTACTAGAAATGGAGCTAAAGTTTTTGGGCCTCTGGCTGTCTTTCCCCCCTAGTGTTGATTGACTTTAACACCCTTTGGCAAGTTTTGAATTTATGATGGATAATTGTTGAATCTGCTTGACTTGCTTGTTTTCCATATATCTGTGAATGTCGTCTAAGGAGAAAATTTGTTCTTTCCGTTTATGATCAATTTTTATTTTCTTTACTTGCTTGATTTTTTAACCGTTTTCTTCTTCCTCAATCCCCATTAGAAAAAGAAAAGGCAAACAAGGGAGGAGGGTCAGCAGTGGAAGTGAAAGACCAACCTACTAGTTCAAAACAGCAGAAGCCGAAAACCTCAAAAGCTGAAAGACGTGCTCTTCAAGAAGCTCAACGAGCTGCAAAGGTTGCTTTAAAAGGTGTGTATTAGCATGCTCTTGTTTGATTAGAATTGTTGGTATGTTTGTATTCTGTAACTCTACATTTAAGCTATCTGACTGAAACTTTGAAAGTGCTTTTACTGTGGACATATCTATGATCAAGGTTGTCAAACTCGAAAGTCTATGTAAACTCAACTGGTACCTAATATAAAAATAATATTAAAAAACCCTATAAATGGCATATATACATAATATAAAACATTGTAACAGGACAATAATAAAGTGTGATAATACTTTAGTACTAGATAAGATCATACTACATAAATGACCGAATCATTCATAAATTCACAAAAAACATAAGTTCTTAAAGTGAAAACATTTCAAAAAACAAGAGCTAATTTCTTCAAATGTTCAATCCTTCAAAAACATCATCTCCATCATCATAATCAAGCTCTTCCCCGAACGAAAAAGGTTCTTCAACATTGTCATCAAGGACTAAATCCAAATTTTCAATGTCAAAGTTATCTGGAGTTGGATTGCTTGAACTTCCAACTAATTCAAGAGGTTGCTCAACATTCCCTTCATCAACATTATGAACATCTCCCTCTTTAGTTATCCATTCATCATCGGAATGAATATCATCAAATGGAAGAACAACACTTTTTCTTGTTTCTTTACTCTTTAATTTAAGTTGTACATCACATACACCAAGTCATTCATCTTTTTTTATGCAATCGATTTCTTCTCTTTGTATGAACCTAGAAAATAAAACATAAAAACCAAAATTTCATGATTATCTAACACTCAATATTTCTAAACAAAGAAAATTAATATCTAGAAGCAGAGTCATAACTTCAATTACTATTTCAAATGAACTCTAATTACATTCACACCCAGAAGAGCAACAAGTCAAGCTGAGAACACGAACAACAAACCTCTTTAGTTCTAAGCATACATCCTCATAGAAGTCCCACCATTCTGCAGCCAGAATCAAGACCAAAAAGCCCTCTAGCATAATGAAAGTCGGCAAGCTGCAAATTAATGTTGTTCCTATCTGTAGCATCATTTACCAACCTTGTGTTACAGTTGTATAGCCCTTTTTAACCTCAAAATCATCATGATTGAACTTAGGTTTATAGTGTAATTGGGAATTAAGGTAATATGCAGCTGCATGTAAGGGCCTATGGACCTGGTTATCCCACTGTTCATCAATAATTTTCCATATAGGTTCGTAGCTACAAATACCAAATATCCTATATTAGAAACACAAATAAAGTAATTAATTTTCAAATGAGATAAAGTTAAGAAAGTTTATTTTTCTTAACATTAATGAAATTGCTTTTTATCTTCTCTTTAGCACAATCCATCCCTTCATATATGAAACCCATGGCGGGTTTTTCATCAATATCCACCAATCGAAGGACTACAATGAGAGGAGCAACAACCTTGAGACATATGATTATTTTCTTCCAAAACCGAGTATCACAGACCATATTTTCCACTTTTCTTCACTCATATGTAGGTTTTCATCTGAGCTAAACATACTTAACAACGATGCTTTATCATCAATTAGACAAGCTAGAGTCAAATAAGTAGTGGCAAATCTAGTCTTACCAGGTCTAATCAAGTCCCTTCCTTTTGTAAATTTCTTCAGCATGCGAATGAGCAATGTTCTTCAGTATATGTAGGTGATGATCTTTCTTTCTTTATTGATAGTAACTTGATGAACCTTTAGATGTTTCTCAAAGTCTTCCAACATCAAATCAATGCAATGGGCAACACATGGGGTCCCATACAAATTCTTTCATTTCTGCATCAACATTTCTCCCGCTGCTTTGAAATTTGTAGGAGTATCAGTAACGACTTGGACCACATTCTCCTCTCCTACATCAACGATAGTCTCATCCATTGTTGTTAAACTCGCGAGTCAACTCGTTGACTCGTCCGAGTTTACGATTCTAAGTAGGCAAAACGGGTGGACTCGGTGGTAGAATCGGTGGGGGGGGGGTAGACTCGGGTTGACTCGGTCTGACTCGGGCTGACTCGCGAGTCTAGCTACCGAGTTTGCGAGTCCACCCGTTTCCTATTGTTGCCTCAGAAAGACCAAAACGCTGCGTTTTGGCTTGAAAATTCGGTTTCCCTCTTCCCTTCACCATCCCGATTCCCGCTCTGTTCATTTTCATCTTTCATCGCCTAACCTAAAAAGCCAGCCTCCTCTCAGTCGCGTCGCGCCTCTCTGCACCGCCTACCTCTCAGTCGCGCCTCCCTCCCCTGCGCTGCCTCCCTCCCGGCCGCGCCTCCCTCTCAGTCGCGCCTCCCTCCCCCGCGCGCACATTCGCCCCCCTTCCCCTTCCCTGATCGCAACACGCAGGTTCCCACACTGCTCTTCTCTTCCTCTTCACTGAATAACTGTTGTTCACTTGTTCATCCTTGCAATGTCTGGTTCGGGTTCCCACACTGCTGCAGCAGGATCCGGAAGTTCCAGGGGCAGGGGAAGGGTTAATATCCCAGGAAATAGGACTGATCCCGGTTGGAAACATGGGACTGATGTACTGGGCAATGGAAAAAAGGTGAAATGCAGTTATTGCTCAAAGATTGTTAGTGGAGGAATTTATCGATTCAAGCATCACCTTGCCGGTAGTAGGGAAGATTCTGAACCATGTGCTTCGATGCCGGATGAAGTGAAACAGTTGTTTATGAAAGTTGTTGCCGATGCTAAAGAGGCATCGAAGAAGAAAAGAAGATTGATCGATGTTGATGAAGATGTTGTAGATGATCAGCTTCCGGTTGCACCGTCTGGCTCTAAAAAAAGTGGTTTTTCCTTTGCTAGAGGGGGAGTAAAAGTCGGTGGTGGAGTTCAAACAACAGTCAATCAGATATGGAGAAAGGATTTAAAAGAGGAAATTGATGACCAGGTAGCTCAGTTTTTCTATACAAGTGCAATTGCTTTCAACTGTATAAAAAATCCGGAGTTTGCAAAGATGTGTGAGATGATTGGTCGATATGGAATTGGCTACAAACCTCCATCTTACCATGACATTAGAGAACGACTTTTGAAAAAAGCGGTGGTTCGAACCAATAAAGAGCTAGAAGAGTTTAAAGAGGAGTGGCAGAGAATTGGGTGCACAATCATGTCCGATGGGTGGACGGATAAGAAGAGACGCTCCATATGCAACTTTTTGGTGAATAGCCCCAAGGGGACGGTCTTTCTCTTTTCATTGGATACTTCTGACATCTCAAAAACGACTGATAAAGTTTTTAAGATGTTAGATGATGCAATCAACCAAGTTGGAGTGGAGAATGTGGTTCAAGTGGTTACTGACAATGCTGCAAATTTCAAAGCAGCGGGTGAGATGTTGATGCAAAAACATCCTCACTTATATTGGACTCCATGTGCTGCCCATTGCATTGACTTGATGTTGGAGGATCTTGAGAAACATCTGAAGGAGCACAAGGTTACTATAATGAAAGGTAGAAAGGTTTGTACCTACATTTATTGTAGGACTTTGTTAATTAGCTTGGTGAAGAAATTTACCAAAGGAAAAGACTTGATTAGGCCTGGCAAGACTAGATTTGCCACTGCCTATTTGACATTATCTTGCCTTAATGAGAACAAGGCTGCATTGATGAGCATGTTTAGCTCAGAGGACTGGACTGGGAGTAAGTTTGCCAAAACCCAAGAGGGGAAAAAAGTGGAAGATATCATTTGTGATAATCGGTTTTGGAAGAACATAATAGTATGTCTGAAGGCAGCTGCTCCTCTCATTGTAGTCCTTCGCTTGGTAGATTCTGATGAAAAACCCGCCATGGGTTTTATATATGAAGGGATGGATTCAGCGAAGGAAAAGATAAAGAGCAACTTCAATGGAGTTAAGAAATGGTAAACTTGTCTAACTTTATCTCATTTGAAAGTTATTTATCTTCTTTGTGAGTGTTACTAATATAGGATATTTGGTATTTGTAGCTATGAACCCATCTGGAAAATTATTGATGAGCGGTGGAATAACCAACTCCATAGGCCCTTACATGCAGCTGCATATTACCTTAATCCAGCATTACACTATGAGCCAAGTTTTGATCATGAAGATGCTGAGGTTAAAATAGGGTTGTACACTTGCATTGCAAGGTTGGTAAAGGATGATGCGGAGAGGATCAAGGTTCAATCACAGCTTGCCGACTATCGTTATGCTAGAGGACTCTTCGGTATGGATGCTGCAAAGTCTAGCAGGAAGATTATGCTTCCTGCAGAATGGTGGGACTTCTATGGGGATGGCGTGATTGAATTAAAGAGGTTTGCCATTCGTGTGCTGAGCTTGACTTGTAGCTCTTCTGGATGTGAACGCAATTGGAGTTCATTTGAAATGGTAATTGTTTAATTGAAGTTTAAATTCTGTTTCTTGTTTAATTGTCCTTGTTTAGAAATATTGAATTTTGGTTTTTATTGTTTATTTTCTAGGTTCATACAAAGAGAAGAAATAGGTTGCATCAAAAAAAGATGAATGACTTGGTGTATGTGATGTACAACCTAAAGTTAAAGAGAAAAGAAAATAGAAAAAGTGTTGCTCTTCCATTTGAGGATATTCATTCTGATGATGAATGGATAACTGAAGAGGGGGATGCTCCAATTGTTGAAGAGGACGAGGAGAATGATGACCAACCTATCAATGTTGATGAAGAGAATGTTGAGGAAGAGCAAGAGCAAGAGCAACCTTTTCATATCACTGATTTGACTGATCCCCACTTTGATGATAATATTGAAGATGGAGATGGTGATAATGGGGAAGAACTTGATTATGATGATTCTGATGATGATGATGATGATGATGATGATGGAGATGATATAGTTGGAGAATTAGATTTAGACATATGAAGAAATTATGAGCTATTTTTTGTTATGTACTTGACTTATTATCAATGTTTGTATTGCTAATTTACTACTATTTGGATTTGGATTATGACTATATGATGTTAGTTTTTAATGACTATGAATTTATGATAATGTTAATTGACTTTATTACTATTTTGTTACTTTTGTGTTATGTATATATGTCATTTATAGGTATTTTTTATAGTAGGTAGACTCTTACGAGTCTACGAGTCGAGTCTACGTGTCGAGTTTACCCCCCCTCCACGAGTCAACCTAGACTCGCGAGTCTGACAACCATGGTCTCATCCAACATCTTAAAAACTTTTTTTAGTTGTTTTTGAGATAACAGAAATGTCCAATGAATACAGAAAAATTGTCTCCTTAGGGTTGTTCACCAAAGGTTACAAATCGAAAACTTTTCTTATCTATCCACCCATCAAACATGATTGAACGGACGATTCTCTTCCGCTTCTCCCTAAACTTTTCAAGCATTACATTGGTTTGATCCACTGCTTGTTTCAAAAGCTTTTCTCTAATATCATGATAAGAGAAGATTTATAGCCAATTCCATATCTCCCAATCAGCTCCAACATTTTTGCAAACACCACATTTTATATACAATTGAAAGGAATGACACTTGTGTTAAAAAATTGTGCTACCTGTTGATCAACATGCTCCTTTAGGTCCTTTTTCATCATTTGATTTATTGTTGCTTGAACCCCACCACTGGTATCAACTTTACTTTTCCTTTTGCAAAAGAAAACCGTTTTTTTCGAGCTAGCCATCACCATCTCCTGATTTTCCTCAACATCTTGCTCAACTCAATCTTCTTTTCTTCATTGATGTCTCTTTAGCCTCAACAACAATTTTCATCATTAAATGTTTAACTCCTTTCGGCACCGTACCGCAAGGTTCAAAATCTTCTCTGCTATCAGCAAGATGATGCTTGAATCTGAAAATTCTGACGCAATAGTTGCATTGAACTTTTTTGCCATTGCCCTGAACATCAACGTCATGTTTTCACCCAAAATCAGTCCTATTTCCAGGGCATTTTTCTTACGCCTACATATGGAAGCAATTGCTGCTTCAACTGTGTTATCAACCTTAGACATTGAGAGCAAGACTTAATTACAAGTGAGGCGATTTGATCAGGGAAGGAGGCCATGTTATCAGCATCAAACTCGGTCAAGGTTCGCTGGCAAGAAAGGATGCTGTTCACCGTCAGGGAGGGAGGCCGTTCGAGTGAGGCAAAGGCAAGGTCTTTGTTACGCAAGAAATGGGGAGTGGGTTTCTAGGTTAGCGTCTAGTGAAGAGTGAATGGGGAAACGAACCCAAGTAATGGGCAAAGGCAAAGGCTCAGGTGAAACGCTTTTACGCCCTGCGCCTAGTTTTCTTTAGACTCGCTGACTCGCGAGTTTTATTGAGTTTGACCAAGTCAAACCTAGTGTGACCAAGTTTGCTCAAAAAACGAGTCTAGCTGAGAGTTAACCAGAAATGCCTACCTAGTAGAAACGTAAACTCGGCGGCTCGGTAGCAGAGTTTACAAGTTAACCACCGAGTTTGACAATCATGCCTATGATTATATGCTCATCTTATTCAGCTATGCCTATTTGGACCTAATTCTTCTTGATACCTACTGCTCAGTGTTATGGACTTAAATATTGTTGTTTTTAAATGATTGTAACAACCCTAAATTAGGAATTTATAATGTTTTTTCACGTGTCTTCTTTTCTAAATACTTGTTATGAGGGATGCTAATTAGTTAGCTCTTTGATAAAAATGTGTCCCTAGCTGATGGAAATAAGGCATCTGGAACTGCGACTTCAGCGAATGCAAAACCAGCTAAAGCTACAAAGCCTGCCCAGAAAGTTGATAATGCTGTAGTTGCAGCCTCTGAAAAGAAGGGAGGTGATGGTCCACCAGAAAAGGATAGAAAGAAAGATGTTCCTCAACCACGCATGCAATATGATGACAAGAGCCGAGTGGAGAAGGCTAAACGCCGTGCTGTGGTGAAACAAACTGAAGCTAGGAACAGAGTTGAGTTGTTCAGGCATTTGCCACAATATGAACACGGGAGTCAGCTTCCTGATCTCGAGGCTAAGTTTTTCCATCTTGATTCTGTGCATCCTGCTGTTTATAAGGTATCTATGTTATACTGTTATTTCATCTTATTACAATTCATAATTCTTATAGGGTCTCAAGGTACTTTACTAGCAGTAAAATTCTTAACGGCCCTTTCTATGGGCGTCATTGTATTGTTCATTGACAGTTGATCAAAATTAAGTTCTTTAGACAATGATGGAGGTACAACTTCAGCCTCATTGGTTATAATTCAGATGGAATGCTGTGCAACCTTCATTCCTTAGGTGTCAGTACCAAAAACAAAACAAGGGGGAAGTGAAAGAAAGACCAAGTACTAAATCTTTTGCAATAGTATAGTTTGAATAGCTCTGATTTTCAAAACTTGTTAAGTAATAGAGGTCTGTGCAATTTTCTAGATGCAGTTATCGATTCCGTTGGCTATTATATTGCACTTAATCATCTTATACCTAATATACCATCTGCTACTTAAGTCAAGTTTAATGACATCAGATGAAAATAAATTGCATTTAACCAGCTTTATTTAGCTCAAGATGCCCTTTCATGAGCCAAATCATGATTAAAACTTTCTTTATTGGTGGATAGGACAGTGATTAGGACCTTGTTCAGTTTGTTTTCTAATTTAGACCTTTTTACGTATATTTTCTCAAATCTTAATGATCTCCATTGTGATTGTCAGGTGGGTTTGCAGTATCTGTTTGGGGATATATCTGGTGGGAATGCTCGTTGTATTGCAATGCTTCAAGCATTTCAAGAGGCTATCAAAGACTACAAGGTTCCACCTGAGAAGACTCTCGGGAGAGACTTGACAGCAAAAATAAGTAGTTATGTTTCATTTCTTATTGAGTGTAGACCTCTTTCAATCAGCATGGGGAATGCAATTAGATTTCTCAAAAGTCAGATAGCCAAGTTACCTTTGGCCCTGTCTGAGTCAGAAGCAAAAACTTCTCTTCAGTCTGATATTGAGCGTTTTATAAGTGAGAAGATTATACTTGCTAACAAGGTGATAGTCAAGCATGCTGTCACCAAAATAAGAGACGGTGATGTTCTTCTAACTTATGGGTCGTCATTGGCAGTTGAAATGATACTGTTACATGCACATGAGTTAGGAAAACAATTTCGTGTCGTGGTAGTCGACTCTCGTCCAAAGCTTAGTGGCCAACTTTTGCTTTGCAGGCTTGTGGAGAAAGGCCTTAGCTGTACATACGCTCATATAAATGCTGTTTCCTACATAATGCATGAAGTTACTCGAGTTTTTCTTGGTGCTGCATCTGTGTTGTCCAATGGAACAGTATACTCAAGAGTTGGGACAGCATGTGTTGCGATGGTTGCTAATGCATTCCATGTACCTGTCATAGTATGTTGTGAGGCCTATAAATTTCATGAAAGAGTGCAGCTGGATTCAATATGCTCAAATGAACTTGGTATGTATATTTAATAGATATAGATGATGAGGATTCTATTTACAATTTACCATTGGCCTTTTGCCTTTTATCTGTAAGAAGGTTGATGTTTCTATGATGTTCTTCCAGGTGATCCAGATGTCATTTCTAATGTTCCGAGTAGAGAGGATGTCAAATACTTGGATGGTTGGGCCAATATTGAAAATCTGCAACTTTTAAATCTGATGTAAGCATTTGTATTGATACAATACAATTAATTGTCATTCAATGTTTTAAAAACGATCGAACCTGCAGGTTGAACCAGTCACACCACGAACTGGCCATGTTTCCACATTGATCATTTTTTATGCTGTCCGGTTCAACCTCAGTTGAACCATTAATTTAGCTGATTGAACTAATCAAACCATGACTTCCGATCTCCAGTTTGATTTTAAAACATTGTTGTCATTTCCTCACTCTAACCTTGCTGTTTTTTTTAAATTAATGGCAGTTATGATGCAACACCTTCAGATTATGTTTCAATGATAGTCACAGATTATGGCATGGTAAGTGCTGGAAATTTAAAGAGATTTATATATTTGCTGCTAAAACATGCCTAAAATGCACTTTATCCTCTCACCTCATAGTTTGCATTGTGTGTCTAACTGGTCTTTAGATAGATGGACAACGTGCATAAATTGTCTCACTATTTTTAGGAGAGTAATTCTGAGTGAGGATCAAGATACTAGTTTGCACCAAGGAAAAACCTGAAAGAATAAAATAAATTCACACATGAATAGAAAATACAAGGTAAATAAACTTTTTAATTTCCCCTCCTTATTATCTAAGCAAAAATAAATTATTGAAATGAGAGGGACGTTAGGACGGAGGACAAGAAGCCATAACTTTCTGAAATAGTTAACACTTGTGACAACAAAGCTCCTTGATACAAGCAATTTTTTTTAACCTTCTAACTTATGTACTTACAAGTTAAAATATATTTGTTTTTGACATTTTTACTCTGGCAGGTCCCACCCACAAGTGTCCCTGTAATTGTAAGAGAATACGGTAGAGAACAGATCTGGATGTAAATTTAGCAAATGCGGATCATCCCAATTTTGTAGGCGCAAGTCCTTATTTTGCAGCCTGGTAACAATAAATTTTTACATTATTGTGATGCATATTTCTGTAACATTTCCCCATCTTAGAATAGTGTAATGGGCCTCGTTATTCTGAAATATGGACATTTCTGTATTCACCTGTTCTAGGGAAGAGTGTGAATTTTCGCCTCTCCAGGCAGATTTAGCTTTGAATTCTCATTTGTAACAGTTATGTTTTTTCTTCTATTGTTCAAATTTTGGATAGCTATTCAATTACAATTTCGATGTAGCAAGTTTTGGTTTTTCACAACCCCCTTCTCTGGTTACTGCAATTATGAAATCATCACCACGAGTTGCTGGTGAAGTGGTCGCTGAACAATTGTGTTCCACGATTCACGGGTGTTGGTGAGATGGGTCAGGATTGGGTTAGCCTGGTCTGAATGCGGTCTGCTATTTTGATCGGGCCATTTGTTTGAATCCGAATCTGACTTGGTCATGATTCAATGACCGGTTGTAATCTGGCTGATTTGTTATGTTTATATAATGTATAAATCTAAACATTGTGCATAGCTAAATTTTAGCATCAAAGATGTGGGTGTTTGATTTGCTAAATAAAACAAAAAGTTAGGGACAGCATAAAAAGTTAGGGACATCATAATAATTTTAGCATTAAAAAAATTGTCCCTTTGATTTTTAAACTAGTCGGAGTATTACACAAAAAGTTAGGGACAGCATAAAAATTACTTGTCTCCTACTAAACTAAGGGATGATTGGTCCATAGAACTAAAATATAAAAAGATTAAAAATTCATCTTTTTCTTCATTTCTCCTTTACCTCACCACTTTTGCCATTGCGGCTATTGACACCACTATCATCACTGCTATTATCACCACTATCATTGCTGTTGTTGTCGTCACTTTTACCACTGTCGTCACTTTCACCACTATCACCATCATCATTACGGCCACCATCACTATCATCATCATTGTTACCCCTATTGTCTTGATGTTTGTTGTTGTTATGGCTCAAAGGGTAGTATACTTTTTGCATTGTTCCGTTTGTACTGTTCATTGATCACCAAATAGTAGGCAGAACAAAAAGTTATGTTGTGATTCAATTACTTGTGTTATGTTATTCTGTATATGTTGTCCTCCAATATGGATCCAAACAAACTTGTAAAAATATATTTTATAACATATATTTAAACAAGTAAAATTAGTATAAATATATTATAATGTTATGCAAAAGATTATTTAAGTCAAGAAATTTTACTGTTTATACTTAACTCTAAAAAAAAGTATGTGTTAAAAGAATGGTGAAATTAGACCAGATTAGGCCGACTTAAAAGCATAACCAACTTGAAAATATATTCCGATTAATTTATAGAATCTAAAAATACAATTAGCTTTGGGCGGGTCTCTGTGATTCATGTGGTGTTTCTAACTCGGAAACATGGAAAAAGAGTTGCTTGAAAAATTTGTAGTCACTTAGCTGTTTCTGTATACATTGCCATGGTATAATATCAGCTAATGGAAAATGGTTTTGTCGCCATTCAGGGACAGATTCAGGAATGTAAAATGAGGGGGCTCAAATTATAAAAGGCAAGAATCAAAATTCTAGACAATCACAAAATTACCTTTTGTCTTTAACTTAAACGGGAAGAAACTTGTTGGGCTCGATACATATAACATATCAAAGAAGCTGAAACTTCTTTTTGTCTTATACTTTAAAAGTTAGCATTCTTTTTACTCGGATAAAAGATTACTTTTTACAAGCACAAAAAAAAAAAAAACTTTTAATAATTGGACCAGTTAACAAGTAGGCAAGGCCAATAGCTCCTTTAGGATTATTTCTACTCAATACACAGACCCATACAATTAGGGGTGAGAATGAGCCAAACCATTAAGTTAGATAGGTCTAACCTATTTCCCAAACTCAAGGTTTGAGTTTGTCACATTAGTCTAACATTGGTGAATTTTTAAGACTCTTGATCTATCCTTTTCTAAAATCTAGCTCGACCCGAAAGTCTATCTAATTTTTTTCAAGAAGGCATTTAAATAAGCAAACATATCTATTTTCAAATAGGTCAATGAGCCATCAAATAGATCATGACATAACACACGACACTTTGCCTAGAAATATTTAGGAAGTTTCATTTTATTAATTACTCCTTGCAAGCTCTTCTAAGGATCTATTTTATCTTTCCGCTTCATTTGCTGTGGAAGAGCGCTAGAAACCCTATCATACTAAGGTTATTTCAATAAAAAGGGAGATGATTTATAAGGTTATAATAAGGGGTTTGGAAGATGTTAGAAACCCTATCAGAAAACTAGAGTTGCTTTTGGATATTATTAAGAGAAACCTCGATCCAAGCGCATAGGGGGTAAAATTGTGGGTGCGTTGCTATTGCGCTTTGGTGTTTGAGTCATCTTGAACGAAATTCCTTTTTGTTGTAGTACTCGAATAGGGTGAGGGGTTAGGTTATTCTTAGGAATTGGATTTTGATTGTACATTTTTGGATTCTTGTATGCTATATGCGTTTTGGTGAGTGTTTGATTGAATTTGTAAATGCTTGCATGCTTATGTTCATTATTTCGTTAATATATTGATGGTTTATGCTTGGTGGTGTTGTACTTCAGTTTTGGTACCATTTTCGTGCCTCAAATTGTTGAAGAAAAGGGGGGAAACCTATTGTAGTGGGCGCAGCAGAAAAATCGAAACGAGTCGCAGCCTGCATGGGTTTGAGTCGCGGCCTGCTAGTCCTGGAATACGTGGTGTTGCGTGCTAAGTCGTGGCCTGCATTCCTCTGAGCCGCGACACGTTGGCCTCTAGAAAATGTACTAGGCCACCTCTGTGTCGCGACCTAGACACCCTAAGTCGCGGCTTGCACTTTTTGAGTCGTGGCCAACCTTGTTTTGGGTCGCGGATGGAACACGTCCATACCCCTAAATTGCCAATTTTTGCATGATTAATGTAGTGTGTTGTAATGTAGGGTGTCCTAGAGAATTACGATTAGTATTGGAAGCTAATTGTGATATTTTTCCAACAATAAATAACGTACATAACATGGATGCTTGTAAATTTGGATGGTTGAGGTAGACCAAGCTAATGACCCAATCAAATGCGATGTAATAACATATAGAGAATTATCTTATGTTCTGAATATGTGAAATTATTGTGTGGCTTTATCTAGATGTTATGATATGTCCATGTGATGGATGAGAGCGTTGTTGTGATATGAAAACACATTATTGATTTTAAATATCAAACTTTGAGCAAGAGCTTGGGTATCCAACCGGTATATAAATGTGTCTATTAGAGTAGGGGCCTCTAGTCAAGAACCCCATAGATCAGAAGGAGATTGTTTGGAAGTGACCAAGGACACCATCCGGTCCGTAGATCCAATCGAGGTATAAATGTGTTCATCAGAGTAAGAGACTGCAGTGAACAACTGCAAGAGGAATAAAAGGTTTCTTGCTCAATGGCGATTTGTGCATATTTGGGAAGATATAAATTATTGCAACTATAACATAACCACATGATATGTAATTTATTTCTTATAAGGAGCATGATTAATGAACTGATTGAATTTGTTATAAGAGGAAGCTTAAAGGACAAGAGATAGAGAAGCAATTAGATAAAAAAAAGCATAAAGAACTCAAGATATAAGGAAGAAACTAGAGAGCATGGAATATTCCTTTTATTCTTGTGTCCCATACTTAAGTGTCTTACACCCTCTATTTAGAAGATCAAAATTACATAGATAAGAATCATGATAATGAAATATAAAGAATACTAATATACATTAGCCTCCACATAAATGAGTGTCTTCTAATATTCTTGTGACTATGTAACTATTGTGACTCTTGGGCATCCATCTTCAATAACACTCTCTCTTGGATGTCCATTAAAGATATGCCTCATAAAACCTTACTAGGAAAAAACCCAATGGAAAAAATGCTAGTGAAGGAAAAAGAGTACAGTATCCTTTACATAAGAATTGACTCATTAAAAACCTTATTAAGGAAAATCATGCAGGATAAAACCTGACTTATGGAAAGAGTATACAGTTTTCTCCCCTGTTAAAAACATCACTTAGGAATATGAAATCCAACATTCCAATTTTCTCCTCCTGAAGCATTTTGAAGCAATATACTTGGCTCTGTTGCCTTGGATATATCTTGTTTTCAACGAAACTTTGCAATCAGTATTATCTTCAATTGAAATCCTTTTCATAAGATAATTCATACTATTTTTGAATAAGATGAGAATCATAACTTCAACCGGAAATGTGATGTCCCCAAGTTCCACTCGAGGAAATCCCATTAACCTTAGAACTCAATTATAGTATTAACTACGACTTAACGATTACGCGCTTATTAAAAGAAACCATAAAATGCAACCGAACAGATTCGCGTATAACATCAGAGTGAACTCAACAAGATAATCAAAAGCACACGCATACATATGTATATAAAAATAGTACTACATGATACATGGTGGCCCCATCAGTAGGGCTAGGTACATATACAGACGAAAGTACATAAGAAGACAAAAGTAAAACATATACATCAAAAGGGACTCCAGCACTCATACTACTACACTCCCCATCCCCTCTCAAAATACATCAAAATGATCTCACCCCACATCCAAGGACAAACGCATTGGCGACGTCATGCCCTCAATGACGTGAAAGTCAAGAGCTACCCTATCCTTCCCCATACGTGCGGCTATAAACCTGCAAGGGAACATAGTCTGAGGAAGAACTAGTCATAACAATACGCCTAAGCCTGGCGGCTCTTAAATACCGCTCTGTCCTCCTGCGCTGCCCTCTGAGCACGAAACCTCTGCGACTGGTCACGTGAGATGATGCTGGGGCAGCCAACATAAAGTCCCGCTCATGCTGCCTGGGTGGGTGCCATATCTGGGGAAACAGAAGAAATTGGTACATGCGATAAGGTTCTATGATGTCCATATACGATGGTGTGCCGCTCCGGAAGATCAAGCTGAGAGGTCCGGTATAAACAGCCAAAAAGGTCAAGGGGTCCACCTGCCATCCCTTTTCATCGTGGTAGACGGTCTCAATGTCCTCCAGCACCGGCATTCACGGTGCCCCTGTGATAAACGGGTGAAGTCTCGGGTCCATCCTGATCCTCCGCTTACTCGTCGTCTGTTCGCAAAATCGAACATACACATACAAAGAAGAATATGGAGATAAGATATACAACACATCTATAACAGGGATGATCCAATGCAGAATATATAGCAAACACAATCATCTCCTAGTGTCCCGACACCACAATCGTTCCCTAGTTAGATGTACACATACTCTTTATATGCATATCGGCCGGTACTAAACACCCTCCTAAGGGCAACATCACATCCGCACATAGGACAACAAATTTGTTCGTTCGATAATCCGTTCCGCTCGTGGTGACCAATAAGAATGCATCGCCGCTCAACTGTCCCCGATAAAGAGGGTTATCTGGGCCTCCTCGTAAGATCCAATGGCAACTGGAAAGACTTAGGGTCCAGTTGGGATAGTAGGACGTGCCCAGGAACGCCACGACACGACAGGAGCTACCATACCGGTCTCATGTGGGTACACCTGTGTCCAATATATCCCCGAGATCACACAGACCTACCTTTCCATTTTTCGCACCCTCACCCGGTGCACCAACCTCGTATGCCTCACAGCACACGGCTCACCACTTGGCATTATATGCAAATGCTATGCATGTTATTCATCTCTCTTAAGCTGATATCACAATACATACAGACTTGCTCGTAGCAACATGAGCTCCAAGCTCCAAAAGTAATCGTCCCGAGCTCCAAGCTCCACTTGTAACTATATGAGCTCCAAGCTCCCATCATAACCTCATGAGCTCCAAGCTCCAACTATAACCTCAAATCTCGACCATCAACTCAAATGTCCACAGTGGGGTAAAGCCCTAATGGTACTAAACCTCCAAATCTCATACATACGCGTATTTCTAGATAAATGCTACAGTTCATCATTGTCAGCATGCTCAATAAAGCCTTAAACATATCAATATACCGACATACTATTATCATCTACACATCATGCATATATTGCAATTATCACAATTAGCAGGTATGCATATATCAACACGTAGCACATATTACCATGCATCATAAATTTACTAACCTAGGGTATCAAACATAGCGGTGATAGCCCAAAGTGAACTAAACCTAGGGTTTAGGTACTTTGCCAGAGCTCAGCCTCACATAGGGTTTAGGGTTCCCTTACACACACAAAACATACAACAAAGTTATATAGACTATTCTTGTCCTCCCGACGTGTGTAACTCTTTCTCCCCACCTGATAGCAAATATAACAACAGTCACGAACACAACAAGCACCTCTTGCTCCTCTCCAAGCCTCACAGTTGCGGTCCTTTCCACCAACGGGTTCGCGAACGCAGCTTCCAAACTTGCCCTAATCGCGAAAACAACATGCAAATTATAGCATTAACCCTAATACAAAGCTAAAACCGCGAATAGAAGCTTAAACCATAAGAGAACATTGTATAGCTACAATGCAGGTAGATACGGAACCTCGGCTTACCCTTGACGAATCACAAAAGCAAACCGGTACAGTTGTAGTAGAAGTCGCCCTGATCACGAAAACACCTACGGAATTGGAATCGGACGAACGAATGGATCACAACTTCGAATCAAAGCTTGGAACCTCACCTCTGGACCTTCACTCTCGAGCTTTCTGTATGCAGATGAAACTAGGAAAACTCTCCCATGGTACAAATGAGCAAGTATCTATAGAGGTAAAACTCTCTTGACAACGCTTTAGCGTTCCAACGCTTGAGCGTTGGCTTCCTCAACGTTTGAGCGTTGACGTTTCCTCACCGCCAAGGCACCGCCCCTCACGTGTTAGATGCGACACGTAATTGAAACGTGTCACTTTATGTCCCATCACTGCCAGTCAATAAGTCAGAAGGTCCACGCTTGAGCGTCCAAACTCTCCACGCTAGAGCGTTCTCATGGTCCACGCTTGAGCGTTTTGATCAGAGTCACGTGTTCTTCATGCTTCTCTTGTCCAATTCACCCCTATCATTAGCATACCTTCTAAGCATACTTTCCAGCAATAAACACTTATCCCACAAGGCATATATACATCCATACATTATTCTAGGTGACGCAAATGAGGATGTTACAGGAAACATTCACAACTTTAATGAATCATTATTATTTCTTCGTATCAAATAGTGACAACTATTGATTTCTTTGTAGATTGTAATGATATATCAATTCCACCACATGTAAATAATAACTTGTTTTGGATTTGATTTCATATGGATAAGATGAATACCTATCATCTGCATGATGAATTAGTTGAAAATATATGAATAAAATAATTGCATCATTTGTGTTTTGAAAATATATAAAAATCTATTTAACTTTGTTTCAATGCCTGTTGGTTGGTAATGAACTATATCTTACTAATAAGCTTCAGTGAAAAATTATTATATCAGGTCATGTAGCATTTAGCAATATGCATGTGTGCTTATTTAACATCGAGGTACGGTCTTCATGACCAAGATATTTGTTATCTTCTTCACTTCTAGCTATCTAACAATACTAATGTACTCAATAGATATAATTTATCATGAGTCACTTAAGAATTAGTTCTTTATAACTTGTTCGATAAAAAATCAATTTGCTAAATGTTCAATCTGCATGTCGAGACAAAAGTTTGTCCTCCAAAAATATTTCATTTTAAGATATTTCTTTATGAGTTTAATTGCTATACATTATCAGTGTAAAGTTTTTTTATACTGACAACCAATCAGAAATCATGGTGTGTGTGACTTTTAAGGTAGTTAGGATAAGAGTCCAACACTTTAGCTTATATGACAAATTCTGATTGGTTGTCTGTGTAAAAAATCTTTACACTGACAGTGTATACCAATTAAATCCTTTCTTTATATCTTCTATTATTTTGGAACAACTTCAAGTCATTCCATAAGACTCAAATAATCAAAATGCATAGTAATGATAATAAACATAATTACAAATTTCTTTATGGATTTAATTGGTATGCACTGTCAGTGTAAAGATTTTTTACACAGTCAACCAATCAGAAATTGCCACATAAAATAAAATGTGATTTTTATCTTAACTACCTTAAAAGTCACTCATACCATGATTTCTAATTGGTTGAAAGTGTAAAAAACTTTACACAGACCGTGCATAAAAATTAAACTCTTTCTTTATATAGATATATAAAAAAAATAAAAATCTTAAATAAATTTACCCACAATTGCATGAAATAATATCATGTATATAAGCATTACATAGTAATATGAAATGTTTAATATAACAAACAAAATAATTTAACTATTCATTATATGTAAATCCAAATAGATGTTTTTGATATTTTTAATTCTTGTAAGATTTTCCATGTAAATATCATTCTAGAGTTAACCATTATATGTTATTCACCTATTTGCATCAACAATTTTTATATTTTCTCACATACGAACTTTAAGTCCATTAGAACCTTTTTTGGCCTCCAACTACTGGTTCAAAGTTCTAATGTTCTGAAATTTAACAAAATACATTTATCAAAATTTAAATCATATGCTTTATACATCAACGTTCTAATCTTTCGGGAATATGCTTCATGCATCTTGAATCTTTTAGGGGTATGCTTCAATCATAAATCATTCAGGGATATGTTTCCTACATTTTGCAGGAACTTTCATATAGATGTCATTTTTCAACGACCCATATAATTAAATTGTTATTAAATCCATTACACATTTGTCAAATCCTTCAGAGAGTGCTAAACTAATCAATAATCTATAAGTAATTGCACCCATAAATAAGATCCACAATTTCAGGTGCCTGCACTATTAATCAAAATGCTTTATGTTTGACTAACAAATCGAACTCAACTTGTATTATATCTTTTCCTTTTGGCCAAATCAATTTATTGTCGACATTCCTTTATAGTTTGAGCTTCATGCTCATTATCACTGATAAAAAAGATACCTCAGATTTGAGTAATTTCTAAACAACAGATAAAAAAGAAAGGAATAAGTAACACTACAGTCTTTTAGACTTATCCCTCAAACAAAGTTACCTCAGATTTGAGTAATTTGTGTACCAAACATACAGAGATTCATTGGTAGGAGGAGGGAACAAAAACACAGTATACTGAACAGAAAATTAAACCTGTACACACGTTTAATGAGTTTGTTGATACATCCATGTAACCCTGTATTAAAGGACACATATTCATATTCCTCAATTTTGAATTTATATAGATCAGTATACAGTTACTCGTTTCCTCTTGTGGTATCAACTTTGCCAATACCATTGGGTGGCTTAATGAGTCCAAGAATAACAAAGCCACCTAAAATGACAATCAAAATGCCCAAGAAATTGACCAGCAGTGCTTCACTGGAATAGCGTGATATGATCTTGTTGGTCTGAAGGAATGTAGCCTTTTCTAAAAGACCAGTAGTAGCTGTAGCTATAGCCAAGGCATAAATATAGATCCCAAAGAACACATGCCATGGCAACAGGGAAGCTCTACTATTTCTTGAGCCTCCTGGATACCAAAATGTTGCAAAACCAGCACCCCACTGATAAATAATATAGCAAGAAGTCAAGACACATGGAATCCAAGTTCCAAAGTAGAACAGAACAAGTTATAAAATGTAAATACAATAATAAAGATACCTGAATGGAGAATAGGAAAAAGCAAGCAAGGCCCAACCATGAATGCAGGCTGTAGAAATTGTCAATGCCCTTGTCAATGTGAAACTTCCAAGCAGCCCAAACACCAATTATGCTTAAAATGAGAGAAAGAAACTGTAATGTGAGATGAACTGTTTTTTTGAAGTTTTTGGTTCCAGATATCGTCTTATATGCAAGCATCCCTGTACAATGCCATAACAAACGGATAAAAGAAGTTAGTAGTAACGTGGCGGTTCTCACGAGTCACGAACAATCAAAGGATAATAAGAACATCGTATATTCATATGAAATCTAAGACAACAAGTTCATTTGACTTGATAAGATATATTTTCATAAAAAAACTATTATGAGCATTTTGAAGGTACCAGCTAGTTAATTGCTGTCTCTTACAATCTTACCAGAAAAGGAACAATAGTCTTAACTCTAATTTTACCTCTGCAGTTTCTTATTGGATACCAATATTACTCCAAACAACTGACAAGAAGCAAGTTTTTTCGTCCATTTTTCCATTTTCAGGTGTCACAACATAACAAAGAGGAATGTTTTATAGACATAAAAGTACAGCTCTCATACTTCCATGAAAATACACCACTCAGCACTACACAGGATGCACCTAATAATCCCTAATAACCAGAATGGCAAGTGCTTTTCGTTGTGTGGATCCTACTTCAATGGGAACATGATGAGTCGATCCACCTACACATCTTGCCTTTACTGACTGCTATATCAGGAGTTACTCCAAATATTACTTGACGTAAAACAGATGGTGGATTTGCTTCTGTCTATTGTTGACTACAAGACATGCTACTGCTTAATCTAAATTGAAAATGTCATATTACTAAGTGACACAAATGACCAATTCATATTGATCTAGTTTTCAGATTTTTGCTTCAGATTTAAGAAGTAGGCACCTGAGTAGTATTTCATGAAAGACTCACAACAAAGATAAAAACAAGTATAAAATCTCATTTTTCACTTAACGAGTTGTTCACTATAGAGAACCTAGAACAATTTCATACAAACTTGAAACTTATTAATATAAAGAGAAAAGGTTAACAAGCCTAAAGAAACAGAAAGTGCTTTACCTTCAAAAGAAAGGGCATATGAGAATTGACCAGAGAAAACAATGTGAATGGACAATTACCAACACTATAAAACTATAAAAGTATAAATCAAAGGCCAAATTTGATTTCTCATATTATTTGTTGCATTACATAAAGACAGGACACACCCAATTAGATTACTCCAGTCAGACAAACCCCTCAAATTTTATTTCTCTACTCTATCATCCCCTAACAATATTTTGCAGCAAATAGTTATTGAGATCTAAGAAAAACTCTCTATTGCATGCAATTAAGAGTTTTAGAGAGATGCTGATATGCACATAATGAATTTTATATATCCACTTACTCTGAGAATAAAAAAGGGAAAACATTTACCTTCACCATTAATTAAAACAAGCCCAATCACCATCAACACTGGATGAACCTACAGGGAGAAAGGAGGTATAAATAAAACCACACAAGTAGTTCAAATGCATCATTTGTTCACATAATGCTGAAAATGCAAAACTTAAAATACTCAAGAAAATGAACAAAATAAAATTGGAGCTAAAATAATACAAAATAGTAAATTCATAATCACATACCCACAAGAAAAAAAAAAATTATACCAAACAAGAGAAAAAAAAATTGAGAAAAGAACACATACCCACATAAAAAAAGAAAAAGAAATTTGAATGAAGAAAGATATAGTAATGAGAAATAGTGATGACCCAAAAAAATTAAATGAAAGTGAAGTTAGATTACATTGAAGATGAGATCTTTGTTATCGGAAATGAGAGCGATGCCTCCTCTGAAATGGAGTGCCCATGTAAGGAGAAGAAGAGTGATGGCAACACCAATCACTCTCACTGTCATGAAGATCGGGAACCTCGACACCGGTGGAGCCGCCATCTAGAGAGAGAGAGAGAGAGAGAGAGAGAGAGAGAAACAAAGAAAGAAGAAGGTGTTAAGGGGGGGTTTTGAGATTCAAAGGAAAAAAAGGAGTCAAAGTGTTGAATGGCGATGGAAGAAAGAAACGCATAATAATGGGCTCTTACACTCTTGCACTCCACTTTTAATCTATTAATTAATTTTTGTTATAAGTAATGTTTTTATAAGTGATAAGATGCACTATTAATAAAAATATTCATAATAAAATTTAAAACATTAAAGTCGTCTTATTATAATCACCACTTAAAATCAAGTTCAAATATAAGTTAGTAACTTATATTAAGTCCTTGTCATAATGGACGGACACGAATGATTTAATGGTAGAATTGTTCCCCTTATGACACAAACTTAGGTTTGATTCCCAATTAATGCATTTTGGGATTAATAATGATTTTTTTTAATAAAAAAAGACAATTAATCCTTTATTAAACTCGATTTAAAATGATGAAATCAGTTTTTTTTATCAATTTAATCCGATTTAACCATACAAACGGTTAAATGACTTTATCAGAAGAACGGAAGGTTGGTTCACCACTTTTTTGGTGATTTAATCCGATTTTGGATGCATTTGGAAGAGCTTATGAGAATAGCTTATGAAATTAAACTTATACAAATAGTTTATGATCTTTCCAAAGTTGTTTTTAGCTTTTTTTCCCATAAATTTGTTACAGAAATTTGTAAAAATAAGTTATTTTTAGCTTATTTGAAAGAAGCTTATATTATATAAACGTTTAAATAAATTATATACCCAAACGCATAATTTATCAACTAATTATAAGCAAGCTGTTTCGCCCACGCTAGAGGTTTGATTATTGTTATATTAGCGGGAAAAAACCTTTAGTGCATAGTTTTTTTTTTTTTTTTTGACTAATTACTTATATAATTTCTGGGGGATGTATTGGTTTTTTTCCTTTGATTTTGATTAGTGGTTAAGTATTTTAATAGTTTTCAGATAAATGCTGTGGTAAAATAATTAAGGAGTTTTTTTTTTTTACTGAAAATATTTAAGTAGTTGAAAATTATACTTAATAAACTTCATGATAATGAAAATTAATAACTAATAAGTATTTAATACATTAAAAAGACAACTTAAAAAACAATTTATAAAAAAATAATTATATCTTACATAACCCTCTCGAATTCTCGTTAAAACAAAAAGGAGAAAAATCAAATTTGTTATTAAATATGCTTAGATAACTAATGTGGGAGTGGCAAGGAGTTGATTTCTTTTTAGCCAGATTTGGAATTTGAGACATATAAATGGAACCCCGATAATTTTGGGAAAAAGTTATCCTCCCCAATCAGAATATGTCATCTCAATTAAATGAGTCATGTTATGAGTCAAGTCAAATGGTTCTTACCATCTGATTGGCTCACCTAGATAAGTAAAATTATCCTTAGGGTACGAAAATTCACCAAAAAATATTAAGAGGAGCTTTGCCCTTTTAAATGCATCTTTCAAGCTCAACTCATATTAATGTTCAAAGTTATTTTCAACGCCGGTCCAAGACCTATTAAGATCTAAAACAAATTCTGTGACGAGATTTTTTAAAACTAATAAAAAATCAACCAAATAATTTCTAATACAAAAATAATTATTTTGCTTGAGTTGATCCCTGACCTTGCAACTAATAGTAATATTTCATACCAAATGGGCTAGCTTATATTAGTTGATGTATTAAACATAAAAAAAAGGTAATATAAAAAGATATAAAGTGATTCTTTTTTTAAAGAAAAATTGTTTTTTTGAGAGATCTAAAGTAAAAGTCTCACTTGCTTTGTCCTTAGATCGAGTCGGATTTTCAAATACTTACTTAGATAACTTTGGGAGGGCATTATCTATCTAAAATTGCATTAGCAATAAATAAAGGTTGATAATTTTGTTTATGAATAGCCAGTGAAAAATAACTTTGTTTAAATTTTTAATGTTATCTTCAGAGAGGTGACACCAATGTTAGTCTGTCACGGGTGGAATAATATATAGTACCTTTGATTATAATATTTCTTCAACGTTATTTGTTAATAATAAACTTGCATTTGATAAATGATCACCAAAAAAATTGTACATGAATATATGATATAGTAAAAACTCATTAAAAACTATTAATATTGCAGATCAGGAAGGGACACCAGGTAGAAAGGTTAACATATCACAGAGGAAATATTAGGTCAAACGTTTACGTATAACAACTATTAAACAATAATGTCTCGCCAAGACAGACTTTGTTATATGGAAATATTTGGCCAAACGTAAGAATTTTGGTTAAAAATTGACTCATTGATTCCATAACTTAGTTAAATGTGTATTTGAATTATAGTTTGTAACTTATTTTAAATTAACTTGATTTTGTGAATTGAAGTGGTGAAAAATGTTAGAAATACACTCTTTAACACACTTTCTTCATTATTGGTGAATTTCATGTGAACTTTACTAAATCAAATAGCTCCACTCTCTATTCAATGAGTCCCACATAAAATCCATATTATAATAAGAATGTCTTGAAGGAAGCGTGGTAAAGAGTGTATTGTTAGCGTTGTTCTTTAATTGATTTTTTTTGTTTTCCAGGATATCCCGCGCGCAATTGCGTAGACTAATCTCACGAGGTAGTGAACGACATTAACCTCTCCCAACCAGGTTTTTTCCATACACAAGAGTCATGGATGATGGATTGAATCCCTGACCAATTGTTTAAAGGACCCGAATCCGATACCACTCGAACCAACCACATGTTGATGCTCTTTAATTGATTAAAAGTAAGTTTATAAATTATAATAATGTGATTTATATTTAAAACTATCTCAAAAATTATTTTGGCAAAATGAAAGTCTTTTTTTTAATCATATTAATTAAAATCACTATGAAATATGTAACTTCTGAAAAGGATATGAATTTTATATTGCAATGTTTATATTACTCTTTTATTCCATTTATTATATTTAAATTACTTGAACAAATTATATAGTATATTTTGTTTTGTTTCTTTTATTTTTACGGCTAGTATTAAATGAAATTAAAAAATCTGCAACAAACTGTATAAAGTGGTCTCACTCTCAAAAACCAATCAAAGCTATGTGAATTTGGTGATATCTATTAGACCATCTCTAACCATAATTTCATTTTTTTTACTTTTTACACATCTGAAGTGGATCGTATCCTTACATGTTAATCATATTTACTTTTTACAACTTAAACAATTTATCTCTCAAATTCAGTAGCTTTAAATTTTTATTAGATGGATCATACAAGTGACCTCATATCCTTATATTTTATCAACTTTTCTATTATTAAGTCATAATATCTAAAATTATAAAAATCTAACACTATGACCCACAAAAAGTGATATGCAACCAGTGATTAAATGAGCACCCGATGCTTCACACGCATCAAGCTCCAATGGTCTTATTAAGCACCGAAACTTCATAAGAAAAAGTGGCTTGAGCACTTCGGATGGAGATGCTCTGAAAATGGTTCAAGATAGAAAAGGGTAGAGTGAACTGTAGAGGTAAGGGTAAAATAGGAATAGGAAAAACATACAGTTGTTTGTTCCATAAATCACAGATTCTCAAAGCAAAAGCTAGTCCAGTTTGTGGCTAAAGCAAGTTTGAGATGGTGTTTAAACGCATAACCAAACATGATTTTTACCTAGGCAGAAACGTATTTGATGCTCCTAAAACTAAACGTGACTTGTATCTGATGGGCTTTCCTCTTTAGAAGGAGAGAGAAAGGAGAGATAAAAGAAAAGAAATAACAAATAGAATGAAGGAAGGTGGGAAGAAATTGAAAGAAATGAATGAAAAAGAGAAAGAGAAAAATTCCCCTTAAATTATGGCCATTTATTTGTTAGCGTAAGTTGGCTATAAAAGCTATGCTTTGTTTCATTTTTAATCATCTGAGACAAATCAAAACAACAGAGAGTTTTGAGAGAAAGAAAAAACATCCTCACTTGTGTGAGAAAGAAAGCCTTTTGAGAAAAAATCCAAAAGAGAGTTTAGCCACTAATATTTTTGATGAGATTATTATTATTATTATTATTATTATTATTATTATTATTATTAATTTTGTAATCCCATTAATTTATAATGGAAGATATTTTCGTTGTCTCATTGTGATTATACAAAGTGTGGAAAAAGTCTGATCCTGGGATAATCAATTATCCTTTGGCCTTGTATTAGGCAATTATATTTGATATCTTTCCCAACAAGTGGTATCAGAGCTTCGGTTCATACATAGTTTAACTTGTGTTATTCACAATGGACGAGTCAACCTCGACGGCATCAGCAACAATGATTAAGTTAACCTCTTCAAACTACTCCATTTGGAAGCCCAAAATGGAAGACATCCTCTACTGCAAAGATTTGTACCAGCCTTTGCAAAATAAAGGGACGAAGCCAAATAGCAAGTATGATGATGACTGGAATTTGATGAACAGGAAAACTGTCGGACAAATTCGGCAATGGATAGATCAAAATGTCTTTCATCAAGTGGCGCAAGAAATAGTTGCGTATAGGTTATGGACGAAACTAGAAACCTTGTACGAGAAAAAGACGGCCCAAAATAAAGCCTCTACTATTCGACGATTGGTGAACCTCAAGTATAGAGAGACCCGGAGTGTTTCTGAACACTTGAGCAACTTTCAAGGATTGGTGAATCAACTCACCAATATGAAGATGGTGCTTGACGACGAATTGCAAGCATTGTTACTACTAAGTTCCTTGCCAGACAATTAGGACACACTTGTGGTTTCATTGAGTAACTCAGCACCACAAGGTGTTCTAACATTGGACATAGTAAAAGACAACATGTTCAATGAAGAATCAAGAAGGAAGGAGCAAGGAATGCCGACAGAGTCCGAGGCACTTGTCACGGAGTACTGTGGAAGAAGCATCCGCAAGAAGTTCAATACTAGAGACAAGTCAAGGGGCAAGTCAAGAGATAAGTTCAGAGGAATGTCAAGGATAAGAAGAGACGTAGAATGTTACTACTGTCACGAGAAAGGCCACATGAAGAGAGAATGCAGGAAGCTCAAAAGAAGCAGTAAGGAAATGGTGATGCGAGTAACGTAACCGCTACCATTTTTCATGGAGATGTGGTAATCTTTGTTTGCGATGATGGTCATGTTAATTTGACATCACAAGATACATGGATTCTGGTGCATCATTTCATGTAACCTCACAAAGGGATTTCATTTTGGTCATGTGAGGAGGGGGAATGATAATAGATCCAAGATTGTGGGCAAAGGAGATGTTTGCCTAGAAACAAACACTGGTTGTCACTTAACATTAAAAGATGTTAGATATGTTCCTGACATGCGTCTCAATCTAATATCCACAGGCCTATTAGATGAAGAAGGCTATACTAGTGTGTTTGGGGATAGGAAATGGAAGCTAACACAAAGTTCCCTAGTGATAGCCCGATCGAGGCAAGAAAGTAAGCACTCTTTATGTGATAGAAGCCAAAGTCAATAATGGGTGCGTTAATGCTCTCGGAGAAGACTCCTCGGTCGAGTTATGGCTTAAATGGCTCAGACATATGAGTGAAAAGGGACTTCAAATTCTAGCCAAAAGAGATACATTGGCAGGTGTGAAAGGATTGAAAATGTCTCTTAAGCCATGTACACATTGCTTGGCTGGAAAGCAACATATCATTCTGCTACAAGGCCCCACATAGAAGACCAAATGTTTTAGATTTGGTACATTCTGATGTTTGTGGTCCAATGACCACTAGTACTCATCGAGGTGCAAGGTATTTTGTTACCTTTATTGATGACCACTTCAGGAAGGTTTGGGTGTATGCCCTCAAAACAAAAGACCAGGTGTTTGTGGTATTCAAACAGTTTCCTGCTTGTGTTGAGCGAGAAACTGCTAAAAAGTTAAAGTGTGTTCGCACTGACAACAGAGGAGAATTTATGGGAGCTTTCAGACATTAATGTGTGCGTAATGGAATCCGGCATGAAAGATATGTTCCAAAGACGCCTCAGCACAATGGAGTGGCTGAGAGGATGAACAAGACTATTGTTGAAAGAGTGAGAACGATGTTATCTCATGCCAAGTTACCCAAGAGTTTTTGGGGTGAAGCTCTGATGACTGCAGTTGACTTGATCAACTTATCCCTTTCAGCTCCATTGAACGGTGATGTTCCAAACAAGTTTTGGACAGGTAAAGATATTTCCTACAACCATTTTAAGGTATTCGGTTGTAGAGCGTTTGTTCATGTTCCAAAAGATGAGAGATCAAAACTCAACTCCAAGTCAAAGGAATGCATCTTCTTGGGATATGGAAATGAAGAATTCGGGTACAGGCTATGGGATCCTATTGAGAAAAAGATTATTAAAAGCAGAGATGTTGTCTTCTTTGAAGACCAGAATATTGAAGATATTCAGAAGGGAGTTAAGCCCGTTAGTTCTAGAGAACATCCAATCAACTTGGATCCAGTTCCTCTTCCAAGCATTACGGGGGAGATGCAATAAAAGATGTTGGAGATGCAGAAAGTGAACCTCCAATTGATAACGATCCAACTGAAGAAGTAATAGATGGTAATAGAAGCGGTGGTGATAATGATATGGTTGTAGTCTATGAGGATGAAGAACAAGATATTCAAGAGCCACAATTAAGAAGGTCGGTCAGGATGCCTAAACCACAAACCAAATATCCTGCAACGGAATATGTGCTACTCACTGATGGGGGAGAACCAGAGTCTTATGAAGAAGCTATAATAGATGACCACAAGGGGGAGTGGTTGAAAGCCATGCAAGAAGAAATGCAATCCTTGTATGAGAACCAGACCTATGAGTTGGTACAATTACCGAAAGGTAAAAGAGCACTCAAAAACAAATGGGTGTACAAGTTGAAGAGTGAGGAGAATAGCTCACGACCCAGATACAAGGCGAGATTAGTCGTGAAAGGCTTTAATCAGAAGAAAGGCATTGACTTTGAAGAGATTTTTTCACCCGTGATAAAGATGTCATCAATTCAGGTAGTGCTTGGTTTGGCTGCAAGTTTGAATCTAGATGTGGAGTAGCTAGATATGAAGACTGCATTTCTTCATGGCGATTTAGAAGAAGAAATTTACATGGAGCAGCTAGAGGGATTCAAAGTCAAAGGCAAAGAAGACTTAGTATGTCAGCTGAAGAAGAGTTTATATGGACTTAAGCAGGCACCGCGTCAATGGTACAAGAAGTTTGATTCCTTCATGATTGAGCATGGATACCGAAGGACTACTTCTGATCATTATGTGTTTGTGAAGAGATTTGTTGATGGTGAGTTCATCATACTACTTTTGTATGTTGACGATATGTTGATTGTAGGACAAAATGGTGACAAGCTCAGCAAGTTGAAGAATGAAATGAAGAAGTCTTTTGCTATGAAAGACTTGGGAGCCACAAAGCATATTCTTGGTATGTCCATCCGTCGTGATCGGAAGGAACAAAAGCTGTGGTTATCACAAGAAAAATATATCGAGACGGTATTGGAGCGGTTTCACATGGAGAAAGCAAAGGCAGTTGTTACTCCACTTGCTAGTCACTTTATGCTTAGCTCAAAGCAAAGTCCTACAGGTGAAATTGAAAAGAAGGAGATGCGCAAGGTGCCATATGCCTCAGCTGTTGGAAGCCTAATGTATGCAATGGTGTGCACACGACAATACATAACACACGCAGTTGGTGTTGTCAGCAGACTCTTGGCTAAACCAGGAAAAAAGCATTGGAATGCTGTGAAGTGGATTTTAAGATATCTCAATGGAACTTCCAAAGTGAGTTTATGCTTTGGGAGTAGAAGACCTGAATTGATTGGCTACACAGATGCAGATATAGCGGGAGATATTGATTCTAGGAAATTTACTTCTGGATTCCTGATCACATTTTCAGGGGGAGCGGTATCGTGGCAATCGAAGCTATAAAAGTGTGTTGCTTTGTCTACCACAGAGGCAGAGTTCATTGCAATAACAGAAGCTTGCAAAGAAATGATATGGATGAAGCGATTCTTGCATGAGTTAGGGCAAGAACAACAAAAATACGTCGTGCATTATGATAGTCAGAGTGCGATCCACTTGAGTAAGAATTCGAGTTTTCACTCGAGGTCGAAGCACATCGATGTGAGATATCACTGGATACGTGATATATTGGAATTCAAGCAATTACTGCTTGAGAAAATCCATACTGAGGACAATAGTTCAGATATGATGACCAAGTCCTTACCTAAGGACCAGTATGAGTTTTGCACAAGAGCGGCTGGAATGTTGGAGCCCTCCACCTAAATCGGAAGGGGGAGATTGATGGGCTTTCCTCTTTAGAAGGAGAGAGAAAGAAAGAGAGATAAAAGAAAAGAAATAGCAAATATAAAGAAGGAAGGTGCGGAGAACTTGAAGGAAATGAATGAAAGAGAGAAGGAGAAAAATTCTCCTTAAATTATGGCCATTTATTTGTTACCGTAAGTTGGCTATAAAAGCTATACTTTGTTTCATTTCTAATCATCTGAGACAAACCAAAACAACGGAGAGTTTTGAGAGAAAGAAAAGACATCCTCACTTGTGTGTGAGAGAAAGCCTTTTGAGAGAAAATTCAGAAGAGAGTTTAGCCACCAATATTTTTGGTGATATTATTATTATTATTATTATTATTTTTGTAATACCATTAATTTATAATGGATGATATTTTTATTGTTTCATTGTGATTATACAAAGTGTGAGAAAAAGTCTGATCTTGGAATAATCAATTAACCATTGACCTTGTATTAGACAATTATATTTGGTATCTTTCCCAACAGTATCGAGAAGACCTTTTGGTTTGTTAAATGACATTCCTGAAAGTCACCTTCTTTAAGCAATATGATTCTTTTTCTTTCAACTAGTTGACAAAATTCTATATATATATATATATATATATATATATATATATATATATATATATATATATATATATATATATATATATTACTTCTCCTTTCTATTATATGAAAATTTGTTGTCAAGTTTGGCATCATTGGTTATCTTTTAGAGATGGAAAGACATCTTATCCAACATTTGAAAATCCTAGGTACATTGAGATTGAAGCAACTTTAGAGCTTTCTAATTCTCTTCAGTTTTCTAACGTTACTTCACGAACTCCACAACAAATGACTTCAACCAATCATCAAGGCTATCTGTCAAGGGAATCAACTTCTATCATCACTTTTGTTACGTGGTTAACATCCCATTCAATCATCAAGGTTATCACCACCCCTACTGCTTTACTCATGTTGCAATTGCCTAAATTGGTTGAAAACCTAACAATCCATATGCCTCAGCCACTTCTTGTGTGTTTGGTTTAATTTCTGGAAATACCAGAAGTGCTTATGTCCCTGTCAAACGTGATTTTGATAAAAACAGAGGTGTTTGGTTACTGTCTTATAAAATTGATTTTGCCTTCAAACGTGATTCTAGTAGAAGCTATAATTTGTAGCTTCTGCGTTGAATTGAAAAATTTACACTAAGTTTTACATCAAACTTGCTTTCAAAATAAAAACATCCAAACATAAATCACTTCACTTCAAACTCAATTATATTGAAATCAATTCTGCATGATCAATTCTATCCAAAATCACGTTTGTCAAATGCTCATCCAAACACACACTTCAGCAAATTCTCACTCAGTAAATATCTCCTTCAACACCTAATAATTTGCATGTATTTCATATAAAGACGTACATTTGGAATACATGCCTGAAACCATGCATCTAGAAGACCATCTTCCAAAAAGATTTAGTATCTCTTCATCACCGGCTTGTTTAAGTTAAACTGAAGATCTTCATCATAAGGTTAGCTTAGTGGTTGAAGTGAGGGAGTTAAGGAGGGAAGTCATGATAAGGAGGGAGAGAGTTCAAATCCCACCCACTAATAAAATATTAACATTAATACTAACATTTGCCTATAGAAAACAATCAGAGAATGACCTTAACAATACTTAGGAGGCAAATGAGATCCTAGGTTCGTAAGCTTAGTGAAGTCATGTGTGATTGGGAGTGAAGAGAGGGTAACCCTAGACTTTTCAATTTAGTAGTGAACAGGTGAAATGGCATGATTCCTTAATGAGATGAAGATGATAGTGTGTTTCTCATAAGGCGAAGAGGGTGTTCAGGAGAAGAACGGGTTCTTGTAAGAACTGATCATGGGTTTATTGTAAAGGGCCTTGAGGTCAAAAGGGGACAAAAGGTATTAAATGCAATGACGAATACAGCAGGAAAAGTAGGGGTATTGATTTTTGGCCATTCTTAGAACACCTTGAGATTCACGCTTTCATCCACGGTCATCATGTCATCTCCTTTTTTCTAGGCCTAATACGCCTTTGAGAGCAAAGCCACCTCAAAACCCACCAAGCCAAATACTGGTTTAGGGTTCCCGTTTCCAAGGACCTCCTTGACCAGCTCGAGGCGTCATGCCTGGCCAATCTGTAAGTTGGTTCATCTTACCTTCGGTCTTATCTTTGACCATGCTCTAATCCCTTAATTACGCTTTTAATACCATTTAATATTTGGTACCAAACAAACATGTTCTTGTTACGGGGTTGCACTAACTAAAGCTACAACTATTAAGATTTACCATAATCCCTCTCAAACAATGCATGGCATATTCCCAAAAGTCTTGAAGGACACTTGATGAATATTTCAGAGCTTTTTATCTTTTGGTACAAGACATCGGTCAGAGCTTTAATCATGTCAAGATTTCAGAGTTATGTGATCACATTTTGCATGATTGAGTGACTAAATTGATGACAAAGATCCTCCGGGACCAAAGTAATGATGCTTGTATTCTTAAAGGAAAAATAGGAGTTTACTCTTTGTTAATATTTCCTTCTTGTCCACTTACCTTGTGCTGAAATTTAACTTTTTATTAAAAAATAGGTACAATAATAAGGATTCGATTATAAATCATCTAGTAATAGAGACTGTGATACCATGTAATTAATGAACCAAGTCTCCCAAGAGGTGCATAAAGGAAAAAGGAAACCCACCTAAAACTTTAACTGTTAGATTCATCAAAGGAGAGTAGGAGTCATGTACGTCATAGAGTAGTAATAATGCTGTAAGGTTCTCTATTAAAGCAGAAAGCATATGCTACTGTGCTAGCTGGCCTACGTATGTTTAACGTTGTTTTGTTTTTCGTTAAAAAATTCGAAAAATGCTAGCAACACTTTTGTATACCGTTAAAACATGCAATGGCAGCAGAACTATAAAACATAAAAACCATAAAACAGAGAAGAGAAAAAGGAGTGAATAGGGCAATTTCATTTTCTTCAATAATATCATACATATCTTTATGTTTCATTCATATTTATATGAAATACATAGTCAAAATCACAGTCCATATTATGCTGTCATGACAAGACATATACCTAATGTCATGAGGTAGATAATCATCCCTTCATACTGAAATATTACCAACTAAAGTCAACAAAATAATTACACCCATTAGCAAAAGTATTTTAGAAAAGTTTTATAGGTCATTAGTTTAACATATACATTTTCTGTAACACTTGTTTGGGCAACACATTACACTTTGAAAGAATTATTTAAAGTCAGAACTGATATTCTCAAATCAGTTTTTGCAACACCACTTTTGACACCAGTCCACAACACCAGCAGGTCGCCACCGCCACCCCCTGCTGGTATCGTTGCTTCTCCGGCAACCACCTAGGTCGCTGTTGCTGCTCCCTCGACCACCACCACCATTGCCACTCTGCTGCTAAGTCTTCCTGTCTGAATTTTTAAGGTTTAAAAAAGGGTGGTATGGAAAAAATGTTGATGCGGATTGGTGTGAAAAATGGTGTTGGAGAAAACCACGTGTAATGATCATTTTTGTTTTAAAATAGGAGAATGAGATATGATCCAATAAAAGAGAGTGGCATAGGAGAATTTTTTTTTTTTTTTATATTTTTATAGAGACCAACTAAATATTTTACACTTTCTTAAAACTTATAACTTTACAAATTATTAACTAGACATTTGACAGACTGTACACTAGCTTATTGCTGTTGAGAATCCCGTTCAATATATATGCACAAAGGTTTCGATGATCAGTAACCTCTGTTGCTCTCCACAACTGCAGCTCTTCGCCGAGATTCAGATTGCATTGCTATCCATTCTGCATGCTTCTTAAGATCCCTGCAAAATTGACATAAAATATCAATGAATATTTAATATTTATGCAAAATTTAGCCAAAAATTGACTGTAGGTTGTGAACTAAAAATGTAACACACATGCAGCGTGGGATGCAACATTCTGAGTCTCTACAATTCCTTGAGTGGACCGTTAGTGCCATCCATGCCTTCTTACAATATTGGCAGCCCCCAGAAACTCGAACAGCGCACCTACTGGCATGAGAGAACAGCTTTTTAATTTGAAGACAGTTTGGGTAAGAGCACGGTTGAGTTTTCGTTGAACAACATTGTGATGCATGCTGTAAAACTCCCAGCAGTTCCTGCATCTTCATGATCAATTAAATTGTATGTCAGCAAGTGTACATGTTGTTTCACGGAAAGGGAGAAACAAATCATGAAAAAGAAAAAGAAAAAGAAAAATAGAGAAAGTAGGTCTGGCTAACAATCTAGACCAAACAAGTGATGAAAACGATAAAGCCTGAGAATTGGGTTCATACCAGTACAGATTTCCGCTTTAACTCTTGATTCCCTGACCAAAATAATGCTGTTGAAGAAGTTTGACTCAACTTGTGTGCATGGCAATTAGCACCTCTCTCCTTATAGCATGCTAAGCAGATAGTGAACTCTGAGCAAATCTCACATTGCCAGCTCTGTTGGAATACAATGTGCTTACAGCAAATGCTACATGTTGTTCCAACAGTCATCAGAGTAGGATTCTTTAGATGATAGATGATCATCATTGAGGAATGCTTGGCACGGCGGAGTGTGTCAAACTGAAACTGATTCTTCTGGCAGAAGCTCAAAAAGTTATGCCTATTCTCAAATAATCCATTATCGAGGATGATATCATTCTCCCTAGTATCAAAAGGGATATCATCAATGCGGACCTGAAAAGGGCAAAAACAATTCAAAGATGTATGTTATTTTGCATGAAATCGCTAATGGAAGAGAAATCACATGACCTTAGCTTCAAGTTTAGACAGTCACCTGACAAAGTGTATGCTTCTCCCCATTAATTGAAGTGTGTGAGTCAGCAGTATGGCAACTGAAATATTGATATGAAAGTAAATGAAAACCAGTCCATTTATTTCTTAGCTGTCAATACTACTTAATATTAACCAGAAAGAACAGTAGTAAGCAACATAATCATGGAAGAAACACAAGATGAGAAAAAGAAAAAAGAGAAGAGACCAAGAGGTGGATAATCAATTTCAATTTATGATATTCCATGATTGAAAGGGAAGACACCAAATCATTGAGAGAATCATGACCACAATCTCATAATTGATGTATCCTGTATCCTACAATTTAGTTCCTTGCATACCAAGTCTTCAACATAAGAATCAAAGGGCTGGTCATTTCAAATTATTAGGGTCATAACTTAGGGAAACAACTTAAACCTTAATCCTCTAGTAATGCATAAATATTTAAATTGCATAGTAAGTAACTAAGTATCCATGAAATGAACATGAGTTTTTCATTATAAAGTTCCTGGTAGAAAAAAGGATACTATACTGATTCAGTGCTCACAATAAACATGCGGCCAGTAGAATTGGGAGAAAAATAAATTTATATTTCTTAGCTGATCCTTCATGAGGGCAGAGGAAATGAAACTAATCAATTTCCATGAATGAAAGATTTATATAGTGTATACACCAGTGGCAACTTGAAGATTAACCAACAAGGCTGGGCATATCATAGTGTCTTATAACTTTAAAATGACACTCCAACTTCACACATTCCCTTCATGTAATGAAACTACTAACAAATAAGAATATGAAATATAATTGTATACATAATATATTAACCAATTAATACAAATTACCAGTATTCATTAACAGACTCCGCCAGAGCAAATACTTTTTTTGTTACTGTTATCTAATTATCTTCCACAAGTTATATCAAAGAAAGATGAAGGAGTTATTTCTTACAAAAATTTAAATGAAGGGCATACAACAATAATGGACTCAAAGAATCTAACCACTAGAGCTGGTGAACAAAATTATATTTTTTATCAAAGAATTTGGGAATTCTAGGTAAAGGAAGCGCTAAAGAAGATGGATAAGGTAAAGTAATTGGAACTTGGAAGGAATGATATTTACATGCCCATTGAAATTTTGAAGTGTTTCAGGGGAGAAAGATATAGCTTGACTTACTAAGTTGTTCAATGAGAGATGTTGAATTGGAGGGTTTTAGATAGGGAGGAGGAAAAGAGAGAAATGAAGTATCAAATAGTAAGACTGATATTGATATGATATGATGATGATCTGATCACAAAAGACAACCCTAACACTCCTATTTATACTAAATGTAGAATCCTAATCCTAATAAAATAGGGAAACAAATCATAACATATAAATAAGAAATAAATCCTAAGAGATCATCTAGGATACTCTAAAATATTCTAAGATATAAAAAAGATACTCTTGTTCAAGCTAAAGCTCACTAATCTTTAAGTTTGTTATACAAAAACAATACATTCCCCTTCAAATAAAAATAATAAAAAACTGAGCTCTACAGAGATAATGGTTGGAAGTAAAATCAGGGATGCTGAAGAGGCCGGAGATAGTTGCTAGAAAGATAACTTAGCAAGATTGCTGGAATGATCATCAGCCTGATTGAAATTTCCTGGCAAGCAATCTAGCAAAGCAAGGTCCGAACTTCTCCAAACCACATTTGGAAACTTCAAAGAACTTTATCGGAGACCCAAATTATTGAAAATTTAAATTAAGGCAGACAACTACTTCATCGGGACTAAGACAGGGCCAGTGCATCTGGGACAAAGAGCCAAGGCCAGTGCATCTGGGACAAAGACGGGCTAGTGTGAGTCATGGACAAAGACGGGCTATTGTGAGTCATAACCAACATAAGTCAATCGTCGACAGAAATAAAAGTCACCACTAATATGATTTATTAGTGGGAAAGGAGTCAGCACTGAAATGATCATAGGTGGAAAGAGAAGGCACTGGTATGATCCATTAGTGGAAAAGAAATGCATGTAAAACACCGGAGAAGAAGACAGTAGAATAGAGCCAAAGATTTGAGCTTCGAACACAACAAAACATAACCCAAAAGAGCCAAAAAGACATATTGAGGTGGTTGATGAAAAGTAGTCCGTTGAGGGAGGTGAGGACAAATCCGAAAAGAGGGATGGCCAGCGGCCACAGTGGTGGAAGGATCAGCCGAAAAGTTGATGGGACGCGCGGCAGAGCGGGGCAGCAAATTCAAAAATGCAGAAGAAAGTTTCGGCGCGTGTGTGCGCATCAGCGGCTTCCTGGACCTGAGACTTGGACACCTTGTAGATCAGGGAAAGGCACTTCAAACTATGGGGGTTTAGCTGGAAAACTCGCCGAAAAAATTTTCTAGCGACGGCAGACGGTGGCCGAAAAAAGTCAGAACATGCCGGAAAAGGGGAACACGAAGATGAAAAGCAAATAGAGGTGACTAAATGGAGTTTGGAATTTTTGGGAACTTAACAACGAAATATTGACGGGACAGGTCACGGAGGATGGTACCTCTCTGATACCATGTTGAATCGGAAGGTTTTACGTAGCGAGGAGGAAAAGAGAGCAATAAAGTATCAAATAGTAAAATTGATATTGATATGCTATAGTGATGATCTGATCACAAAAGACAACCTTAATAATCCTATTTATAGTAAATGTAGAATCCTAATCCTAATCAAATAGGGAAACAAATCATAACATATAAATAAGAAATAAATCCTAGGAGATCATCTAGGACACTCTAAAATATTATAAGATATAAAAAAGATATTATCAAATATTTCTCAGATTTTCTAACAAGAGAAAATGTTAGATGAATGAAGGAGTAGCACTTTGATAAACTATTTACAAGAACAAAGAAGACATACAAAATTGTGCAAACTACAGAGAAGAAGTAAAACCTGCACATGTATAACCAAGATACAAGTTACGGGAGAAAGGGGAAAACGGTACAGATACGTGATTTTTAAGTTACCATCACCTTTCGCATTCCTGGAATTTCTTGCATTCAGTGCAAAACCATCGCTTCCCAGACACCATCACTTCATGGCAGTGCATGCATGCATGCTGCAAGTGAACTATTATGAAGTCTTCCTTGACAGGTAATATAGTCTGGCCCAACTAATAGAGAGTGGGTGGTAAAAAGAAAAGGAAGAAAGATCAGATTACACTTCAAATTATGAAGTATGAATGCTAAAAACTTAAACTCTCATATATAAGGACATTGCAACATTTCATTCAATTATGCATAAAAGGATATATCCCGTTGGATGAGCATAATTCGTGTAAATGTAGACATTGTAATAAATAAAAAGTAAGAGAAATTCAAAGCTCCGCAGACTGCAGGTAAGTAACATATCAGTCTGTGACTTACTAATAAAACTTCTGCGATAGAAGAAAAGTTGACAGATCCAAATCTACAGCAGAAGTAGTAGAATAATGATGGCATGGGTAATTAAAATTGTTATATTGCAAATAATAACAGTGTGTATCTTCGTTTTAGTAACTAAGAAACAATTATAAACTGACATGAATCCAATAGCCTATATACTTATATAAAACTGAGTGACTAAGTTTCCAACAAGTATGGAATAGTAAACCTCTATTTTAATACAGAAGTACAAATGAAACCATAAAAAGCAATATGGGTCTCACTTCAATGAACTATGGTTTAAGTTAGTTGATGATGGGGATAAATGGATAGGAAAACATAAATACTTCGACTTCTACCGACAATAGGAATACAATGGGAGGCTGCATTTTTTTTCTTGGGAAAAAGAGGGAGGCAGCATCCAATAAAAAATTATTATCATCCCTTTCTGATAACCAGTTCAAATAAACAATCTCAAAATCCATCCTCTAAAAGGTATAAAGGATTGGAGTGGAAGGTGTTAGAATCCCACCGAACATTATTTCCTTTCATAGATAAGATTAGAATCCCATAAATTAGCAGATTTGATTAGCTATATATTTTGTATTTATGAATAGGAATCATTGACCCTTAATTATAGGAATTGATAGTGGGTACAATGATTAGCATTAATTTAGAAGATTCCTTTTTTGAATTACCTTGTATTCTATTTAAGAGCACATGCTCTTCTATCAATATTATCAGAGAATTATCTTCTGACATGGTATCAGCGCTCTAAAATCCGTGGGAGCCTGTGTAAACTCGTGGCCTGCATTGCCACATTTTTTCTTCCGCTGTACGGCCTGCATTGCCGTTTTTTTTCCCCTTCCTTGGACGGCCTATATTGCCATTTTTCTATCCTAAAACACCCTCCACGCCTTTGAATCCCACCCAACAAAACTGAGAATGTCTGCAATAGCCAATAACTCTGCCCAAACAGGCACTGTTGAGCTGCAACATATTCACCCTAGCCTTCGTCTCAATGGCAGAAACTACCTCAAATGGTCTCATTTTGTCCAAACCTTTCTAAAAGGGAAGGGTAAATTGAATCATCTTATTGGGAAAGATGCCCCAAAAGCCACAGACAATAAATTTGGTGCATGGGATGAAGCTGATGCAGTCGTACTGTCATGGTTGTGGAGTTCCATGGTGCCAGAGGTGAGTGATGCTTGCATGTTCATGAAGACCGCCAAGGATGTGTGGGAGAGCTGTAAACAAAACTATTCCGAGGTTGGTGATGCTGCTCAAATTTATGAAATTAAAATGAAGATCGCGACTACCAAACAAGGAGATCGATCTGTTTGTGAGTATGCTCAGACTCTACAGAATCTATGGCTGGAGTTAGACCATTATGAACAATTTGAAGCCAAATGCATAGAAGATGCTGATTTACTTAAACGTTATAAGGAGAAGGATAGAATCTATAAGTTCTTGACAGGACTAAACAGTAAGTTTGATCCTGTAAGAATTCAAGTGCTAGGAAAGGAGTTATCCTCACTCAATGAAACCATGGCTGCCTTCCGGGCAGAAGAAGCACGTAGAGGAGTGATGATGGAACCTCAATCCACTGAAAGTTCTGCCTTAGTTGCACAAAGCAAGGGAAAGAAGATTGATCTGTGGCAGACCAGTCAACCTGGAGGCGTAGCCCCCAAGATAGAGATCGACAAAGGGGATAACAAGGAGTCTCTATGGTGTACCTTCTGTAAAAAGCCAAGACACACCCAAGACAGATGCTGGAAACTGCATGGTAAGCCTCCAAATCTGAACCGAAATTGGACCACCAAAGGCACTCAACGAGGAGGACCATCACAAGCCCACTTGGCTCAGTCAGGTGCTGCAGGGGACAGTCCTTCCAGAACCCTTACAGATTTCAATACAGAAGAAATTAACAAATTGAGGGAATTCCTAGACACTTTAGTCAAACCCACAGACACAGGTAGCTCTTCCTTGGTATTCTCAGGTAATTCCCAAGCATATGCTCTCAGTGTTCTAAGATCTACAGCACAAGGGGCATGGGTTGTTGACTCTGGAGCTACGGATCACATGACCCATTCCTCTACTGAATTTATCTCATATAGACCCTGTCCTAGCAATAAAAAAATTGCAACTGCAGATGGCACATTTATTACAGTTGCTGGAAAGGGTGATATTCTCCTAAGTCAAGATTTAATTTTGAGAGATGTCTTACATGTGCCTAAATTATCTGCCAAACTGCTTTCTATTCATAAACTTGCAACAGATTTACAATGTTTAGTGACATTCTCTCCTACACTTTGCAAATTTCAGGATCAGGGAACGGGGAAGATGATTGGACTTGCTAGGGAGGAAAATGGGCTCTACCTTCTTGAGGAAGCTCGTGGGACATGTAGCACTAAAAGTCAACTTCCACTGTCTTTGCTGTCAGAATCACTTCCTTCCCACAATAAAGAAATCTGGTTGTGTCACTTTCGTTTAGGTCACCCTTCATTCAGTACTCTAAAAATAATGTTTCCTAGCTTGTTTCAGGGACTAGACATAGGAATGTTTCATTGTGATGATTGTGAATTTGCAAAACACAAACGTGTTAGCTTTCCTATTAGTAATAAAAGAATGTCTGTTCCTTTTTCCTTAGTACATAGTGATGTTTGGGGTCCCTCCAAAATTCCAAATATTTCTGGGGCCCGTTGGTTTGTTATTTTTATTGATGATTGTACTCGGATATCATGGGTGTATCTTTTGAAACAGAAAAATGAAGTCAGTCAGATATTCCAAATTTTTTTTCAAATGATCAGTAACCAGTTTGGGACAGCCATCAAAAGATTTCGTTCTGATAATGCCAAAGATTATTTTAACCAAACACTGTCTTCCTTCTTCAATAAACATGGAATTATTCATGAATCATCATGTGTCCACACCCCACAACAAAATGGGGTGGCTGAACGGAAAATTGGGCATCTTCTATCTGTTACCCGAGCATCTTTATTCCACACAAATGTTCCAAAACAGTATTGGGGGGAGGCAGTCCTTACTGCTGCCTACTTGGTTAATCGTTTACCCTCTCAAACTCTACAAAACAGCAGCCCCATTCAATTGTTCTCCAAGTTCTACCCACACTTCAAAACTACAAATAATCTTATTCCTAGGATCTTTGAGTGTGTGTCCTTTGTCCATGTTCATTCTCCTCATCGAGGAAAACTTGATCCTCGAGCTATTAAATGCATATTTATTGGTTACTCCCCAACCCAAAAGGGTTACAAGTGTTATCATCCTACCACCAAAAAGTTTTTTGTGTCTATTGATGTCACTTTTGTTGAAACTGAATGTTTCTTTTCCCAACCTTATCTTCAGGGGGAGAACTCATGCATGGAAGATAAGGATGATTTGTTCAAGAATCTTTCTTTCATCTTCCCAAGGGAATCCAATATACTTGAGTCAAGTCCTATACACATTCCTTCCAGTCCTATACACACCTCCCCTGATCCGAGTCCAAAGACAACCGGAACACAAACTCAAAGTGTTGCTCATCCACTACATGTTTTCACATGAAGGACAACATCTATTATCCAACCTGTGCAAGTTCCAGATTCTGAACTAATACCTGAAACTGAAACTGATGAGACTGTTTTGGAAGAGCAGAATATACTCCCTGAAACTGAAACTAATGGGATTGTTTTGGAGGAACAGAATATGCCCACCGATGCTGGGGATTTTCCGATTGCAATCAGGAAGGGTGTTAGAGCATGTACACAAAGGCCAAGGTATCCATTGTCTCACTTTATGTCTTATGATAAACTGTCCAGCAATCATAGAAGTTTTCTTGCTCATTTGAACGCTATCACTATCCCAAAAACCGCTAATGAAGCACTGGATAGCAAAGAATGGAGAGAAGCTATGAAAGTTGAAATGGATGCATTAGAAAAAAATGAAACTTGGGAGTTGGTAGAACTTCCTAAAGAGAAGAAACTCGTTGGCTGTTGGGACACTAGAAAGGTATAAGGCAAGGTTAGTAGCAAAGGGGTATACTCAAACATATGGGATTGATTACCTTGAGACTTTTTCTCCTGTTGCAAAAATGAACACTGTTAGAATATTGTTATCGCTGGCAGCTAACTATGGATGGAGTTTGCAGCAATTTGATGTCAAGAACGCTTTCCTACATGGCAACCTTGAAGAAGAAATTTACATGGAGGTCCCACCTGGGTTTAACTTCAAGAAAGGCAAGGTTTGTAAGCTAAGGAAGGCTCTCTATGGATTGAAACAGTCCCCCAGGGCCTGGTTTGGCAGGTTTGCTACAGTAATGAAGGCAATGGGGTATAAACAAAGTCAAGGAGATCACACTTTGTTCATTAAACATTCAGCTTCAGAGGGAGTCACTGCACTAATTGTCTATGTGGATGATATAGTTGTAAGAGGAAATGATCAAGCAGAAATAGACATCCTAAAAAGGTGTTTGATAAGAGAGTTTGAGATTAAAGAGCTAGGCAGATTGAAATACTTTCTTGGCCTTGAGGTGGCACATTCCCGTCATGGTATTTTCATCTCACAACAAAAATATGTGCTGGATTTATTATCTGAAACTGGTAAATTGGGATGCAAACCAGTAGAAACTCCTATTGAGCAGAATCACAGACTTAGTGAATCTGTTGAGGATGCAACCTTGGACAGAGAATCCTATCAAAAACTGGTTGGAAAATTAATCTATTTGTCTCATACCAGGCCAGACATAGCTTATGCGGTGGGAGTGGTAAGTCAGTTCATGCATAATCCCAAAGAAAATCACCTTAGAGCTGTTTATCGCATTCTGCAATACTTGAAAGGAACTCCTGGGAAAGGAATTTTATTTACAAAAGGGAAGGAAATGACTTTGGAGGCCTATACAGATGCTGACTATGCTGGATCCGTAGATGACAGAAGATCCACCTCCGGATACTGCACTTTTCTTGGAGGAAATTTAGTAACTTGGAGGAGCAAAAAACAGAACGTTGTTGCAAGGTCAAGTGCAGAAGCAGAATTCCGGGCTATGGCCTTAGGAATTTGTGAACTCCTATGGCTGAAAATAATTCTAGATGACCTAAAGATTGAGTGGAATGGACCTACGAAGCTATACTGTGATAACAAGTCAGCAATAAACATTGCACATAATCCAGTGCAACATGATAGGACCAAGCATGTTGAAGTAGATAGGCACTTCATAAAGGAAAAGTTGGATAATGGGACAATCTGTACACCATTTGTATCCACAGGAAATCAACTGGCAGATGTTCTAACAAAAGGATTAAGTGGCTCTACATTTCAATCTATTGTTAGCAAGTCGGGAATGGATAATATCCACTCACCAACTTGAGGGGGAGTGTTAGAATCCCACCGAACATTATTTCCTTTCATAGATAAGATTAGAATCCCATAAATTAGCAGATTTGATTAGCTGTATATTTTGTATTTATGAATAGGAATCATTGACCCTTAATTATAGGAATTGATAGTGGGTACAATGATTAGCATTAATTTAGAAGATTCCTTTTTTGAATTACCTTGTATTCTATTTAAGAGCACATGCTCTTCTATCAATATTATCAGAGAATTATCTTCTGACAGAAGGGAATAAGTCTGTACATAGAATAGGACATGCAGAAGAATGGTTATGATATTCATGAAGAACAGGATGCAACTTTATGAATCCAAGAAGTTAACAACTTAATACTCCGGAGTACTACACTAATTTTCCTTTATTACTGGATCAGGAACTTGACTTCTCTTTACTTATACATTCAGAATATTAACATTTGATGGCTCAAGGACCAAATAATACCTTACGTGGTAATCCTTGCAAAACCAACTTATAATCAAAACTAGATCTAATCTTAAAATTCATTCAGCATATCATTTAATAACCAGTTCAAACTCTCGTGAGGGAGATCTGTCAAATAACATGTTGAAGCTACCTAAGCAGATTCAACTATGAAGAGCGACTATAACAAATGAATGAAGGTGAAAGATAAGGTAAGCTTACCTTTTGCATTACTAGAATGTCTTTGGCAGTGTCTTCTGAAGGATTTAAATGACCCATGGCCTTTAAAGTTCTTTTTGTCACTAGTGTCTTCAACTGCCTTTCATACTTTCCTCCACTCTCTTTTTCAAGTTTCTTAGCTAGATCCATAGCAGCACCAGACCAGTAGTCTCCATCAAAGTATGGCAAACGAGCAGCTGTTACCTTGGAGTCACATTTTCCAGTAGGAACAAAGAAATGGTCATATATATTAGTTAAACCAACAACAATATTTTCTTCAGCTGCCTTTCTTAGCATTGAATGATACCTGCATAAATTAAACAAGCAAATACCGAAAGGTTATACAAGGCAGTGCTAATTTTTGAGCAAGGATGATAAAAAATGAAGCAATATACTCTATAACATGACAGTAGCGTTATTGGGATATGGCTAATAGAATGTATACACAAGAACATGAAAATTTAGCGCGCGAACACACACACATATTAGGTGAAAGAAAGACAGACCAGCGCCGAAGTTTATCATTCTTTGGAGTCTTTTGAATGTCAGGATGGCAATATAGTACATAATCTTCTCCCTTTAAAGGAGGACAAGCCCATATATAGCAAGTTGTGAAACCTCGTCTCTTGCAAAAGTCAAGGTATCCAATCTGATTATAGAAAAGCAAAAAAAAATAAATAAATAAATAAATAGAACAAATGAAAGGATTAAGTTCTCATTCTGCAGGTTTAATTGACCTGGTAAATGAACCCAAGGTGAACTATGGTCTAACAAAAACAGGGAACAAGTAATTAGTTAGCAAAAGAATTTATGAGCAACCTACCAATATCTCATGGTAAACAAAGGTACGAAGAGCTTCTCCAGTCACAGTTTCTCTTTCAGGCCTAAAATACTTGACAGAATCAAGATATGAAATATATACACAGCGCTGATTCGGAAAGCCACATTCTGAACCAAACTCCTGGACATACATTCCAAAAAGGCATACATCTACTCCTTCAATATTCTGAAACAGAAGAATAACCTGAAACAGAAGGAACTGCTGTCACTTCTTATGAATAAGACAGACACAATAATAGTGATATCGGGAGAGGTTCAGTCATGGAGAAGTAATTTGAAGTATATGTATTCATAGAGGAGCCTCTGAACTTACTTTGGATCTATAAAGGAACTCAGCAGGGTAATTCTCCTCCAAAAAGATGTCCAGAAACTGTTTCTTCACTTTCAATTGTTTGTCAACAGATAACACTACTCTAACAGAGAGATTTTCTGCTTTTAAAACCTAGCAATTTGGAGTCATGCATGGAAAATCAGAAAATATAATTTTTTTAAATTAATATCTACAACAATTTTAAAAAGATGAATATAGTAAAAAGCAAACAATAAAGATTAATGATAATATGAGAAGAATAATATCTTCTGTGTGAAAAAATACCTAGATTGCAGCCTTTTCTGGCTGAAGCACAACTATTTTAACAGAAAGTCGTTTCTTAGTACTAGAGTTCTTTTGTGATAGATTACTTGTTTTCTAATATTTCCAATTAATTCCTTACATAAGAATGCTACTTCTAAAACATAGGCATTCAACAACTTTAATTGAACAGTATTCTCCATCTTTATGTACAAGCATGCTACTGATATAACATAGGCATTCAACAACTTTAATTGAACAGTACTCTCCATCTTACCTCATAAAGATTCTTATTCCCTTCCACTTTTGCCTTGTCTGCTCTCTCGTGCATGAGACGCTTAAAAAGTCTATTCTCTATGTGTTCACTAAGCATGGTGCTTGGCAAGTCCTTAGCACCAAAAATAGCAGTCTTTGGTAAGGGTACATGAATTCCATTTTCAATTTCCTTTAAGCGGCATCTAGGACATATATACACAGCACTGCAGTCCGAATCTCTTTTATTGTTATAGAGTGCACATATCTGATGTTGCCATCTCTTGCATTTATTACATTCAACCCACTAGAGAAACAACAGCCATAAAGAGTGAGTTTATAAATTTCTACATACAGCAGAATTATAGTACAAGAAGATTAAACTTACAGCTTCTTCAAATACATCATCATTTCTCTTTTTATCAAGAAGTGTTTTAGAAACAGATATCCCATTGAATGTGATGCACCCGCCTCGAGAATTCCTATAACACACTGTGCAAAAGCAATGCTGTACATCAAATTCTTCTGCTCTTTTATGATAATAGAACGCATTTCGCTTTATGCGGATGCCGCAACATAAGCAATAAATTGGCACTGGTGCAAAAAATAGCTTTTGCATTGCACATAATTGGCATGTATCAGCAGCGATTCCCCCTTCTTCCTCAGGTGTACTCTGTATTAAAAGAAGCATCAACTTCTATATGCTTATAAAATTTCAGAAGCAAACTTATATAAAAAATTCACCTGTTAAAGTTATAAACCCATTATGTGCCTCCCAAGTTGGTCCTTGACATCATTAAATTTAAATAAGAAAAATGGAGGCGGCAAGGATCGGAATCCTGACCACCTGGTTAAAGAGGCTTTCATAACATGTCAACTACCAACTACCAACTATCCCAAAAGCTTAAGCTGTTAAGTGGAGGCACACAAATGATTTCATATCTCCAACAAGGCCCCTTTGATGATAGAGCCTTTTGGGATTGAAGCGTGGACAATGCATATGCCTGCTTTAGCATATGCCCAAAGGGCTTTTGAGTGAGGAGGAGTGTCAGATATTTAAATCCATTTTAGGGCCTCCACCTAATGGCTTAACCTTCCAGGTGAGTTGGTCCTTGACGCTTATAAACCATCAATCGAGTATCGTCTCAGAAGACTTAATTAACCCTGCCTCAGTAAAGTGAAGTTGCAACTTGCAACCCAGCATGCTTATATAGAATTAGCATCATATTATAAGAAAACAAGAATTTAACCGTAACACTTAACAGGAAGAAAAGAAATCTGTTACAGTACAGTGCTAAGCTAAGTCTTCTGTGTACTATAGCACTATACTCTAACAAAATCACAAAAAAAAGCAGGAAGTTTAATGTCCGTTAAAGATACTAAATACAGAACATACATAGATACAAGTTATCATAAAATCAAATACATCCATCCATCACATCAAGGATTAAAAGAAGAGACAGAAAGAAAAACTAACATAAAGAATAGATATCTTGAATAAATTTATGACATAAGAAAATAGAGAAAGAACATGGACAACTGATTACGATAGGTGCACATCAGTATTAAAAATTATGTCAAAAAAGGGTTAAATCCTCATTAATATTCGTTTCATTAGAAAATTGAGAGAAAAAAAAACCATACAATAAAGATTTCTATGCTAAAGAGAGTCATAAGAGTAGTACCCAACAGATCAAGGTAATGGCAAACACTGAAAGATGGGTATACTAACCTGAACAAATTGCTTTCTGAGACTCATAATGTGTTCCTCTATTTGATCATACGTGAAGAACTCAGTTAAGGTAACAACATTAACAGTTGTATTTGAGGATTTTGTTTTCTTCTCTTGATCAGCTTTCAGCTCAATGACTTTCTTTGTAGCATTTTCCCCAGCCTGGTTGAACCCAGTTCTGCCTTGTATGGCCTCTATATCCGAAGCAATAGGATCTTTGCAGAGAGTATGCATAGAAGAATTCAGTTTAATGACATTTTCCTTTATGTTGCTACTAGCTATGACATCATGGCTTTTGGGATCTGACTCCTCTGACATATGATTAGCATCTAAGCCTTCAGAGGGAATAGTTTCACTCTTGAAAGTCTGTCCAAATATATCATCAATCACACTGTTCTTTGTCTCACTAATGCTCATAGAGTCAGGCATTGGATTTGTATGTTGTTCCACATTACACTCTGTAACTTCAGAATAGATAGAAGAGAGGGGAGATTCTGCCTTTTGTTGCAATTCTGAAGATGCTTCAGAAGAATGAGGACGAACCATCTTGTGAGTCCATAGATCAGAACTTGCATTATTAATTAAAGAGACACCAAAAGCAGGCTCCATTTTTAGTCTCTTGGTAGGTGGTAGAATGGCTTCAGAATTACCAGAAGGGGCTTCATTATCTCTTACAATGGAATCCATAATCATGCTACTCTTAAATTCCAAATGAGGCTCAAGAATACCAGTGTCACAAAATAATTTCCAGGGGCGACATATATGACAATAATCACTTTGACAGTTAGTAATATGCAATAACAGCTTGATAGACCGTTCACAGGTACACATCTCATTACTACAAACTGCTGAATGCAGATACTTAATAAACGAAATTTTGTTATCCCCAGAAACATTTTTTAAATTCTTGTACTGAAAATATGTAAACAGGATCTGTTCAACTGAAACTTCGGAACCAATGGCTGGATTTACACTAGCAGATCCATCTAAACCAAAAAGACCTGCCGAGCTTTCAGAAGTGAACTGTTCATACCCATTGAGAAGTCTTGTAGGAAGCTGAGGCTGCTTCAATGTTTGTTGCCCTAACATTTGACAGCAATGTTCACCTTGAGTTACAATGAATGAACTTTGGGACATAGAAGCTTTACCATGAAGCTCATATGGCTGCATAAAATGTTGGAAATTCTGTGGAAAATCCATGTTCTGGGATTGATAATGCCTTAAATGCCCATTGCTTGAACGCTCACAGCTAGAACTCATGCTAGGAAAAAGATTGGAAACTTCCGAAATTTCCCTTGAGATATGGTGAGGGATCAGCAAGTTTACAGCTTCAGACTGGGGGGATTTTCCCACTGCAGTAAGAAAAGCCACAGAGTCATTTCTCTGGATAGTCCCCAAACAATCCTTGTATTTTATCAAATCCATCTCCACTGACAAAGTAGTCAATCAAATGAGTAAACATTATTGAAAATAAAAATAATTCTAGCAAAAAAGGAAAAACAAAAACTGGTTTGCAAAAACAAAATCGAAAGCACACATATACTGATTGAAACTTAGGAAACAAAATCACAAAACTTATAACATACAATCATCTACATGTTGCTGCTGAAAATGGGAACTAATTGATTTGGAGCTGGTTTCCAGATTGCTTCCAGAAGCAGAAACACAGAAGTTAGAAAACACATCCATATCAGTACATGAAGTGATTGTTGAACAGTCATCAGGCGAAGATACCAGCTCATGAACAATAGAAGGGTGAGATAGTCCTCCTTCTGTAAAGCCATATTTATTGTTTACGGCCACCGCGCCATAATCAGTAGCATTAATGATGGGACCAGCCAACTTCTGAGAAGTAGGATCCACTACATTTCCACCAGACCAAGCATGCAATAACCCAGAAGAGGGCACCATCTTAGATGTGGAAGTAATAGGGATAGCTACTTTTTGTTGACTGCATTTTGTCCCATGCATTTTATTGACTTGAGTTTGCAATCGCTGTATCAATGTCTCCTGGTTCATATACTCCTCCTGCCAAATACATAGAAAGAAAAAACAACAATAAATAACCAAGATGCTTAATTAACAAGATTTGGGCATAACTTGCAGTTGATCCTCGTATTGCATTATTGACAAGTAAAAACCTCACATGCTCAGACATAATTTATTAAGAAACAAACCTCTGAAGCAGCATCAATAAATAGCCCGGTTTCAAGAGTAGTTGCAATATCATATGCCTGTTGTACTTGCTCATAATGAATTCTGGAACTGGAACTGAAACTTAAAGCACTGAAGTAAAATTTGGTTAGTCTCAACAATGACAATCTTATGTTTACAATGACAATCTCATGTTTAAGTAAATGCTGCCATTATTGATTTCACCATCTTTGCATCTCGTAGGGATAAAAATTGCACTAGTTCCAGTTAATGCAAAAACTTATATTACTTACATTTTACGTCTAATCGAATCACGGATGGAGCTGATTCTGGGATGCTTACGCCAGTCTGGGGAGATCAATACTTGATTTGTTACATATTGATGGCTTAAATCAAAACCTCCTTGCTGAGGAAGGATTGGGACAAATGATGAAGAATGTCTTGGTATTGGTCTGCAGGTATTCCCAAGATTAGGACCCTTGGCATGCATCTTCATGATTTATCAGAAACTATTCATTCTGCAAGCATTACAAACCACTAGAAATAATTAACAAACATTAGTTAGAGAATATTTACCAAATAAAAAACATAAGTTAGAGAAAAGCACATCAATTTTCGTGATATGATATCATAATTCATCTCAGAAGACAGAAAACAGGATTGTCAGAAATTTAAACAAGCTCATTATTGTTTGCACACATTCAAACACGAATGTGAACAGTGTAAGTAGTATAAGAATGATATTTAAAGAACAAGCCATCCATCTTGAAATGGCATCACATTCAAACAGAAACAAAATTGGATCACCAAAGTTTAAAAATAAAAACTCATGATTCAAGCTGAACACACCATAAAGATCTAAATGGCATCATTCTGGTATCTAATGTTGGATTTCATGACATAATCTTCCTCCACTTCCCTACAAGGAAGATATCGAAAAATTGTCATTAGCATTTAGAGAAGAAAATGGTTCTCCTTAATTCCAAATTAACTCTTCTTACATATGGTAATTAGTAGCACCACACATGCTGAAAGGAAGAAAAGTGCTTTCCAAACTCTTAAACTACGAAGGAAGGTTTGTTTTTTAATCACTTGCTTCTAGTTTAGCAATTATGATTACATAGTCATGAAATGCAGAAGCACATTGAATCCATCATAAACTCAAGGATTAAATTAGTGAGGCACACAAAAATTAAAACCCAAGAAAATTGGAAATTAAGTTACTAATGAATATTTAAGAAGATAATGTGCACAATAAGTCAACAAGAAACATAGTTACAAATAGTCTTGCCCAACCACAATAAATCAACAAGAGTCATAACGTTGAATCTAAGAAGCATGGACATAACGACTGGGTATTATCTATGACGAGGACATAGACATATATTAGACATGTGAACTGGATAAACATTTCCATATCCATGCTGGTCAAAGTCCAAACATTTCTTTCAGGGCTAGGACCATTTAAATAAATGTTCATAAGTAATCAGGGACAATTTAAAACCTGACTTGTAAGAAACTTTTTGTATGGATACTGTCAGAGTGTCAGTTTGCACTGGATAATTAACTGTTCTTGGTGTTTTTTACTTTGCCATTAATTAGGTGATGCCACAAAAATACACCCTATTTTGCATATTTTTTCAATCGATGGAACCATTAATTTTTTATGGTTAAGTTAAGATGGTACAAAAAGCATTACAAACTTGTTCTGTAAAGAGAATTTATTTTTTCTGGATGCAGAAGCCATTACCTAACTATAGGAATAAAAGTTGAATCTTCGGGGTCAGGTAAGGACCTTCAGTTGTCAAGTACTTTTTATAGGTAGTTTACACTAACACAGATCGTCAATGATCAACAATTCAACTCCAAGATTGGAAGGAAAGGAAAACACTTAGAATTCCATAATCTCCCATCCCTTCTCACATGCAAAATTAGAAGAAAGACAACGGAGGAGAGTCCATTAACACAGCTTCTATTTACGTACTACAGAGATGTAAATATCAGCTATCAGTAGTAGAAAAAACACTGGTACTGTTTCCTATTTGTAAATGTAAAAAACAGCAAAATATCAATCTTACATTGCTAATCTAAATCAAACAACAAAGGTTTTTTTTAACTATAACTCATTCGTTCACTTAAAATTACTGTTCAATCCCATGTGATTACTCTATTATATGTCACTACGATCACAGCATCCTCTTCTCTTTCAACTAAACCACTACTTCAATTTGTTGGCTTCCTTCAAAATAATGAAGTACTTAGCTTGTTTTGAGATTGTTTTGACAGCAAACGGAAGAATTTGACTTTATGAGGCACTTTTTCCCAAAGCAAGTATTTGAAGTTTCTAACAAAAGTGCATTGGGACGTTAGTTTTTTTCTGTTTGCGATGAAATAAATCTCAAACAAACATGCAGATTGTTCAAATTTTTCCTTCAAAGTTTTAAAAGCACCATTCCTGCTGTTCAAATCTCCCCCCACCCCACCCCGCACCCATCCATAAAAGCCAGTTAGACAGGAAGCAACAATTTCCAAAATTTTAAACACATATTAGCAGCTCCTATTCAAATTTCACCACAAAAAATAAAATCAAATAACTCCATATTGATAATATCCAATTAATCAGTAATAGAACGTTAATTAAAGCTATTTATGTCTAAAATCTAAATTCGGTACTAAATTAACGACTTCTACCTTTTCTTTTTGCTTAAACAATCTTTTCTTTAAAAAAATGGACATTAAAATGTGCAAGCAATAGAGATTAGAGTCCTTGGAATTCTGGGCACCATTACTTTTCCATCAACATTCAACACCGCTTACCGAAAAAACTCAGAATCATTAATTTCAAGAAGAAAAAATCGATTAATGAGGTTCTAAAATTGAGGAATTCTAATCAAATAACGGAAGATATTAAATTAAATTGAAACGAGATGTTAATAGAAAGATTGAATTTATTATATAGCGAAGCCAAAAAGAAAAATCCGCCATTGAAAAATGATTGAATTGGGAATTAGGGTTTATTAGGAAGAAAATTCAAAAATTGCAGCGAAAAAGAAAAATATAAAAAGAACCGAAACAGTAGCAGTGAGAGAGAAAGAAAGAAAGAGAAAGAGAGAGAGAGAGAGAGGAATGAATGGAACCTGGGAAAGTGTTAACGTCCTTTTCTGTCTCTGTCTCTACCTCGAGTTACGCAACAGTGGTGAGTGGTGGTGGGCCAATGTGATTTTGTTAGGGTTAATGCTTTTTATAATGTCGCAAATCCAAACACAAACAAACTCTTACACAAGGTCCCAAACAAACAACAAGTCAAGTTACATACAAATCTCGAATGTTACTTTATTTATTTCTTTACTTATTTAATTCTTATCTTCAATTTTTTAAGAGTTTAATTTTTATATACTGAGAGTGTAAAAAATTTTTATACAGACATTCAATTAAAAATCGTCACATCTATATATTTCTTTGACTTTCATCCTAACTACTTTAATAGTCATCTTTATCATGATTGATAATTGATTGACAGTCAATGTATAATAATTAAACTCATTTTTTAAATGCTAATTAATGTTCTTACAACGTTGTTCTCGGAAGAACTAAGAAAAAAAACATGATCGATTGTCCTAAGGATATTGATAAAGGAATCCAAGAAAAATAAATTTTTATTGAAAATCTAAGTATATCACTTATTCAAATATTAAATACATCAAGTCTCAATGAAAACTTTCTTGTTTTGCTTCCTTAACCAGTGTCATTAGGACACTTATAAGTATTTTCCAAAAAAAATTATAGAGAAGAATGGTGTATTTAATATATTAAATAGTTTTATACTCAGTCTCAACTCTATTACTATAACTAAAAGGAGAATGATGGCACTGGTTAAGAAATCAAAAGAAGGAAAAACTTATTGGAAATAAATGTATTTAATATTTTGAGAAGTTAGATTTTAGTTTTCCAATACAAACTTACTTTATATGAATTCCTTAACCAATGTCCTTAGGACACTGGCTAGCAAGACCCTAAGTAAAAATACCTATTTGCACACTGATTAAGAATGATAGTTAAGTGTATTTAATTTTCTTGATTTCATGTAAAAAGGTAAATATATTTATTAAACTACCCTTAATCATAATGGTGCTCACAACATTAATGAATTATAACTTAAGGGTGTTTTTGGAAAAATAATATTAAATATGGATAGATTAGTTGACATTTGTTTATATTTAAATCCACCATATTTGATCATTTTTTTACTTATAGTTGAGTCCAGATAAAGTATGCAAAAGCTTTTCTTTTTTAATTATTTAAGAGTTTAATTTCTATGCACTGACAGTGTAAAGTTTTTTATACTGTCAACCAATCACCAATCATGATATGAATGACTTTTAAGGTAGTTAGGATAAGAGTCAAATAAATATGCTGATGTGATAATTTATAATTGGATGTCTGTGTAAAAAAAGCTTTACACTATCGATATGTATAAATTAAACTCATTATTTAATCAATAATCGTTTTACACTCGTTATCAATACTATTTTTTTACTGAATTTAATTTTGCTATAAGGTAAATCAATCATTTTTTTTTTTTTTTGCCGAATGGTAAATCAATCAACTATCAACTCATATATAACTTTTAATATATAAAAGTTAAATATTTTTTATGATGTAATAATATATATTTAATTATAAAAACTCTTTACTATCATTGTAATTAAATCTTGTTTTTCTTTGGTTAAAGTAATATTTTGGTCCCTATACGTGACACCGATTCTTTATTTAGTCTCTATACGTAAAAAGTTATTAAAAAGGTCCTCATACGTACAAATATTATCCATTTGATCCCTCCCGTTATGTTGTCGTCTTTAATGATCCGTGAACTATTACGTATAGGAACTAAATGAAGAATTTGTGTCACGTATAGGGACTAAATCAAGAATTTGTGCCATGTATAGGGACCGGATTATTACTTTAACCTAAATTATTAGGTCCCTATACGTGGCACAAATTCTTCATTTAGTCCCTATACGTGACACAAATTCTTCATTTAGTCCCTATACGTAGTAGTTCATGGATCATTAAAGACGATAACATAACGGGAGGGACCAAATGGATAATATTTGCACGTATGAGGACCTTTTTAATAACTTTTTACGTATAGGGACTAAATTAAGAATCGATATCACGTATAGGGACCAAAATATTAATTTAACCTTTTTCTTTTCATATTTTACCACTATTTATTCACCTCACGTGCTGTATCCCTATTCTTAATTCACCCACGCTTCTTTTGTTAGGGGAAGGGGCAGGTATGACAAAATTATCCATATCTACGAATATCTGTATGGATTATTTGCGGATATTCGTATGAATTATTTATAGTAGATAGTAAATGGATATCTATTAAATGGGGATATGGATCATCATATCTGCTTCACGGATGTCCGCATATTTATAATAAATATTTTTTATTAAATATATATATTATGACAACGTCTATCATTTTGAGATGAAATAAACTTTATTTTTTTATTATTTCATACCTTTTAGTGATTAAACCCCTAATAATAATTTTTTTAAAATATATATAGTATATTATATAATGTTAATATAATATATTGTTATATTATGTTGTATAATTTTATTTTCTTTCCTTTTTATTTTAGACTCATAAATACCTACGGATATCTATGGATACCCGTTATCCGCATAAATATCTATGAATATTGACGGATATGGATATGAAGAAAATACTACCGCATCCACCATATCCCATTGCCATCCCTAGTCTTAGCAAGTCAAAGATTAAAATTAACAGAACAAACAAAAGAAATTATAGTTATTAAGTTTGCTTTACGGAATAGCCCTTTGTATTTTTTTCTTTTTTATTTTTTTTTTTTTGGTTACATATTTTTTTCTTTATTCCTTAAAAAATACTACACTTAACTTTGATTAAAAAAAACTTTATGAATTTATTTGAATTTAAGTCTCACAAGATTAACATCAGTTTGATTTATGAAGTCATAAAATAAAATAAAAAATTATATTAAATTTAAATTATGTACATTTTAAAAAATCAATTATGTGATAATTTTAATAATTTATTACCGTGATTAAGATATTAATAAATATAACTAGTGGGTAATGGGTATCCGCTTGATTATGTTAAGGTTTCCGGATTAAAAGTGTGTTTGGAGACTCATAAAACACATTTTCGGATGAAAGAAAATGTGTTTTATGATTTGTACAATTGAATATTAATATTATTATTTTTTATTATTTTTTCTCTTATCACTTCAATAAAAAAAAAAAAGAGAGAGAGAGAGAGAGATTGGGCAATGTCTCTCTGCGGTGTCAAGGTGGATATGTTCAGAAAAAATAGCGGATAACCATTCAAATGCAAAGGTTTTTTTTTTTTTTCACCATATTATCCACCGACATTACTGATAATTAATCTCGATCGAAGAATCTGATTGATCATTTTTAGTGGGATCTTCTCATTCAACCATAATTTTTCTATCCACATAACTTGAATCAAAAATCTTATTTAAAGAATCCGAGCTCAATTCCATTCAAACCAACTTAATTATGGTTGCAAATGCAAAGGTTTGATTGAAGGTGATCATTACAAAAGTGAAAATCTAGTCCAATAGCCATTATTTAATCCTGCCAATTAAACGAAAAAGGAGGAAAAAGTTATAAAAGTAAATAATAATAGAAAGGATTTAAATGATATATACTTTCGATGTATATTTTTTAAACGATCAAATAATTATACATCATTTTGTATGTGACTTTTAAGGTAACTACTCTAAGATTCAGTCATTTTAATGATATAACAATATATGATTGATTGAGAATATAACTAAGAACGCGTTATAATTAAATCTATACTAAAAATATCAACTTGCATCTTATTCTAGTTATGAAAAATCTTTATTTTTCATCTGTTTTCTTTTTAGAGGAGTGCTAGTAATACATTCTCTAACACTCTCTTTCCAACATACACTCTTTTATTGGTTGAAATTCATGTTGGTCTCACTAATTCATGTGGGTCTCACTTGAATTTTGTAGGACCCACATAAATTTTAACTAATAGAAAAGAGTGTATTAGAAAGAGAATGTTAGAGACTGTGTTGCTAGCATTTCTTATCTTTTTATTATCATATTTGATTCATTATCATTCCGAATGGACCAAATTTATAAATTCAATGAAATTTTGCATATGAAAATTGGTTCTTTTATTAGATATATAGTTAGTTGAAGATATTAGTTAGTTTGTTAATAATTAGTTGTTAGATCATTAGCTTATATAAAAGGGTTGATGTAATCATTTATAATCAACTTCTCATTATATCAATTTCATATTTTCCTAATTTTCTCTTTTAATTATTCTTCCTTCTTCTATGGTTCTATCATGTTTCCTAACATGGTATCAGAGAGATATCATCCCCTTGAGGGATTCTTTCTGCTGCATTATCTTTCTTTTTTCTTTTCTTAGTTTAATTTTTTTTTTCTCTTGTCACTTTCCCTTTTTTACATGGCTTTTTCTACTGGGACAATTTCCCCAAGAAAGCTTCCTTCCAATTTGTTTTCATATTCCTACCAAGAAGATTCCAATACCCCTTTAGTGATCAAGGTTCTGGGTTTTGGCTTCACTGGCTGAGAGAGAGAATTGTAAAGAATGGTTCTTGGTCTTTGTTCAAGGCCATTAGCACCAACATCTAAAGGGTATGTTAAAGTCTGCACAAACAATCCAGTTAGAGCTCCACACCAAAGGCCCGTCAAAATGGACTTTGATGTTCTTCGTGAACATGCATTTTCAATTTCTCGTATGTGTAGAACTTCAAACACAGCACATGCAAATTCCTCTATCCTATGCAGATGCTATTATTAGAGCATCAAGATCAAATATCAGCTACATTCATCGTGCTAGTGGGGCAAGTATCACAATTCAACATTTCTTTTGGTTTCTTAAATTTTTGATAACATCTACCATATATTCATGATGAAGATTGACTTCATTCTTCTATAGCCTACATTGGCATTGTTTCTTGCTTCTGCCTATGATGGTGGTTAAGCTTTTGTCTAAAATTGGCATTGATATTTGGAGGCCTATAGAGTCCATTTTGGAGCGACTTATGATTCATGTAAATTCTAGCAAGTCGACTCATTTCATATAAAGATTCATTTTTTTGCCAACGTTCATTCTGGCAAGATTCATTTCATTTTGGAACGAGACCATGGAGACGCTGAAAGAAGATCGACGAGGCCCAAAAGAAGGTCGAAGGCTTCTCAGATCTATGAACTTCGGCCGTTACCTATACCATTTTCATATTTTTTTCTTGATTAGCCGATGTAATTCTGGCTTGTATTTTTTTTAGATTCATTTCTTGATTGTTATTCATTTCTTGATTGTTGTTAATTCTCAAGCTTGAAGTGCTAGCATTTCCAGCTTGCGGGGGGCTATTAGATATATAGTTAGTTGAAGATATTAGTTAGTTTGTTAATAATTAGTTGTTAGATCATTAGCTTATATAAAAGGGTTGATGTACTCATTTATAATCAACTTCTCATTATATCAATTTCATATTTTCCTAATTTTCTCTTTTAATTATTCTTCCTTATTCTATGGTTCTACCGTGTTTCCTAATATCTTTCATTATTAAATTTAGGATTCGTGCTAGAGCAAGAACTAGTATGGAAGTTAATCGATTAAAACTAACGTGGTTGTTCATATTTCAACTACTTCTTCCAAGACCAAGCCTTAAATAATACACTAAGTTATTTATAAGATCACATAATCCACTTTACTATAAGTAAAATTGGAAACCATTTCAGGCAGAATTAATTGTGAGGCAATCATTGAGTTCTTGTCACCTTGTTTCGTCACATGGAAATCAAAGGTAAACCTCCAAATTATTAGCTTGCCTGACAATTGGTGGACTCAGCTCCATCAACCGAAATAAGAGTTTGTTTTGTCCAACTTTCCGTAACACATAGTCTAAGTTATTCCAAGTTGGACACATATGTTGGCTCCCAACGTACCACATGACATAAGAGAGTCAAGAGATCAAATGGATTCGGACTATATACATATGCGAGGAAGGTAATCAAAAAAATAAAAATGAGCTTTTTTATTCTTTTGTCACTTAAAAGTCATGCGAGATGAGAGTACCCTAAAGTTCCTCCACCGAATCGATGTATGGAATCATCTCCAAAGATCTTTGTCCAAGCAAACATATGTCAAAGATATTAGAGTAATATTAGCAACACATTCTTTATCACGCTCATTTTAACACGCTCTTTATTATTAGATGGATTTCATCTGGGACTGATCATTTAATAGAGAGTGGACACGTGTGATTTAGTGGGTTCCACATGAAATTCACCTAATAATGGGGAGTGTGTTGAAGAGAGTGTGTTAAAAAATGTGTTATTAACAGTTCTCCATATATTAATTGAAATAAAGTTATTCAAAAATGGAATTTCAAAAAGGGTATTTTGTTGGTGCAAGCACAATAATTGAAATTGAATTCAATAATTAATATGGAGCTGAGTTAGAACGTGCAACATGCAGAATAATATAAAATATATGATAAAAGTTATTTTAAAGTAAATTTGTCTCTGAAATAAACAAGTTTTTATATTATTTAGTGAGTTAAAATTTATCAAATTAAGATTGTATACATCTTTACTTATTTTATAGATAAAATCACTTTTAAATGATATTTTATTAAAATTAAATAATAGATAAAGTATATTCAAATAATAAATAGATTTTGAACTGTATCGGTTCATCTAAGGACAAAACTCAGGTGCAACTCCATAGATACTTTTAGTGATGTTTTCCAATAAAAACAATACATGTATAACAACTCATCAATGAAAATATAATATTTATAATAGTTGTTACACATGTATTCTTCTTATTGAAAAACAATATCGAAAGTACCTATGGAACAACACCTAAGTTTCATCCTTCCTCAAATAGCATCTCTCAGTTTTTAAAAACTTTCTCAAAAAGTTCTTGATTGTAATAACTAATAAGTTAATTTAAATACACCCTAATTCTAAGGTCAACATTAATGCTACAACTTCTTTTGAATGAAGTTGCCTTTGGTGTAGGTGTTGTTATTTGGGACTAGGAAAGAAGATTCAATTTTGCAAAGGGATCATAGTGGATGGGCAAAGTGTACACCCCATTTTGACATAATTTTTTTTTTATTATTGAAATTAAAAAAACTAAAATTTGAAAAATGATAAATTAAGCAAAAAGTAAAAGTAAAAAAATTAAAAAATATGAAAGTTTGAAAGATAAAATGGCTCAGTTTCAAAATAAATTATATGACCTAATTTTAAAGACTCAATTCCGTTATCCATTTTTCTGGCCCAACCCATCCAAGTCGAAAGTCCTTAAGAGTGTTTACATTCAATGAATTTATTCTTTTAATGACAATAAAATATTTGATTGAAAATTAAAGGTTGATGTTTTGATTAGATTTAAAGGAAAGGTTGCATGTCACCAAACCCTAACCTCCATTTATGGGTATGCAAATCGGGTCAGTCTGGTCCGCACCGCACATTGATCCGTGGGCTTAACGGGCCAACCCATAGAAGATCACTTTTAAACAGGTTCATATTTAGTAAGCATGCATCGGCCCGTGGCCCGACCCACATGCATTTTTTATTAAAAAAATATTCTTTTGACTAAAATAAAACTTTAAAGCAGAAATTTTTAACTTCATTAATATAAAATAACATTATTTTAAAAAAAAAATATTTTTATTTTTATATGGATAAATGGGTTGATCCGCAGGTTACCCATTTAACATGCGGGTTTTGTAACCAATCCACATAAGCCCGCAATCAAACGAACTATATTTTCACAGATCCAGCCCCGCGCGGACCACGGGTTACCCCGGCCAGTCCGCGGTACATATACATAAGCCTTCATTCATCCATTTTACTACCACCAAAAAATACCCTAGTTGATCATTGTTCTTTCGTTAGCCTGACCTTGCCCAAAAAGGATAGTGGGCCTATTCTGAAGAACCCAACCTGACGTGATTAACTGCAGTCCATGTCTCCATTATCAAACTGGGTTAAGTCGTAAGCACTCTGACCTCTCTTTTTAAAATATATCTTCTATATGTCAAATAATTAACATGCAGTATCAGCTTAAAATTACTCCTAAGAAAAGTTGAAGTTCATGCATTATTATTTTCAAATTGAAGTCTCATAAATATTTTACCTTGCAAGGAAGAGCTGCACTTAAACTCGCAAGATTCTTCTCTTTATTAAGTGTGAATTTTTACGTACTCCAATTGTTTTGTTACTGCATCTCTAGGCTTTCCTTCATAAAAGACTAAATTCTTCTTAAATCCAATTATAGTACCATTGCTGTTTATTGGATAATATCTTCCCTCGGTCTTCCAAAAATCAAAGTCTCCAACAGCACAATCAGATGATTCCATTTGGGTATTTTAACTTGTTAACGTGAAAAAAAAAAAAATATGTGTTGCTCTCCTTCTCGTTTATATTTATTTGTATAAATTATACATCAATGAAACAAAAAAATTAATTGCAATAATTCAATATATTTATTTACAAAAAATTCTTTTGAACTACTATATTAAACTTTAATTAGTAGTATGCCATCTTAGGATATGACATTTTTATAATGGATGCTAAGGTAGCTAAGGGATAGTTAGACATCTTAAAGTCACACTTCCATTCTGGTTGTGTTCGATGTAATAAGTTAAGAGGTTCGGATTTAAGAAATCGATAGTTGTTAATCCAATATCAATTCGTAATGTCAACTTAATATTTAATGGATATTTTCCAAACAAAAGAAAGAATCAGAAATAAGAAAAATGTGATGAATATGCATATATTTATATTATTAGAGTTGATGAGAAAATTACTTATAAACATCAACATGAATCCTACCAAAACTTATAAAATCACCAGCAATCTTGAATTTCAAATAATACTTGATCGATTGTTTCATCAGGATAAAAAGTGTGTTTGAAAGAACTTATAAAGAGCTTATGGAATTAAATTTATACAAATAGTTTATAAAAATATTTTATGATCTTTTCATAAGTTGTTTTTAACTTATTTCCATTAGCTTGTCAGAGAAGTTTATGAAAATAAACTGTAAGAGTTTATTGCATAAACGCTTAAATAAGCTGTATACCCAACGCACCCAAAATTTATAACCATGTGGTAACAAATTCAACACTTCATCCAGCATTTAGGACTCCCTGTCTGTAGCACCAACAATGGAATGAAGAGTGTACATGTTGCTATGCATTGATGAAGATCGAGAAGAGATAGGTGTAGAAGAAGACACGTTCAGGAATATAGGCGTGTGATTTATACTTGATGGACTTTTATCGTAAATAATAAGCAAAGTAAAAAAAAAAAAAAAAGGTGGAGACAGAGGGTAGCATTTCAACTAGATATAAATTGGTAAAAATTCTACATGAGAAATGCTGGAACCCACGAAATTACTTTTGCGGATCAACACAATTAACAAAATGGTAAAATTCCTAAGTTGATTCACCATTGGTTTCTAATGCCAATGATTTCATTGAATTTTGAGTAAGAATTGAGTAAGTTCTGAAGCTTCTAATTTTTTAACAATGCTTAAGTATGTCGAAAAAAGAGTGGTTTTGCTTCAAAATGAATCCCAACACCTCAAAATGGCAGAATCACAAACTGCCTTGGCATTTATCAAATCAATAACAATGGCAAACAACAGCTACCATGTTTCTATAACAACAGGGTTGATGACACCTAGACTTTTCCTTTTGGATCAGGTCCACATACCCCGATGGTCATATAGAAAGTAAAGAGAAAATCACAATATAGTGATAATTCATCTTTCACAAATAACCATATTCCTATGACAATTTAAACCGTGGCGAATTCACAATGAAGTGCTCATTATATGGCAAGGATTTTAAAAACATCGGTTAATCTTCCAGTGGTTTCACAAACTTCGACAATATCCTATATAAATGACCCAACAATAATACAGCTGATAATCCATCCTATAAGCAAAATAGAGCAATGAGACGGTTTTATGTTATGAACCCCAATAACAAAAAAAGGAGAGTGCAAACAAAGCTATCAGAAATGGCTAAACCAGCCAAGTTCCCCAGAACTTTGTACAGTCCCTGTCCCTAATTAGTGAGGGTAAATAATTTCAATGTATCAATGATGGAAATGTATCTTCACAACCTACCAATACGATCCTGTTGATGCCAATTCACCTCCAACTGCGATAATGCCGGTCTTCTGACATGTCCTTATTTTGCGATGTGCGATCTCGGTCTCTGTCATACAGGCTTTCAGAGGTCCGGTTTCCAAGTCTACCTGAATCTCGATTCCAAGGAGAAGGAAGCCTCTCTGAAGTCGAGTAATGTAGAGAATGAAAGGAAGTAGGTTTTGGGGATTCTTCGTCACGCAAAGGACTTCTCCTACTCCATTCTGATTGGAATCTAGCCATTGAAGGATTTCTTGGTACAGAATCATGGCCACCATACCTAGGATGAAAACTATACATGGGCGAACCATATCCTTGATCCCCTGGAGGACCATCATCCCTGAAATCCCCTGACAATCGCTGCTCACGAATATATCCTCTGCTGCCATAATCGGTACTATAATTTGATCTGTGATGTGGCAAGTTTCTTGAAACATTTGAAATATCAGAATTTGATGGTCCAGCCCCAGCAGCCCACAATCTTTCATCAGCATTTTCTGGAATAGGAGCATTTATTCCAGGAAATTCAACAGTCATTTTCCGTTTTGGTTTCTTATTATCTACTTCCATAATTTCCCCATCCTCCTGTTCTGCAATCTCCCTATCAGTGTATATTGTAATGCCTGAAGGCTGATCCTCATCATCCACATCTAAATTCCAAAACGTAAAGTATGAAGATAACAAATTTTGTATTCCATACAAGAGAAAAGAGAGGAAAAGGCTATATATAAACAAGGTAAAAAGCAACCGAAAAATTAGACATAAGAGAGAAACTTCAAAAAAAAAAAAAAAATTACAGTACAAGTTCATAAAGTTTAGCAGACTTTTCAAAACTTTTGTCAAGGAAACATATTCATATAGAATTAAACTTAAAATAACAATTAGAAACCTACATACCTAAGCACTACTTAAAGTACTGTTAAAAAATAAGGAATGCAATTATGAGATTCCTCATACCATTGACTTCGACAATCACTTTCAGATGCAGTCAACACTTTTAGAAGTAAAAGAGTGTCAGATGTTTTGTAATTACAGTTAGACGGCCATTTGAATTTCCCTCGCGTCTAAAATGTTACATGTTTTGTCTTGCAAGTGCCAATGAAAATGGCTTAGCATTATGGCTGTAATACTATCAGTAGTATCATTTTTTCTTAATTGGCATACCATCAATATTTCTATAATGTAATCAATAAATAAAATATCACAACTTTATCCTTCCAAGACTGATAATTGAGGTCAAAGAAATGTATTTTACCGAGATATCCAGGTGGGTATCCTATTTCTCGCATTCTGTTAAGCCACGGAGGTGGATCAAGCTCCTGCATAAAACATTTTGTAATTTCATAGAATGAAAAATTCTGCCATATCTCAGAAGTCTCCATTGTATAGTTTAGTTATACTTCATCATAAGTACAACCCATTTAGCCATTTTGACTTCTTTGTTATTATTATTTAGCCACCATCTGTTTAACAAGCAGTTGATAAATTACTACACCTAACACATTCTATAAATAAATTTATTCCAATATTTTTCCTAACACGTATAGAGCCACTTTACAGTTTAGAGGTTTTGCAACTTGTAGAATCAAGTTCATATTTAGTTAGGAAAATAACAGTGAGTAAACCACATAATTATGCCGATTTTTTTGAAAAATTGTATAATATTTTATTAAAGGAAATCATGTACACAAACATACATGTATGTATGTTGTTGACAACTTGAGAATATAAAGGGAAGTCTTCATGGTTAGGAGAGTCGTTTCTTGTTTGTGCATCAAAACTAAAGGGTACGGGTATCATTTGGTTGTCAAAGTCTCTAGTGGAAATAGAGGGCTCAGGTTGAGTGTGAAGAATGACACTCATTTGGGAAAAATATAAGGTAGCTAATAAAGAGGCTATGAAGGTGGTAGGCGAAGCGAGACCTAAAGCTTTTGACAGATTATACCTTTTATCATTGAATTTAGGAGCAAGTGACAGTTTATACCTGTTATCATAGAAATTAGGAGCATGAGGTAAAAGAAGCTTTGAGAAGAATGGATGATGGCAAAGCAGTTGGGCCGAATTAGATACCTGTTGAGGTATGGAAGAGTCTAGGAGAGAGAGGCATTAGTTGGCTCACAAAGTTTTTCAACGACATTTTGTGGTCTAAGGAAATGCCAGATGAGTGGAGGAGAAGCACTTTAATCCCTATTTATAAGAACAAGGGAGATTGTTGGAAAGCCGCCTTAATTGAGGTCCATCCCTAGCCGCCTTAATTGCAGCAACTTTGGGCTGCTTTCAATACAGCCTCAAGTACCTTCATTGTGTTGGGTGTGAAGGGGTGTGTTTAGTCCCCCATCACCTAGAGATATGGCCTAAGTAGTGCTTATAAGGCTTGGGCAGTCCTCAACTTACAAGCCGGTTTTGTAGGGTTGAGTTAGGCCCAAGCCCAAATTCTAAGATGGTATTAGAGCCTATCCGAGATCCGTTGGGCCACCAGCAGATGTCCAGTCCTGCAAACTTCAAGCTCCAGATGTCCAGTCCTGGACGTGAAGGGGGTGTGTTGAGAGTTTCACATTGGATAGTGATATGGCCTAAATAGTGCTTATAAGTGGGGGGGCAACCCTCACCCTATGACCTAGTTTTTGGGGTTGAGTTAGGCCCAAACCCAAAAGTCTAAGAGAGATACAAAATTGTGCAAATTATAGAGGATTAAGACAAGAGACCAACATTACTAGAAATCAACTTGGTTTTATGCCCGAGAGGTCAACCATGGAAGCAATATACTTGCTAGGACGTTTGAAGGAGAGATATTAGAGGGATAAAATAGAATTGCATATGGTTTTCATTGATTTGGAGAAGGCATATGATAAGGTGCCAATAGAGGTTTTGTGGAAGCACGGAAGCACTTAGAGAAGAAAAGAGTTTGTATTGCCTATATCCGAGCTATCAAGGATATGTATGAGGGAGTCACGACTAGTGTAAGAACACAAGGTGGGGCCCCATAAGATTTTCCTATAACTATAGGACTACACCAAGAGTCAACTTTACGCCCCTATCTTTTTACATTGGTCTTGGATGTGCTTATTGAGCACATTCAAGAGCCGGTGCCATGATGCATGCTTTTTGCAGAAGATATCGTCCTAGTTGGAGAGTCGAGAGGAAATAAATGGGAGGTCAGAGATGTGGAGACAAGCTCTGGAAACACACTACTTCCGCATAAGTAGAAGTAAGACGAAGTATATGGAATGTAAGTTCAGCAAGAGGCACGTCACTCCTGAATTAAAAGTGAAAGTTGGAGACCATACCATACCAAAAGTCACACGGTTTAAATATCTTGGGTACATCATACAAAACAACAAAGAAATGGAGGGAGATGTAAACCATAGGATCCAAGCGAGGTGGATGAAATGGAGGAGGGACTCGGGTGTTATATGTGATAAAAAGGTACCACTCAAGCTAAAGGGAAAATTTTATGATTTTATCAAAGCTATAAGACCTGCAAAGTTGTATGGGACCGAGTGTTGGGCGATAACAGACAACAAGAGAATAAATTCAATCTAGCAGAGATGAGAATGTTGCTTTGGACTAGTGGTCATACTAGACAAGATTGGATTAGGAACGATTGCATTAGAGAAAGAGTTGGGGTAGCAGTTGGGGTAGCAGTTATTGTAGAAAAGATGGTAGAAACTCGCCTAAGATGGTTTGGGCCTGTGTTGAGAAGACCTGTAGAATCCTTAGTAAGGAGAGTAGATCAGACGGAGGGCGGCCCAATCGCTAGAGAGAGAGGGAGGACGAGAAAAACTATAGGCGAGCGAGACCGTTATGGACTTAGAGGTCAATGATTTGTCTATAGACATAATGATTTATGATTGAACATTATGATGTCGTTTGATCCATATAGCCAACTCCACCTGGTCGGAAAAGGCTTGGTTGTTGTTGTCATGGTTGTTAGAATCGCGAGTTGACTCGCTGACTCGGACAATTCCACGAGTCTGGGTGTGGAAATCGGGTGAACTCGGTGGTAGACTCGCGGGAGGTGTAGACTCAGCCGTGACTCGCTCGGACTTGGCTGGACTCGATAAACTCGTGAGTCCGAGTTCGAGTCTGCGAGTCTGGTTCGTCAGCTCTGAGCCTGAAACGCAACGTTTTGGATCCAAATTTTGGATCCCTTTTCTTTTTTCTTCTTCCCGAAACCGAGTTGCTTCTTCTCACCCTGTTCTTCTTCCTCTTCGCGAAAACACTGCGACTCCAACCCTAACAACGTTCTTCCTCCCTGCCGCGCCTCCCTTTGGCCGCGCCGGACTCGGCCGCGCCGCGCCTGCCTTCGGTTGCGCCACCCTTCCCTGCACGCAAGTTCTCCTCCTCCTCCCTTCTCCTCTCTGGTTCACAACTTCTCCTCTCTGCCTTCGGTCGCGCCACCCTTCTCCTCCTTGCACGCAAGTTTTTCACTTGCTCTCTTCCTCTTCACTTAAATCACTTCACTTGCTCTCTATTCCTTATAATGTCTAGTTCGGGTGTTGGTACCAACACAGCTTCAACAGCAACTGGCTCTTCCAGAGGTAAAGGGAGGTTAATATCTCAGGAAATAGGACTGATCCTGGTTGGAAACATGGGACTGATGTTCTAGGAACTGGAAAGAAGGTTAAATGCAACTATTGCTCAAAGACGGTTTGTGGAGGAATTTACAGATTCAAGCATCATCTTGCCGGTAGTAGGGAAGATTCTGAACCAAGTGCTTCAGTGCTGGATGAAGTAAAGCAGTTGTTTATGAAAGTTGTTGCGGATGCTAAAGAAGCATCCAAGAAGAAAAGAAGATTAATAGATGTGGAGGAAGATGATGATGATCAAGTTGCTGCAAGTGGCTCTAAAAAAAGTGTGTTTTCCTTTGCTAAAGGAGGAGTAAAAGTTGGAGGTGGAGTTCAAACAACAGTCAATCAAATATGGAAAAAGGATCTAAAAGAGCAAATTGATGAGCAGGTAGCTAAATATTTTTATACAAGTGCCATTCCTTTCAATTGTATAAAAAATGTAGAGTTTGCAAAAATATTTGACATGGTTGGGAGATATGGAGTTGGCTACAAACCTCCCTCTTATCATGACATAAGAGAAAAACTTTTGAAAAAAGCAGTGGTTCGAACCAATGATATTTTAGAAGAGTTTAAGGAGGAATGGAAGAACTGGGTGCACAATCATGTCCAATGGGTGGACGGATAAGAAGAGGCGTTCAATATGTAACTTTTTGGTCAATAGCCCGAAGGGGACAATCTTTCTCTATTCATTAGATACTTCTGACATCTCAAAAACGACTGATAAAGTTTTTAAGATGTTGGATGATGCAATCAATCAAGTTGGAGTGGAGAATGTGGTTCAAGTGGTTACTGACAATGCTGCAAATTTCAAAGCAGCGGGTGAGATGTTGATGAAAAACATCCTCACTTGTATTGGACTCCATGTGCTGCCCACTGCATTGACTTGATGTTGGAGGACCTTGAGAAACATCTAAAGGAGCACAAGGTTACTATAATGAAAGGTAGAAAGGTTTGTACCTACATTTACTGTAGAACTTTGTTAATTAGCTTGGTGAAGAAATTTACCAAAGGAAAAGACTTGATTAGGCCTGGCAAGACTAGATTTGCAACTGCTTATTTGACATTAGCTTGCCTTAATGAGAACAAGGCTACATTGATGAGCATATTTAGCTCAGATGACTGGACTGGAAATAAGTTTGCCAAAACCCAAGAGGGGAAAAAGTGGAAGATATCATTTGTGATAATCGTTTTGGAAGAACATAATAGTATGTCTGAAGGCAGCTGCTCCTCTCATTGTTGTCCTTCGTTTGGTAGACTCTGATGAAAAACCCGCCATGGGTTTTATATATGAAGGGATGGATTCAGCAAAGGAGAAGATAAAGAGCAACTTCAATGGAGTTAAGAAATGGTAAACGTGTCTAACTTTATCTCATTTGAAAGTTATTTACCTTATTTGTGAGTGTTAGTGTGTTACTAATATAGCATAATGGGTCTTTGTAGCTATGAACCTGTCTGGAAAATTATTGATGAGCAATGGAATAACCAACTCCATAGGCCCCTACATGCAGCTGCATATTACCTTAATCCAGCATTACACTATGAGCCGACTTTCGATCATGAAGATGCTGAGGTTAAAATAAGGTTGTACACTTGCATTGCAAGGTTGGTAAAGGATGATGCTACAAAGACTAGCAGGAAGACTATGCTTCCAGCAGAATGGTGGGACTTCTATGGGGATGGAGTGGTAGAATTAAAGAGGTTTGCCATTCGTGTGCTGAGCTTGACTTGTAGCTCTTCTGGATGTGAACGCAATTGGAGTTCATTTGAAATGGTAATTGTCTAATTGAAGTTTTAATTCTGTTTCTAGTTATTAATTGCCCTAGTTTAGAAATATTGAGTTTTGGTTTTTATGGTTTATTTTCTAGGTTCATATAAAGAGAAGAAATAGGTTGCATCAAAAAAAGATGAATGACTTGGTGTATGTGATGTACAACCTAAAGTTAAAGAGTAGAGAAAATAGAAAAAGTGTTGCTCTTCCATTTGAGGATATTCATTCTGATGATGAATGGATAACTCAAGATGGGGATGTTCCAATTGTTGAAGAGGATGAGGAGAATGATGAGCAACCTATAAATCTAGATGAGGAGAATGTTGAGGTTGAGCAAGAGCAAGAGCAACCTATTCATATCACTGATTTGACTGATCCACACTTTGATGACAATATTGAAGATGGAGATGGTGATAATGGGGAAGAACTTGATTATGATGATTCAGATGATGATGATGGAGATGATGTAGTTGGAGGATTAGATTTAGACATGTGAAGAAATTGATTATGTACTTGACTTATGTTTGTATTCCTAATTTACTACTATTTAGATTTGGATTATGAGTATGTCAGTATGACAACTTAAGTTTTAATGATTATGAATTTATGATAATGTTAATTGACTTTATTACTATTTTGTTACTTTTGTGTCATATATATATGTCATTTATAGGTACTTTTTATCGTAGGTAGACTCTTACGAGTCTACGAGTCGAGTCCACCCCCTCTCCACGAGTCAACCTAGACTCGCGAGTCTGACAACCTTGGTTGTTGTTGTAGTAATTCTCTTTGCATTTTCCTCTCCTCTCTTCACCTTTTCATGCTAACTATGTATTACAAGAGCTTATGTTTCTGATGGAGAATGGGGTGCGACAAGGCTTCATCTTCTCATCATGATGGTTGGTGGCTTTCTGGCAGAGATTTCATTTTTCTGCCAAGAAGTAGTATTATTAGAACTGAAGTACAAGGTGAAAATTCGCACATCAGAAGCAACTCAGTCAGTTTCACACGCCTTTAACACTGTACAAGGTGGCGTGTGGATCACACACGCAGTAGAGTGAAGTTGCTGAAGATGGCGCATGAGAGCGCGTGACAGAGGTGCTTTGACGAACGGCTAGTCGCCGGCCCCTGTGGTGAATGCTAGTGTTACTTTGGTCACCGAACAACTTCAAGGCGGTGAGTCAGCGCTAATAGTAGCAGAAACCCGAAAACATGACAACGGGAACAAACAAAGCTCTGGTACAAACTTAAAGTTGGATCTGAATATTTTCTGTGTTCGTCTCACTTATAGTAAGAACAATGAAGATTATCTTAGAATTTAGGTTTGGGTCTATTTCAACCCCAAAAACTAGCTCATGGGGTGAGGGTTGCCCCCCACCCACTTATAAGCACTATTCAAGCCATATCACTATCCAATATGGGACTCTCAACACACACCCCTCACGCCCAGGACTGAACATCTAGAGCATGAAGTTTGCATCACTGAACATTTGCGGGTGGCCCAACGGATCTCAGATAGGCTCTGATACCATCTTAGAATTTGGGGTTGGACCTAACTCAAACCCAAAAGCTAGTTCATGGGATGAGGGTTACCCCCACTTATAAGCACTATTCAGGTCATATCACTATCCAATGTGGGACTCTCAACAAATTACCTCTATGACCACGACTTCATCCTCCTCAGTCAGTTGAGTTCGAGACAAAAGCGAAAGACACAAATGCTGTTTTAGAATCAACTCGAAAGGCAGCTGCTGGAGAAGGAACTTGAAGCAAACAATCAATAAGTTCCTCCACCGTAGGAATATTAGGATTAGTCAGAGTCTAATTCCGAACGGATTCAAAGTCTTTGTGGAGGCCATGAAGAACAAACGCCATAAGCATGTTATCAAGCTTACCCGACATCTTTTGTGCATCATTAACCATCATCAATTTAATCTCCTCACCTGTGGATTATGCTCTATTCATATAGGAGGGCAAATCAAGATCGGTCATCTGTATTATTACCAAACTATGAATTGTCTCATACAGTCGTTGTATATCAATAGCACAAACAATTTGAGTCTTCTTCCAATCCAAATTTTGTAACGTGTTTTGCAGGGTTGGAAATGCAACATTAATCTTGGTTCAATAGACTGCCACAACAATGATACAAGCTGATAATCTTCCCGTTGCCACTCAGCTTTCTCAGTTTCAGCAATGTCAGTAGCCTTTTTAGTCAGATAATCCTTGACCTAGAAACCATACCTCAACTGCATTACGCCAATCCAAATAATTCTTACCATTCAACTTTTCGGTAGTAATGATGGGGGCTTGGAAAAAGCGAAAGAAGTCAAACTCTTCTCTGGACTGGAGCCTCCATTAGTAGAGAGCCATGTAAGAAGTTCAAACAAAAATGTACCCAGAAACAAGACTAGAGCATAGGGGATCCAAAGAGGGGTAGCCCAATGAAACACCCGGAAACCAAACAGGTTCAGAACAGAACCAGGAGAACACAGCAGAAGCGACGTCGTCAACAGCGACCGAGAGGGTGGTGCATGGATCACACGTGCCGGAGAGTAAGGCTGTTGAAGATGGCGTGTGGGAGTGCGTGGGAGCGACGCTAGCGACAACGCTTGGACTGACGGCTGGTCTGCAGCTTCTCAGGTGAACTACATTGTTACTTTGGACACCGGACAACTAACAATGGGTCAGCACTAGGTACCAAAGGCTCTAGGTACCAACTTGAATTTAAAACTGAATATTTCCCCGTATATTATCATTGCAATAGGAGACTACAATATATATACACTTGACTCTACAATATATATTATCTAGGAACATGATTCCTAGAACATTAATTATCTATGCTAAATTCTAGTAGTGTAATTACAATGCATACATGAATACAATGTATAGAACACTACCATCCACACTGTCCATATACCATAATCATACTAAACAGGAATAATCAAAAATAGGAATATTTGGCAATTAAAGGAGATATCATTGTTCATTATAAAAATAAGGTTTAATGAATATTTTGGTCCCTGCAAATAAGGTGAGATTTGATTTTAGTCCCTCGAAAAAAATTTCTTAGGTTTTGGTCCCTAAACGTTTTAAAACTTTGAAATTCGTCCCTACCGTTAAGGTAACTCCGTTAAGTGGTGACGTGGCAGATGGAGTGCCACGTCATCAGTGCCACATGTAAAAAATATTAATTTTTAATGCACAAATTTTTTTAAACTAGCTTTTGGTCCTTGCAAAGTTCATCAATTTTGGTTTTAATCCCTGTAAAAAAATTTCTTAGAATTTTGTCCCTGTAATCTTAATTTTTTTGTAAATAGTCCCTACCGTCACCTTTCTCTGTTAATTGCTGACATGACGAACGTAACACCACGTCAACTATGCCACGTCCAAAAATTGAGTCCTGTAACAGTTTCGCTCAAGTTGGATATATATACTAAAAGTTATGAGATACAATTTACAAGTTGTTAGCAACCGGATTCTGCAGAAATCCAGCAGTGTTCTAGCTGTTATTGGGAACAATTCGTGCATCTAAAATTTCTAATAATTTTACCAGACTTGGATGAGGATGTTAGCTGTAATTCTAATGTGATTTCACTCAATTCGAGCAAGTATAGAGGAACATACGCATCCCACAAGGTAAGGACTATTTACAAAAAAATTGAGATTACAAGGACGAAATCGAAAGAATATTTTTTTACAGGGATTAAAACCAAAATTGGTGAACTTTGCAGGGACCAATGAGTTATTTAATTTTTTTTATGGAATTAAAAATTAATATTTTTGTACACGTGACACTGATGACGTGTCACTTCGTCTACCACGTCATCACTTAATGGAGATTCCCTAACGGCAGGGACGAATTTCAAAGTTTTAAAACGTTTAGGGACCAAAACCTATGAAAAAATTTTAGAGGGACTAATACCAAATCTTGTCCTATTTGCAGGGACCAAAATATTCATTAAATCTAAAAATAAATAAAAATATAAAAAATTAATATTTTAATAATTATTTAATGGTTTAGTAATAAATAAGGAGGCAATAATATGAGGCAGTGCACAGTGTTTTTGCAATCCTTTGGTCCATTTGGTTGGAGTGCAACACTAACTTCTTCAAGGGTGCAAATTTTCCCCTAAACCATTTATGAAATTTGCAGGTTGTCTTCATGGCTTCTCTCTAGTGCTCTGCTCGGGTGTTTAAAGAGAGTGGTTATCTCCGATATGCAGAGAGATTGGGCAGCTTTGCTGCATTCTTGACTTTTTCTTGATTATCTTATGTTTTTCATACATTGGAGGATATCCTATCCTCCTTAGCTCAATTTTTCCCTCATGTTTTTCCGATAAAACTTGTTTCTAAATCCAGAAAATATAAACCTAATGATTAACAATGTATTATGAAACTTAAAACATCAAAACAGCATTTTGAATAACAACTCTTACCCCCAAGCCCAAGAGTTGACGTGTTAAATCATCAAGAGCACCTGGCCTCAAACCAGCATACTTTCCAGTTGGAGAATTCTGATAATATCTAGTTGGATTGCGGGAAGAGGCATTCTGGTTCCGTCGGGACTTGAGTTGTTTACGAGCATTATTGACAGCAACACTGTCACGAGGCCTTCGACAGTCTCTCAGAGAATGATTGTATGAACCACAATTGAAACACCGGGCAGCATCATCAATAATCTCCAGACCCCTACAATATTTTTAAAAAATCAAAGAAAGCACAATATTGTGATGGAAGCTAACAGTATATTTTGCCAATAAATAGATAGAAGTTGCACAAATGAACAGAACACTCTTTTAAATAAGTGATTGAATGCTTCATCAAGAAGTAACATACCACCATAACACCATTGCATGCAAAACAAATGTTACTTCAAGATGCTAGAAAAAAGAAAAACATGAGAAGTGAAAGCAAAGTAAAAAGGTCTATGAAATCCAATTCCACAATAAAGAATCCGGAGAAGTTCCATTAATCCCAAAATTGGAGCTCTTAACCCTACGAACCATTTTTCTCTTTTTTTTTTTTCTCTAACCCCAGTGTAAATAGAAAAATCAACCTGGAACTGCTTTTGATGACTTTATTTTTATGCCCTTCGCTGGTCCTTTGCTCAACATGAAAGAAAAGCAGCTCCTTGACATCTAAGGCATAAGCCACTGCAATACAAAAATACAAAGTGCAAGATACCAAAACGGTTGTAGCAACAGGACAATGAATAAGCAAACGATAAATTGTTTCACCATTGTACTTATGTAAGCAAAATCCAACTGAGACTGACAATATGTCCTTCCTTGCTCTTACATAAAATGCAATCGAAATATTTCCTCATGTTGCAGTCGTAACTTCCCATGATAACACAGAAAACTAAAGGGTGTGGCCAAAGAACCAAGTAACAAATCACGTAGAGGTTTAATAAGCCTCATGTTAAAACCTCTCCCCTTTGGTAACACAGATATCAGCTACAGATGCTTCTTCATCCGGAGGTATTGAAAACACGTAAAGAAAATAGAATCCTGTGAGGCAATATCATCCCACCAAATGTTTTTCCAAAACCTCACCTTAATACCAATACCAACATTAAAGAAAAGCACTGCAGAGAAACAGAAGCAGCACAGAAGATAAATACTATTCCACAAGCTAGAACCATAGACTGCTTAACTGACAAATCCCACCCCTAAAACACACCATATTGGCAGCCGCTATCATCTTCTATTAACTACAATCTGCTGCAAATTGCCACATCAATTGATCAAGTAAGGCTTCACTAAACGTCCATGTGTCCCTAGAACCTAAACTTCGTGTTCATACCTAAACACATATATTCCCAAATTAAGAATTGAGATTTAAATTGTCTATTTTTACTAAGAAATCACACTGCATCTTCCCTAAGCTTCAAGTGACCAGCACAAATATAGTGAGTAGGTGAGGAGGTCCACCAAAGTGCTTCAGAAACAGTAAGCTTTTTAACGTTGAAGAGAGATAACTGCTTCCATTGTACAAATCTGCTTTTTTATGCCTCAATGAGGGGTCCCACACAGCTAGATTTGAAAGAATTCAAGGTAGTTCAAGTCTTCAAGATATGTCATAGGCAGTTTAGAGCTTCTCATATCATGTGAAGGCAAATTAGTAATGAAATATTATGATATAGACCAACAGCAACAACAAGTGATCATTCTATGATACACCCTTATGAGTTGGGTGTATCATGCTCCTTGAATTTAGCAGGTTAAACAGTAAAAAAAATAATCAGTTTTATTAAATTTATAATATGAACCCTAAACAATATATAACTAAAAAATGTCACAACTTCTTCCACCCCACTGCCACCACCATCCCTGTCACCTTCCTCCCTCCACCACCATCCCCAAAGCCCCGAAAATGATCCCAAAACCACCACCACCATGACCAAAAGTCCTCCATGAAAAGAAAGCACCATCCAAAACTGCCCTAACTCCACCCTTAGTCTGTGCGGTGGCTCCATACTTCAGAACTGGTCTTTCTCTGCACTTCCATGTACCTCTTCCCCCACCTTTTTTCCTCTAATCATTTGCGCTATGAATTTGCAGATGATTCCGTTTCTGTAGCTGGAAATCAGATAAGGAAAATTGTTGATTTTCTGGTATTGCCACAATTTGAAATTCTTATCTGTCTTACTCTGCACTCCCATGTACCCCTTCCCCCAAATTTGTTCCCTTTTGTCCTCTAATCATTGTTGCTATGAATTTGCAGATGATTTCATTTCTGTATCTGGAAATCAGAGGAGGAAAATCGTTGATTTTATGGTATTGCCACAATTTTGAAATTTTTATCTCTGATTCACTTGGTGTTGCAAGGGGTTTGGGTAGATCTGCCAGTACCATGGAAAATAACTCGAAGCTACAGATGGTAGATCTCCCTTCCTCCTAAAGAAGGAAGCTGCAGCAAGCGGCAACCTCCAAAAGACCACTCTACCCCCAGCCCCACCATCAGCAACGTATCAAGCGATCAAGTGATGATGCTACCCACGAGTCCAAAAACCACCATTGGCAACGAGATCCGCGAGCGGCAAGCCCACCAACCACCATTGGCGACAATCATGGCTAACTTTGGATTTGGATCTGAATTACCTATTAAATAAGTTTTCGGTAATGAATCCTTACCATTGTTCTTTTATTGATTAATCAATAGATCAGAATGTTGCGTTGGATGAGGGATTATACTAGACAAGACAGGATTAGGAATGATTGCATTACAGAAAGAGCCGGGGTGGCACCTATTGTAGAAAAGATGTTAAAAACTCGCTTTAGGTGGTTTGGACATGTCTGGAGAACACCTATAAAATCCCTAGTAAGGAGACTAGATCGGATGGAGGGTAGCCTAATCGCTAGAGGGATAGGGAGGATGAGAAAAACTATAGGTGAAACCATTAAGAAGGATTTAGAGGTCAATGGTTTGTCTATAGATATGATTTATGATAAAACTTTATGGCGACGTTTGATCCATGTAGCCAACCCCACCTAGTGGGAAAAGGCTTTTGTTGTTGTTTTAATTAATGGCTGAAAATAAAGGTTCAGTCATGCAACCCAATTTTGGAGGTGCATCTTAGACACTGCCCAGAAACAACCTCACTCCTAGAAAGATTAATAATGGCATACCACCACACATTCAGCAAATTCTATGATATTCATTGCAAATGAAAGATTATCAGATCATTGGTTTCAATAACAAACTAAAAAAAGATCCACAGGAGATAAAATAATTATAATAATGGATAACCACCCAATTGTCATTCATTCAGCATATTCAAATAAAAATCCCTGTACAAAAAAAACACCAATGCAGGAATGGCACTCATGAAATTCATTTTTCCCACTAAGGAGGGCATTTGGTTTGTCATCTATTTTCATTTTCAGTTGATATATTTTCACTCATAATTACAAAAATGTCACCTTAATAAAAAGAGGATCTTTCAAGAAAACTAAGACAACTTCGTAATCACAAAAATGTCACCTTAATAAAAAGAGGATCTTTCAAAAAAAATAAGACAACTTCTCATACCAGAGAAAGTGGAGCAACAAAAGAAAAGAAAAAAGTGGAAATAATGGTTTCACCAATTGTTAGTCTGCTTAGAATGTATCTTATACCGGAGCAGAAAGTTAAATTTTGCAAAACTAAATAGATATTTCTACAAAAAATTAAAATAGGCCTCCTAAAATCCTCCAAACCATTAAAAAATCTAATAAAATAGACAAGCTAACACTGTAAAAAATATAAAGTTACTAATAGGATAAGTAAAGATGTAGTTCGATTTTACTCTAGTTAAAGTAGAAATTTGAAATACAAATCAATTTTTGCAGTGTAAATTTTTATGCTTTCCAGAAAGAACAGATTCTGTACCCACAATGTTCAAGGGTTTTTTTGTGTCTCCGTGCAAAGGTTTCTATATGCAGTGCAACATCACAATATTGGACAACCAAGAAACAAGCTAGCAAGCTAATCAATGTGATATTAATAGAAACAGATATTTCACTAGTCATACTTAATCATAATATTATATTCGAAACATCTTATAATCACATGAACTATCTAGAATTGGAAGTTAAGTGCAGCTACAGTTTCATCAAAATAATACAAAGTAGCAGTGTATACCCATCCACGTTACTTGAACCATCAGCTGATGTCAATCCCAAAGCAAATCCACGATCATATAGAGGCACAGAATTATCATTTAAAGGAATGAAATCCTTATTCTTATCATTTCTAGTCTGGTTATCCATCCAGAATGGCTGCAATATAAAAAAATAGGAAAAAATAATATAAAACAATAATCTTTTCCTTTTTTTTGCAAGATAAATAACCACAACATGAGATGATAAGTGCACGTATTAGCTAATAAAATATCATGCCTATTATCCTTATAATGGCTCATGGCGTAACTAACTACAGATATGCTTCCCACAACCACCCTAAGATTCAAGTGATGCAATAGTTAGAAACAAAGGGCACTTTGAAAAAGGCATCATGAATGGAAAATAAAAATTAATAAAAGAAAATATCACACTTGAAGAAGAGTTAAAAACAGAATACTAATAAGGGATGAGGTCATTATCACAAAATGCGGCAAATGCAGAGTTCACACTGCAATGGCTACCATAACCCTATTACTACAACCAGCTGCACATAATTGCAGTGGAGGATCAGAACTAAAACCTTTATTCTGGGACAAATCATATTAAGACCACCATAGAAATAGGACAATCCAAGAACAACTCCAGCAATCCTAACCCTTGAAACTTGTGATAATGAAAAGCTTCCTAGCAGTAGAATTGAAAGCTTCACAACCTGCAGTTTTGCATGTTCACATAAACAGGCTAAGGAAACTCACCACGGCAGAGGTCTTTTCAAGGCCAACATGTAGAGGAGGAAAAAATGTCTGCTCACCAGATTCCAACACTTCATTAGGATCCTGGACAGAAAGACATTGCCAACTACTTTTTATCATTTTTTGGAAAATTAAAACAGAAAAAACTGCATTTTTTAACAGCACAAGTGCACAATTGCCTCCCATAACCAATTTCCTTGCCAATACACCAAACATCTAAGGAACCTGCCATTGGACGTTCTCTAGATCATTCAAGTTGTCTACAGATCAATTTTTATGAGACTCCGACAAAACCCAAGTCTAAACTCTAAAGCCAAATATAAGCAACAGAATCCTTATCTCATGCAATCATCACTGAAAACAACTTCAAATTTAATCATAAAACTTTTGCCTCCTTGGTTCCAAAAAATAAGATTAGTCAGATTGCCACATTTTAATAAGGGTTTTTTATCTGAAGATCAAGAGCACCGCAGCTCATCAACAATCCCAAAATTTTTGACCATGCATCAAAAACAAGCTTCAACCTTGGTTTGAAATTGAAAGCACCTACACCTCCAATGGTCCTATAGTTTTTAATGAGATAAGTAGGCATGTAATTGTATTTGTGCATCTTTGTCAATCATTAGTCAGTACTTGGATTACAGCTCAACAATGATAACTGTGCAAATTCCAACTTCATCTCAAATGATAATCCTTCTAATGAAGGATATTCACATTTGTGCTCTTTTTCTGTGTTTTCTTGTAATGATATGACATTGTATTCTTTATACATTATTGACTCATATGTTCACTATTAAGGGAAATCATCTCTCATTAACTTCTAAACACTGCAAATTAGAAAATAGGGAGAACACACTTCTTACAAGCAGAAGTAACCTTCTGTTAAGACTAAAATGCAGAAGAAAATTACTGGAAAATAACAATAGATATTCTGCAGAAAACAGAATACTCCAACCCACCCAACTCTTTCCTCCTTACTCAATTCTTGCCTTCCTTCTCCCCACCTCCTTCCCCTACCAGAACTCCCTTCTCCACTCAACATGTGACAGCTGTCAATGTTGTTACAGCCTTACCACTCTCTTCCAACGAACGCCCTTGGCACGTTCTCAGCAGTGGTCATTTTCCCCTTTTCTCAATTCCATTTAGCCCACTCAGCCCATCACTTTCAGTTAGCCCACTCCTCCTTAGCCCATTTTTTTTTCTAGTATAAACCTGTCATAAGGGTCTATCGTTAACAAAAAAGAAAACAATTAGCCTTACATTGGATGGAGAAACATGTTTATTGTGCCATTCTGACCATTGCTGTAGAAGTTCCTCAAGCTTCTGTCTACTAGCTCTGGAAAGTGTTCAAACATATGTCAAAATATCAATCAACAAAACTAAACTGCAAGATTGGGCAATTTAATATTTAAAAAATTATCAACATATACAACTTGATTTATTTTCATTTTGGGTAAATAGATCACATCCTGTTGTAGTCTTAAATAATTTTCTTACCAACGTGTAAAAAAGGGTAATACCACAAACCTTGTTAGGGAATTATAGATGAAATGAACTGAAGGTTGATGTTCATCAACAGTAATGCGGGCTCTTTTAGCACCTGATACAGCTAGCATATCATATCAAGGAAAAAGAGTACAGTAGGGATCTTATAATAACTGGAGATAGAACCATTCAAAATATTCGTCAGCATCAATGGCATAAATATTAATGTAGAAGCAATGCAGTAAATCGGTGGATAGAGGCACATAGTGGCTGACCCCAAAGCATTATAGCGGGATAGCGGATGGCCGCTAAACCTAAGATTAGGGAAACAATATACATAGTTTTAATTTATAGTATACACATAAATGCTAAAAAAAATACTTAAAATTAAAGACATATACAAAATTAATAATCAAAATGCATTGTCACTAAACATTAGCTACTATAATAAATACTATTGATAAATCATATAACAGAATAACATTAAGAAGAATTATGATAAATATTATGTTATTTTATAATTATTACTTTAGATCAACTTTATATTAGATATTGTATATTATATAAATATAGAAAACAAAGTAATGACAATTCGAAATCAAAACATTCAACATTTGATAACAAAAGCCCAGTAGAACAATTCAGCATACAGCCCCAGTATGAATTGTACAAAATGCACAGTTTGGATGTAAGTAATTTAAAAAAAGGCACATGAAGGGGTGTTTTCATTCTGGGTTGTGTGGGTCATCATGACCCGACTTTAGATAAGTTAGAACTCGCGTGAAGGCTCAAAAGTCCAGCAGCTGTGAGAGTTTATTTGCCATTGATCACTGTCGAGGCTGCTGCACTGCGATTTGGATCGTGATAGTGGGCACGACACCAGTGAAGCTGAAGCGCTCCGCTATTTGATTTGTGTAGCGGCCGGAGGCTGCAATGCCACACGACGGCACGAAGTTAACAATAGTAGACTATGGCACGACGACACGATGTTATCAATTGGCAGATAGCAACACATAGCGGCTGATCCCAAAAACGCTATAGCAGAGTAGCGGATTGCAGATCGATACACCGAAGATTAGGGAAATAATATAAAAAGATATTCTTTTAAGCAGCACTCTTCCTAGTTCTTGTACACAATGCAATGTTTTAAAAATCGGTCCAAACGGAGGACCGGAACGGAGAGCAGTTCAAGATTTAACTGATTCAACAAGTCAAATCTCAATCCAAGTTCCAACTTTCCATATCAAGTCCGAATTGTTCAATTGCAGATTAAATAAGTAGTTATAATTTCAACATTGAACTACATTAACTACAACATGTAAAAGCCCCCAGCCCAGGTGGATTGGGTCTGGACTAGAACCCCCAACCCCCCAACAAACTGGACCAAAAGTACCTTCCTAACTTTTTTTTAAGAACCAGTGAAACAATGAACAAGGCGGTTTTCGAAAACCGGCTTTACGCTGGTTTAACCGGTTTTTGCATGGTCGAACCGCTTTCCCAATTTTCTAGTCCGACCAAGACCGAGGAGGCATCCGGTGGTCCAACCAGTCCAATTGGACCAATTTTTAAAATACTAACACAATGTTATCAATAGTGTGCTATAGCGCTGCTACCACACCGTTATGTTTAGGCCTCCGCACCCTACAGAAATCAAATAGCAGAGAGCTTCAGCTTTGCAGGCGCCACTCTCGCTATCGCGTCCCAAATCGCATCAGCAACCGCGACAGTGAATAGGGGCTAAAAACCCCTCGACGCTATTGATAATTGATAACATAGTGTAATAACAAGTAAGATTACTGCTCAAAAAGAAGTAATCCAAGAAGAAAAATCTTGCTTTTATTGAAATTAAAGACTCCTGCTCTGAAAACAAAAATAAAGGAACTAAAAGTACAATCAAACGAAAAATTTAAATATTTAATAAACATTTGGCATATATGTCATTAGATTTTGGTTTAAAAGAATTTTCACAGAGACCATTGTTATAAAACCAACTTTAAAGCCACTAAAAGTACAATCATGCGAACAATTTAAATATTTAATACACATCTGGCATATACTACATTAAAATTTGGTTTACAAGATATTTCAAAGATATCACTATTATAAAACCAATTTAAAGCAACTACAGCATACAAATTATAAAAGATAGGAGAGAGACTTGTCATTTTTCAATTAAAAAAAATTAACTTTGTCAGCCAAGCACATAATGCATAATTTAAAGAGTAAACCATCATTTTGGTCCCTGAAAGTGTGAAGCGCTGTCAATTCAGTCCCTGAAAGTAGTTAAATTACGAAAAAGTCCCTGAATGTTAATTTCGTTAGTTAAGTTAGTCCCTAATAGGAACTAATTTGACTGACGAAATTAATATTGAGGGACTAACTTGACTTACAAAATTAACATTGAAGGACTTTTTTATAATTTAACTGCTTCCAGGGACTGAACTGACAGCGACTCATACTTTCAACAACCAAAATGATGATTTACTCAAATTTAAAGGACTCTTATCACAAAGAACTCAAAGGTATCTAGATTACTCATTTAAACTAAATTTCACACATAGGGGTTCCAGTCAGTAGAATTTAATGGTTTTTTTTCAAGTTGCAAACTAGCGAAAAATCAAAGAACACTTATTAAAAGACAACATTTTGACTAATAAATTTCATAAAAGGATACATCTTCCATCAATCTCATGGCTTCCACTGGGACTCCCATCCTTAAGAGAAAGGCAACCATTCTCAGCATGCACTCCTGAGTTCACTCCTTTCACTTCCTCTGACATCACAACAGTTTCAGTCACCTCAAATCCCACAACAGTTGCAATTTCTAGCTTCTCATCTTCACGTTGAAGAACAGAATCCTCAGTTTGGTTTTGGCATAGCTTTTCATCTTCAATTTTCTTCTCCTTATCCAAAGAATCATTTATACTCTTCTTGGTTCTGCTGTTTTCAGCATCAGAACCATAATCTCCTTCATTCAAAAGCTCATCACCATCCATATCAAACAAACCCCTTTTTTTCTATTGCAAAATATGAAAAATATATTTAAAAAAAACACTCCGAAAAGAGGGAGAATTGGGAAGAAAACCATACCCTGTGTGTGTGCGAGTCGGAAAAAGCGCATAGAGAATTGGGAAGAAAACCATACCCTAAGAGGAACGAAGAGACGAGAAATTCGCGAAGGTAGCAAAAACGACGTCGTATAGCAGCAGCAACAACAAGCGGAGGAAGCAACTGAGTGAGTTTGAGGGAGAAACAGGAAGAACCCTAGAACTAGAGGTTGAAGTTCAAGTGTCAGTGTGACAATGTATGTCCACGTTCCTTGAATTGAATTTACGGGGTAGTAGTAGATCCAATCACAAAACAGATAGAACACTGCCCAATGCCAAAACGAACGATTTGGTTAATATTTTTAAATTTTTAAATATACAGTTTGTCCTTATCTTTATTTTATTTTATTTTATTTATGTTTCAATTTATTCCCTTTTTTATTTTTTTTTTCGAAATTATCTTTTTGTTAATAAATTATATCAATATGGTTCTTTTTTTATTTTTTATTCTGAAATGGTCTCTTATTTTATAAAAATTAAACACATTTGATCTCTTTTTTTTGTTCCGATATGATCCTTTTTTATATTTTTTTGTTTTAAAATTGTCCCTTATTTAAAAAAAGTTATACCAATGTGAAAAGATCACATTAAAACCTAAAATAAAAATAAGGGATCATTTCAGAACAAAAAATAAAAAAAGATCAAATTGTAACCTAAAATAAAAATAAGAGATCAAACATATAATTTAACCTTTTTTTAGGTTCCATTCCTCTGCTAAATTATTTGACAATTTTAAATGGTCTCTATATTTTAAAAGATTGTAATTGCATCCCTCAACTTGTCAATAATTTTTAATTGGGTTTCTATACTTTAAATATTTGAAATTGGATCCCTAAACTTGTAAATGACTTGTAATTAAGTCTTTAGGATATGGTTTCTTTTAGTAAACCCTAAAGTCAAACGAAACCACTAGATCATCACTTTACAGTCTGCCTTAAAGGTTAATAAAATCACTAGATCACCACTTTAGAGTCTGTTAACGAAACCCTACCCCAGAAACCTAATTATCTGCAAGTTGAGGAACATGATTACAAACATTTATAGTATAGAGACCCAATTATAAGTCAATTATAAATTTTGGAATCTAATTACAAACATTTAAAATATAGAGATCCGATTACAAATTATTTATAAGTTTATGGGCTCGATTACAAATGTTTAAAGTATAGGAACCCATTACAAATTATTTATAAGTTAAGTAACTCAATTACAAATATTTAAAATATAAAAATCTATTTGAAAATTCTCAAATAGTTCAAAAACTGGTACGATAATTAAATCTTTTTTAATTCATGCACGTGAATAGTCACTATCAACTCATATTAGTTAAAATAGCATATCACTTTGTCAGACAAATATTTAAAAAATAACATTATTATAATATTCAAATAAAAGTAATTTTTAAATAATCAAAAATATTTTTTGTGTTTCTTTGGAAATGTAACTTTAATTTAGTATATAATTAGAATTTTAAAATTTGAAAATGTTAAAAGTATAATAAATTTGAAAGAGAATATTATAACAACCTGAAAAAATTAAAAACAAGTATAGGGAATAAAAAAACACTTATGTAATTAACCCAAGATTTATGATATTTGGACAACAAAATTGTTGTCCAATACCGTATTTTAATACTGTGCATATTTGCATATTAATTTACTCTCTATCCCCTTGTAATTTATTATTTCAAAACATCACACAAAATTATATAGTATTTCATATATATTGTCTAATGTTTGATGTCAAAATATTATTTCTGTTAACCAAATATCATCTATTAGTGAAACCAAATGTTGAGAATGTACTGCACATAACAAAAATGAATTACACTTGGAGCAGCCAATTTTAAATATATAATAAATAAGGGATAATAGATCAAAGATATGTTTGAATTAAATTATTTTTTAAAACTTGCTCTTTTTTAAAGTTTGCTATGAGATAATATTTTTTTTGGTCCTCGACCAGGAATATCCCCCGTCGGAAGCGAGGACTAATCTCCTGCGGGAGGTGAATGGCACCTGATGATGGGAAACCCCCTCCCAGCGGAATTTTACTCCATACGCAAGATTTGGGATTCGAACGCTAGCCACTTGGTTAAGGGATACAAGTCCACCACCACTTGTGCCAACCTCCGTTGGTTGCTACGAGATAGTACAAAAAGTTTAAATAAAACACTCGATAATTAAGTTAAGTTGATTAATATGAGCCATTTAAAAAGGAATTTATTAGATAGTGCATTCTGATTTTGTTACATTGTAGTCGAATTAAAAGAAGAGAGATTTTAGATCCACCATGATCATGGTAGCAATGAAGGTACCACAAATAAACACTAAAAAGGAAGTTAAATTGTGTTTATCCAAACTATTTCGAAAAAGCAAGTTTTAAGGCAAAAATGTGTGTAAGCATACGCTTAACAGAGAGACTATAGCAAAGCAAAAGCGTCTGGTTTATCAAAACTAAAACAGATTTTGAATGAAACCTTTTTACGAAGAAGTATTTGGGTAAGCACAGTTTAACCCCAAGGTGAAACACATACATAATAAAAGATAAATATAAAGCAATGTTTAAATATAAAGAGAGAAGAACACAGAAATTTTATCCTGATTCACCCTAACCTTTGGGCTACATCCAGTCCTTAGCTTAATCAAGCTTTGCACTATAACTGATCAAATTACAGATGAGTATTGTTTGCACACCTAGTCTTTCCTGGCTCAATAACAAGAGTATTGTTTGCACACCTAGCCTCTCCAAACTCAACAAGTATTCTTCAGCTAGCCTCTTCAAGCTTTTCAAATAAAAAGATTTGTTTTGAAGCAGCAGCTTTAGATTACAATGAGCCAGTCAACCAGATAACACTCAAAGAGTGATTATATATGATACAAGAACGGTATGACTGCGCAAAACAGATAAAATAAAGAAGAGAAGATAGTTTGCAAATGAAGGACTCAGAGAGCTTCTAATGTAAGTTTTATCAAATTGATTTTTCGAATGCATCTCTGTGATCTCTATGATTTCTTGTATGTGTTCTTGTATTTGCAAATTGCATCAAATTCTTCTTAAATATTCTTCACATGGAAAAGATTCGTTGTGAGACATTTCTTTGACTTTGTCTTATTTTGAGGTTGCTTTTCTTCAAACGTCTTAAGAGACCATCAATGTAAAATAGTCGTTCTGATAGGAGCATTGAATGATTTAGAATGTTGAAGGTGTTTTGTACTATCGTACATATTAATTCAGAGCAGCTTTTAAAGTCCTTGCAGCGTGGATATCCTCTTTAGTGCAATTGGTCAAAACAACAATTCTAAAAGATTGTTATTGCGTACTAAAGGTGCTGTAGACAAGTACTGTGCTTCAGAGGCGCTTGGTTGTTCTTTTGACTTTTAGGATAGATCTTATTATGATTCGAAGTCATGATAAGTCTTATTAAATATGTCTCCTACATATTTAATAATCTTTCTGATCAATTTTGATAAGGGACGAGTCAAGACAGATAGCGAACGCATAGTTGATATGTCTTTTTTCAGTACTTATTACCAGACGCTTGGATCAGAAATAATTGGAAGCCCTTTTCTTGAAATTGACTTGGACGCAATCTTTTCTTAAGCAGATAATCTTCTTTAGTGAGGTCCATCAGATGCTTCAGAAGATTACAGCAGTTTCTACCTAGTATTTTGCTTGGACGCTTGTTGAGCTTTATGTGTATACTTTAAATATTGAGATGTTGAATAAAACATTAGTATTCCTTTGTTGCTTGCATCTATCAGACGCTTCAATTTCTTTAGACGCATAGAACTGTGTTGAGGTATGATGCTTAAAGTCTTCATAAAGAATGCTTTACTTTGCACGACTTGAGATTCTCTAAAAGTCATTAGATGGAAAGCTTATAATCTGTACACTCAAGTAACTTATCAACAATATTCATACAGTTCACTTAATTCATTAACCAAATGTTTGGATACATCAAAATACGGGGATCAGACGCTTGACACAAACTAGCATATGCATACTAAGGCACATAGACGCTTGGAGACCTAACAATTTCCCCTTTTTAGTGGGGTCAAAACTTTATTATATGATTTAAATGAACATGAAAATATACAAAGCAGTAAAAACATTGCAAGATAATTATTTTAAAACATTAGACATATTGCATATCAAACTAGATTATCTTTTCTTTGCAACTTGTTTTATGTTCAAGAAGGTTTGACTTTGGTCAGACGCACACATATACTCATCATACAAAACTTATATTTTGATACTTCCCCTTTTTGATATCAACAAAAAGAAGTTTTTTCTTCACTTAAGATCAAGATAACAGTATTTTCATTTACATCTATTCTCCCCTTTTGAAGAAACTTATAGTCCTAAAAGGTTTAATTTTTATATGTTCAAAAAACCTAGAGCTCATATGTTGATGAGTCTCCCCCTGTTTGATATAATAGAAAAAGCCTTTTTTTAGTTAAACAGATTAGAATATGTAAAGACTTAACAAAGTGTTGTAGCGTAAAATTATTAGCCGATCACTCGACTATATTGCTCACAAATGATTCCCCTTTATCAGTTGATTACGCTAAGAAAGAGACACTATTTCTCAGTTATGGGTTCCTAAACTATTTCAATGAGTGTTTAGAATAAGAAGTAGAACTAACTAACAAAGTTTGCATGAAAGTAAAGATAAGTAAAGTATGTAAAATGCGAAGAAATATAAATTTTTGATTGATTGAATGGTGTCTTTACAGTGTAGAATTCATAACATATTTATAGGCTAACCTAACAACTAAATCCTACCAGCCACGTTGCTAAAAACTAGGAATTAACCCACGTAAATACATAACCGTTGTAGCCACTACATGACCCATTTTCTTTCTAACGGCTAGTTATCTTCAACAACGTTCCTATGTTTCTGGCAACTATCTTCACGTCTTCAAATCTTCATTTAAACGCAAAACCCCAACTCCTTCCACAATTTCAGGACTTCACCCAACAAACAACATGGATACTCTTATTTTTTTTCTTAATATTCTGGCTATCATAAACACTGCCTTAGCCAAAAATACAATCGTTCAACTTAATATCATCAATCTGGCTACCAAATTTGACCATTAATAAACTCGATTACCGACTGATCACCCATCATCATCTAATTTCCAATTTCGGCTATCGATTATTTATTTTTAAAACAGCTAACCATTGTATTCGACTATCAGCTAATTTTCTCAAATCAACTAATTACCACTTTTGGCTATTAGCTAATTTTTGTGTAATAAGACAAAGAAATATCCAATACAGAGTAAGCAAATAAAATAACCAACTTTTGTATATGTGTGTGTGTGTAAGCTTTTTCTTCACATCATTGAACTGTTTTGAAGTACAAGCTATTTAGGAGAGAACTAGGACTTAGTTATTTTCTTAATAAAGTCTAGAAACATATTTTTAGACTTATCCAATCTCGATCCAAAGTCTTTAAGCTGAGCAGCAAGAACTAGATCAGAGATGGAGACTTGTTGAGGTTTAGAGAAGCTTGAAGTGCATTGTGGGATAGAGGCAGAAGTCGGATGTTCAAGCTTAGGGGATATAAAAGGTGCTTCAGATGGTACAAGAGAAAGAGGGTGACAACAGGAAAGAGGGATTGCATGGATTGAAGGCGGAGAAGGAGTTTGATAGAAAAAGTGAGGAATGAAAAATGTTTCTTTTCGATGAGGGGAGGAGGGACTAGAGGAATAAACAAGGAATTTACTTTTAAGAGAGAGAAAGAGGTTTAATGATGAAGAATTGTGCATTGGGTGCAGAGAGATGTGTACATTACTAGGCTCACTAAGGACAAAAGGCAATTTTTGAAATTTTAAAATAAAAATGAATTTCAAAAAGCTTGAAATGTACGTATTGTCTCATATTATAGCCATGTCATCAGACGAATGACTGATAATCCGCTATATTATTTAGTTTTCTTTATTATTTTAGAGTGGATTACATCAATTAATTTAAGCTTTTAGCTTGATTTGACCCATATTTGACTTGGTTTGTCCAATTTGATTATTATAGTTTATTTTATTATTTTATCAATTTTATTTAGATTTTAAATAGCTTTTATCATAGTTTGCATTTTCTGATTTTTAAAGATATCAACAAGGATGAAGAAGAATTACAACTGAATTGAGAAAATTGAAGAATTGGACATCAAATTAAAAATGCAAGTGAAACCCAACTCCAAATTGATTTGCTGGAGGAGAAACGTGAATCAAGAATTGGCATTTGAATTGACCGGGTCTAGCGTAAATTGCAAGGATAAATAAAGAAGTAGTGCAATTAAATTGAAATGAAAAAAAGATGTTGTTCTTTACATCACTTTTTTTTTTATATATCACAAATTTTTTAAAAACATTTAAATATTCCTAAAATACCTTCGAACTATCTTAATATACTTCATAAACTTTATTCAGAAATACCTCACTTTCATCCCCCTTCTTTTTCTTTCCCTTTTCTTTTCTTTCTGTAACAACCCATGCTTAAGAAGTCCAAAACACATAAGTTGATTAAGAAACACGAAGACGCCGGTGTTTTCGGTTAGAACGCATTAGTAAAGCAAGAAAATTTTAACTTCAAAGAAAGTGGATGAGGAGAGTCGGGGTGTTCGCGGATTGGATTGGATCGGTTTTGAGCCAAAAAACCATCCAATCCAAAGATGAAAACAACTTGCGGTTTGGATTGGATTGGTTTGCTTACTTAAAAAAATCCGATCCAATCCAATCCAATCAAATGCGGTTTGGATTGGATTGGATAATTCGGTTTTTACTGATACATTGTTACATAGTTATATTAAGTCGAAAACCAACATTAAACCTATATATACTAGAATTAATGTAGTTCTAGTGCCTAAGTAAATGCATAAAATCTTCTAGTAAATGAATAACTATTGATTCCTAGGTACATGAATAACTATACACATTCCAATACATCTAGTATTTGACAATTCCAACAAAAATATTAAAGAGAATGAGAGTGTTCGTTCATAAAAGTATGAAAAACAATGCTTAAGTATGAGTAGTATTATAATTTAAAAAATAATAGTATATGTATATAGTAGGTCGGTTTGGATTGGATTGGATTGGTTTTCACTAGGGGATCCGAAATCCGATCCAATCCAATGAAAAAAAAAGCGATTTTTTCGGTTTTCGATTTTTCGGTTTTCGGTTTATTCGGTTTTCGGTTTTTCGGTTCGGTTTTTACGGTTTGAATTGGTTTGGATCGGTTAATGAACACCCCTAGAGGAGAGGGGCATTTGCGTTGTTGGATTATCGTGGGCGGTGGGTGTCCTTTTTACAATGGGAATAAACCCATTTCATTTGATTGTGGAATTTTTGATGATCCAACAAACACCCACCATTGTTGATGGGGGGAATTTGATTATTGTGCAATCTTAGACAAAGATTGGTTGGTTGGATCCAACACCTACCACCTCTCAACATCCACAAGGCTACCTCCGAAGTTTATATGTGAAAACTTTGGCTTCTTGTAGTCTTCGACCAAAACGCTCTTCTCCAACCGGTAATCGGTCACCCACATCCCACCTCGGAAGATTGAGCAAAAACTGGATAAACAGGTTTCAAGTAAAAGATCTGGATCGTTTCTTTTTTAAAAGAGTAAATCTTTATTTTGGTCCCTGAAAGTATGAGTCGCTGTCAATTTAGTCCATCAGTTCCTGAAAGCAGTTAAATTATAAAAAAATCCTTCAATGTTAATTTTGTCAGTCAAATTAGTCTTTCAATGTTAATTTAACTAGTCAATTTAGTCCCTGTCAGGAACTAATTTTACTAAGGAAATTAACATTCAGGGATCTTTTCGTATTTTAACTACTTTCAGGGATTGAATTAATAATGCCTCACACTTTCAGAGACTAAAATGATAGTTTACTCTTTTTAAAATTTTAAATAAATGGCTCAGGAATGTGGAGGACCGAACCTGAACTAGAAAATGGGAGGATTGAAGACATTTCCCAATGTAGAAGCCACACAATACCGTATAAAAAGAGTAGGGATGGCAATTTTACCCGTACCCGCGGATATCCGCGGATAAAATCCGTAACGGGCACGGGACGGGTAGTTAAACGGGTGTCCGCGGGTAAAATAAACGGATAATTTCAATACCCGCTTATAAACGGGACGGGGGCGGGTATCACGCTATCCGTGCCCGCGGATATCCGCACCCGTTACTTAAATTACTATAATACTCTTTATTATATATATCTACTAATTGCTAAACCTAATTTCCCATCCTTCCTTACTAAAGCTAATACTAATGGAAAAATAAATACATCCTAATATTAATTATATTAAGTTGAGCTATTATTAAGTTAGGAGAAAACATAATCCAAGGGGTTTTAAGTGGATCCTAGCTTTTATAACTTTTATTTTTAGAGAAAACAAATATATTTGATTACTCTTGTTAGTAACTTTTGTAATTGGATAATGCTTTCGTAGTTTCGTCCATCTATTTGTATGAACACAGTTATTTTAATAGAAATTACGCATATTTCAACAATTTTTCAAGCAAAAATAACAAAAAAAATTTCTAAAAAAATAATCCGTGGATATCCGTAAACCCGCGAATATCCGCGAAACCCGCTGGATACCCGCCCTCAAAATACCCGCGCTGGTAACGGATTGGGACGGATATGGATTTCACCCGCGGGTGCGGGGATGGGGCAGTGCTACCCATACCCGCCCCGCCCCGTTACCATCCCTAAAAAAGAGTAACCGCACAACAGAGGGGAGAGCACCGGTGAACGAGTATGCAAGGCAGCGTGTTCTTGTGCTGCACGTGAAGGCAGAACAGGGAGCGCGCACCAGAAATTCAATGAAGTTTTCTTATTCCTTTCTTGTTCTTTCTTTTGTTATGAACTAAATCTTATTTTTAGGGTGACGACTTAACTGTGACATGATGAGTTGTTGATTTTATTTCAGCTTTTCTTAATTCCTGATTAACTTTTTTTGTGTTTTGTTATCTTTTTTTTTTAATGTTTCTAATTATTTGATCATCAACTACATGATAAACTAATTGTAATGAGACAGGAAAGAGATTTATGTGTCAAGGTTTTTGAGATAAAATCATAAGGTTAATACGGATAATGATATATCGTAGGAATGGTATGCAACTATTATAGAGGATCATAAATCTTAATGAATCACTTAATAATTAATATAGTTGGTTAGTAATTAAGAGGTGTTTCTTAAGGTACTCGCGAGAGACACTAGGATAAATTAGGATTCTTGGTTGACATTAGAAATTGATCAGAGGTTAGAAAGAATTGTCATAATTGAACGAAAGCAATTTGGATTAGGATTATTTGTCCATGAGGAATCTATAAGGTTGGTGAAATTGGATCCCTAGAGTTTTCTTTTGTTGATTGTTCTTTGTTTAATTTTGCTTTTTAATTAATTAAATAAAAAACCCATAAAAATATCAACTTTACTTTCTTGATTAAATTATCAATTTATTTTGCTCTAAATAGTTGTTTAATTTGCGAAGCGATACTCGGTTACCCAATCCCTGAGTTCGATACTCGGTTTCTGATCATTTTGTTATTACTTGCTTCAATACAGTACACTTGCTTTATCCAAATTGTTTATGAAGACCCATCTTGTTCCAATGACCGATTTGTTTTCTGGTCTAGGTACAGGGGTCCACACAAGATTCCTCTTGAATTGGTTGTGTTCATCTTGCACAGCTTGAATTCCGTTTTCTCATGAGCCTTTGTTATGTGCTTTGGCTTAATCTGTGATATAAATGCCATGTTATTATATTCTCTAAATTTTGATCTAGTTCTCCCTCCTTGAGAAGGATTCCTAATGATCAAATCTCCAGGGTGATGAGTCTTGAACTTCCAATCTCTTATGAGATTGTGGAAGAGATTGTGGTCATCAGATGCTTGAGGTTGTGTATCAGAAGGTCCTTCACATGTTTTTACTGGTTCAGACTTTGATGCGTATGGTTGCTTATATTCTTGTTCTTTGATATCAAGACTTGCAAGATCATCTTTTAGATCTGATAGTTTCCTATTAGTCTTTAAGCCATCATTGAATTTAACATGAATTGATTCAACTAAAGCAGTTCTAGAATTAAAAACTCTAAACGGTTTTGAAGTTTCTGAATATCCAATGAAGATAGCTTTGACCACTTTGGAATCAAACATACCAAGTTGTTCCTTAGTGTTCTAAATAAAGCACTCACATCCAAAATCATAGAAGTAAGATATGTTGGGTTTTCTACCCTTCCACAATTCATAAGGAGTTTTCTTTAGAAATGGTCTAACCACAATTCTGTTTTGTACATAGCAAGCATTATTTACTGCCTATGCTCAGAAGTACTTAGGAAGATTGTTTTCATTGAACATTCTCATCTCTATTGTTTATCTATTCTTTTTCTTCTCTACTCTTCTATTCTCTATATGAAGACGATTGATGAAGACTTCTATTGAAGAGTCGATGGTGGACCTTATTCCTTACGTATGGACCGTGTGAAGTGACATCTGATAATGAGGTTTAGTTAACTGTTCCAGTTGAGTAGCCATATTTGTCTTGGTCACTATGTTACTAGCAGTCGGAGAGTGACATACAGGTCTCGAGAACCATATTAGTGATTTCTATAGTGCGACTGACGATCTCAGGTTGCATGATGATTACGTTTGCCCGAGCTGACTAGAGGTATTGGTATTCACCTTATGCCATATATACATATAGACAATGTATTCGAGAGTGGCGTTCGGTAAAGTCTAGCGGATTAGCATTTTTCTGTTTTGGGTTAGTCCCACCTTGTACACCCTGATACATAGTTAGGTTTTCGCACATATGTTTTTATGTGTTGGCTCATTTGTTTATCTTTAGTATGTGCAACACCTCAATTTATTATGAGTTTAATTTTTACGCACTGACGGTGTAAAGTTTTTTACACTATCAACCAATCACCAATCATGATATAGATGACTTTTAAGGTAGTTATGATAGGAGTCAAACAAATGTGCTGACGTGACAATTTATGATTGGATGTCTGTGTAAAAAAGTTTTACACTGTCGGTGTATAGAAATTAAACTCATTTATTATAATGATCATGGAAAAATAAGTTCTAGTATTAATACAGTCATAGTAGTATATTATTCCCCTGCATCTGCATTTTATTTAAATAATGTATGCGCTCTGATATTTTTTTGATATGGTATTTTATCTCGGAAAAAAAATTCACTAATATCTCAAAAGGGCAAAATCAACTAAATAACAAAAATAATAAAGTCTACCGGTCGAGGGCGTTACACATAACACATTATTCACATGCATAAATATGGCTTAACAAAACACAATTCTCCACTTTTATTTTGATGAATGCTTCATATACATAGATAGGTCCTTCATACAAATCCATAGCATATATGTGGTTTGCAAGAAGGATTCACACAAAAGAGCGAGTGAGGTCATGGAGAACAAAAGTTCTTTGAGACGTAATTGCGGTAAATGACATAAGTGCAGAAGAAAGAGTACCATAGCCAAATCTATTTGCTGCATGCAATTTTTTTTTGACTTCTCTTAACAAAATTTCCTCAAATATTTTTCAAAACATTAATCATGCCTTTACTAGTTAGGGAGACCCATATATACAAATCAAACTTCAAAATAAAATTATATTTTTCACTGAGTCAAGCTTAAGTGTTAAAACTAATAAAAATAAAATTAGCATACAATTAGAGACTACTACAGATGCATTGTCAATCAAATAACTTCGACCTTACCACTTAATATAAATGGTGACTAAGAAACACATGCCTTTGTTCCACACATGCTGAGAATGCTTGATATCTCAGGTAAGTCTCCCAATATATTCAAGAAAGTAAACTAAACTTTCGTGAGTCTATAACACTACAAATGCTGAGAATGCTTGATATCTCGGGTATGTCTCCCAATATATTCAAGAAAGTAAACTAAACTTTCTTGGGTCCATAACACCACAAACAACATTCCTCAAGTCATGGAAATAGTCAAATTTATATCGCTAACATAATTCTTTTGCTCTTGCAAATATGTTTCTCACCCTTGTCAGTTGATGCAACAAAGTGTTGCTGCCTTTCTATACATCACTACTCATTAACCTATATATGTATCCAATAATGTGTTTTTAAACTATCAAACTTGTTCAATGCTTGGCCCACTCATGTACTGAACAAGAGAACTAAAATCATCCCAAATGAAAATTTCAACATTTCCCCATAAAACAATTTAGATTAAAGATTCTACATATTTCTTCATAGTTTGGAAGATAGCAATGGAAAAAAAAAAAGACATCATAATTAAAGTTAAATACCAATAAAAGTCAGTTTATTGCCATGATATCACCAAGTATACATACATTGGTAAGCCTTATCAAAGTCTGGTCGTAGCATGCATAATTGCCCTTCCTAGTCTTTCTTAATGAGATAAATAGGTAACATATGTGGACTTACATAATACAGGCCATCCCACTGTCCTAGGTAGCTAGATTGATCGATAAGGGAGTTATGCTTTCTACATACTTATGAATGGAGAAAATATAACGAGGACAAATTTGAAATTGGTGCATTGGTTGAGCAATAGAGTTATATAAAACCAATGGATGACTAAAAGATCCTCCAAGAAATTCAGCACCATCATCCCAAATAGCATATACTCGAACACCTAAATCAAGTGGCTCAATGTTGTACTTTTTTGTCCAATTGTCATGTTTCAAAGTCCAAATTTCAATCCGACAAAAGTCACTAAGATAGTCATATGCAACATAAGCAATGGAATCGTCATTAGCCTCAACAATTAAACCACTACAAGTTGTTGCCACGGGTGGGGTGTTGAGTTTACAAAATTGATTGTAGCGAAAGTCAAAACAAAGGATGTATTTGTAGTCCCAAGACAACCAGTGATAAACCCCATTAGCAAGAGCAGTGTCATAAAAAGGGCAATGATCCAAAGTATCTATAAGACCATTAATATCATTAGCATAAACATCATGGATAACAGTCCAGAAATTGGAACTAAGATTGTATACCTCTGCTGAATGAGGAAGAAGCTCAGTCTCATCATTGAACATGAGGTAAAGGTTGATGACCTTGAAATTATTCAAGGTGTTGGAATCAACACCAAAACCACTATAGATATAATATTTGATGCTGGAGGGTTTGTTAGGAGGTGGGGGAACTACCTTGGCCCCTCTTGTGGCTGGATTCCACAAAATCATTTGAGAAATCCGATCATTGTTTCTGAAGAATCCCTCTATACAGAAAAAACCATTGGAATGACTGTATGACATAATGTGCACCAAGGAATTAGAGTTGTCAAGACAAGGAAATGGGTACTGTTGATCTTGAACCTCAAAGTGAGGTGGCTCATTGGACGAGAGAAGTCTTATGCGGGGTATCAAAGTGTCGGTGCTTTCAAAGATCATGAGATGCCTGTTGGATCCATGCATCTGTCTTCGCATGTGTCTATTCACAAAGCTGTGGATTTTAAAGAGGGAATTCCAGGATCGTTGAACGCTTTTAAATCGTATCAATGATTTCACCGGCAGCCTCTCCAACACATCTCTCTCCAAATCTTCTGTCAAAGTCACCACCATTTTTGATTCAATCCAATTGAATTTGGTGAGTTTTCTTTGTTTTCCCCACTAAATCTAAATCTTCTGTCGGACTCACCACTAAATCATGGTTTTTATAATAATTTGTTGAACACCACGACACTAGGACAGGTAGCCTCATAACTCTACTTGATTTGATTCTTTATCATTTATTATTAGTCGTAAATAAAGAAGTAATAACTAATATTTTATGTTGTTAGAAATTATTTTTTAGCAGTTCAATTAAAGAAGAAATAAATGATAATTTAATATTTTAGTATAAATTTTAATTATTATTTTGGTTATATAATACTTTTCTAACTTTTTAAGATATGTTGAAAGATCATGTTAGCATAAAATAGATAAATAATATTTTAAAAAGTACAACTTCTGTGAACATTGCTATTCTTTATATTTCCCTTCATCATCATATATTTCCACAACTTCCACACCACTTTAAGGCCCTACGCATCCAACCCACCATCCTCTCTGGCACTCCAGCGCCTGGATGCTAAATTTGCCTGCCTGGGCACTTTAGCCACCCCTTTATTGCGTCACTTGCCTTGCACAATCATGCCAAAACACAAATGAGTTGTCAAAAATCAATGAAAAACGAAATTAAATATGATAAGATACGTTCTAAACTTTATTCAAAAACATTGCCAAAGAACTAGCAAATAAGTTAAGAAAACAGGAAAAACTCTCACGATTATGCTCAAAATTAAACACAATGTTGGCTAACAACAATTACTATTTTTTAATAAAATTATGGCTTAATAGCATTTTTTGTCCCCTCAGGTATCACGATTATGCAATTTTAGCCCTTCAGGTTCTAATTGCGACAATTGGGTCCTCTAGTATAATAATTGTGCAATTTTGGACCCTCAGGTTTCAATTGCGTAAATTGGATCCCCAGGTATCACGGTTGTATAATTTTGGTCCCCTAAATATCACGATTGTGCAATTTATAACGTTAATAGTCTACGAAGCACATGTGGGACTAATTTAACACTTAGTAGGCCAGCTTGTCAGCTTATGTGTCATTCCTATGTGGCACTTAGTGATATGCATTTGATCATTAAAGTGTGTGAGATGTCAATGATACCACATAAGAATGCCTCGTAAGATGCCAAGTTGATCTCACTATGTCAAATCAGTCACACGTGGGCCACGTACACTACTGGCATTAAAAATTGCACCGTAATGATATTTGGGGGATCAAAATTGCACAATCGTGATATTTGAAGGACCCAATTGATGCAATTGAAACCTGAGGGACCAAAATTGCACAATCATAATACTTGGGGGACCCAATTGGCGCAATTAAAACCAGAGGGACTAAAATTACACAATCTTAATAACTAGGGAATCAAAAGTGCGATTAAGTGCTTGTTTGGGAATGCTGGATTTTTCCCACTTCAGCTGTTTTTTGGCTAAAAAGCGGTTTCATACATAATCTATCATGTTTGGCAATTAGCTTAAATATATAAAAAAGCTTTTTTTGGGGGAAAAAAGCTATTTTATGCCATCTAATTTGTTTTAGCTTAAGATTGTTATGATTTGATTATTTCTTATTCTCAAAACTCTCTTCCCTATTTGCCCCTACAAAACTAACTTCCAAATAAATATTATTAAATTATACAAATAACTTCATACCCTTTTTCGTAATTTACTATGTAAAAAGCGATTTTTTTAGACCATCCAAACGAAAAAGATTATCTTGAAATCGCTTTTCAGCAAACAGACCCAAACAAAAATATATTCTGATTATAATCGATTATCACAATAATCGATTATTCATAAATCGATTATCAGCATAATCTTTTTTTTCAGCTTTCCCAAACACACCCTAAGCCTAAAATTATAAGTTTTAGTAAATTACATAACATAAGGTCGGGTTGGGCTAACTTGAAGTGTGACTCAAATTATATATCTAGTCTAATTACAATCTAACCCAGAAGGTACAAACCGGGTTAAAGAATCTAAAATCAACATGTTTGTCCATCAATATAAACTGTTCAAGATGGATGAACATGATACAATAGATCAAATGTTTGGACGGAAACATATAAGGTGACTGGAATCTCTGAACCAAGAGACTTGGGCAAGTTGAAGCAAAACGAGCTTCTTAATTCTTTTAAGACTCATGAGTTGGAACTGGAAGAAGAAGACTTTCCAAATAAAAACAAATCTATTGCCTTGGCAATGTCTTAAAAAAGCCATTATGATTCCTCCTTCAAGAACGTTAAAACAACTTAATTATCAGATGATGGTGATAGTTCTGATAAAGAAGACACGAAAAGAGAAGATGAAATCTCCTTCATCACTCTAAGAATAAGAAAGCTGTGGAACAAACGAGGGAAGTCCAAAATGGAGTTTTTTCCGAAGAGGAAGATGATCAAAGGAGATAGTAGTAAATGCCAAGATAACAATCAGCTGATATGCTATGAATGTAGAAAGCATTGGCTCAACAGAGCTGAATGCCTGTGGTTGAAGAAAACTCCCAAAAAGTTTAGAAATTTAATAATCCGTTGGTTTATCCTATTTTATCTATTATTTTAGAGTGGATTTTAATAAATAAGTTGAGGTGAATATTTGATTTTATCCGAATTTGACTTTATTAGTCTATTTTAGTGTTTAGATTTAATTTTCTATTTTATCACTTTTATTTTGATTTTAATTAGTATTTCTTTATATTTTGTATTTTGTGTTTTTAAGAAGGTTTCAAGAATGAAGATGAAGAAGGATTGCAATTAAATTGAAGCTTGCAATTGATTTTGAAAGAAAAGAATTGAAGCTACACAACCTTTGTCAAATTTCAATTATTATTGGAACTTCACGTACAAATTACAAAGGCAATATTTCTTTTTGGATTGAACTTGGACTTGTAGTGGGGTCCACTACTAATTGTTAGATTCAAATTGAATCACGAAAAAGAAAAGTTCCGTAACTTTAGCAATTATATTGCAAAAAGGATTTAGCATCAGCTTGGGATAAGAAGAGTTCAAATAGCCTCAGATATATACATCAATACACTTGTAATGGCTGAATGCTTACTTTACTGTAGCTTGACGTGTCAGCCTGTTGTTTTTTGAGGAATTTATTTTTAAAAAATAAAATGGAGGTTTAGGGTAGGTTGGTGACAGTGATAATGGTTATATAGGTGTGGGGTGGTGATTACCATGCTCGGTGTACCTGATTTCTGTTTTGTGTAGGCAGCAGGGAGGGTGGTTGATTGTGTGTAGCCAACTCCCTTTTTCCCCGTTGGAGTGGGTATGCCATGTTATATCCACGGTGGGAAAGATGTTTTAGGGGAGTGGCTATTTTTGATTAAGTTTATTTAGATACACGAAATTGTCATGATTATATTATACTTGTGATAAGAAACAATGTTTATTTTTGGTTATTTACTGATTTTGTGATTAATCGGTAATATGTCTGAGTTTGTTATTGTTGCCATGTGGAATATTCTTTTCATTAGGCTTTTACTCCTTCCGAACCTATATATAAGCAAAAAAAATCAACTTCACAAATATTAAAAAAAATTAGTTATATTAGTTTAATTGTTTTGATTTGTGTAAAAAATAAGTTATAGTTACTAAATTATCCTTTTTTGAGAGTGCATAATATTCTTGGAAGTTATGTCTTGAGAGTATATAATGCTCTTGAAAAAATAAAAAAATAATTAATTAAAGGATATTTTTGAAATACTGATATTAAATATGATTGATTTGATTGACTTTTGTTAATATTTGAGTCTAAAAAATTTAAATATTTTTTTGTTTATATATAAATGAAGAGGGAGTATTTTGTAAGCCTTTATGCGCCAAATATTTGTACAATTTTTTAATTAATATGAATGTCACTATTGTGTGTAGGTGACCTTTTTTGTTATTTGACTTAATATGACATCTGCCTTATTATAAAGGGCAGCTTCCTGACACTTAACATCCTAATTAGTATTTGATAGTTGTTTTCTGTCAGGGAATGTCACCACGTTACGTTAGTTTCTTCTCTTGCAAGTAATGGATTGATGTATAGCTTACCTACTTCTTTTGGGTCAAGTCCTAATGATGTCATTGTCTTCCATTCTAATGTGATTGTTGAAGCTAAGTTCATTGCTTTGTAGCTTAGGCTACTCCTGCCATACGCATGTATTAGAATTAGTTTTTCTATAAATAAATGGGCGAACAGTTGGAGTTTAGAAACGGACGAGTGCTGTCTACATTGCTATTGTTTTTCCCTCAACAGCTTCTCACTACAAAACAAGTGTTCAGGTGAAGGAGATTTTTTCCAGGTGAGTTGTTATTTATTGGTGGACTTGGTTTTATTAGTTCCATGGTTCTTGGTTAATGTATTTATGATTAGGCTTCTTTTTTATTTGTTATTTTGTTTGTTGGTGGAGTAGCATATATATGAGTGAAGATCCTCTCCCATTTCTTCCTTTCCATTTTCCTTCCATTTAGGAGAGAGATAGATATATTTTTTTTCAATGATTTAATTTCTTTTAAATAAAAAAAAGATTTAAAATATAAATATCTATCTCTCTCCTAAATGGAGATTGCCATTTACCCCCCTAAATAGAGAGGATCTGAACTCATATATATATATATATATATATATATATAAATTTATCAACTAGTTGTGCGACCAAAGCTATGACATCTGAAATTTTTTTTTATAAAAAAAACAGTGTTGCTAAAGAATGCTTTTGGAGAATCTAGTAATTTATTTACTTATTGACTGTGTGGTGTATGTTGTAGAATTAATGATGTCACTAAAATTTTGCTAATTACACTTGATCAATAACAATGATTGTTGCAAATTACACTTGATCGATAAAAATGATTATTGTGGTTGAAGAATTTGGAGGAGACATTTTTTTTTGGTAATTTTTAAGCAACCAAAGTAAGTGGTGTCATAAACAATGGAATGAATATGAGTTTAATTTTTAATTTGGAGTGGAATATTTAATTTTTAATGGTGGTACATTGATGTTTATATATATTTTTTTTGACAAAACATTGATGTTTATATTGTTTGTTATATTTTTATGTAATTTGATATAGTTAGTATTTGTTTTCTTATATTGCTTTTTAGATATGCACAATGAGTAGTATTGAAGGTAAAGAGATAAATGGTGGTAGTTCTGTTGGAAAGCAAGTTAGGCAAAGGAGACTTTCTTTTGTTAGAGAGAAGATAAAAAATCGTTATCAAGAAATTAAATACAGGTCTATGTGAACCATATTTGTTGGATTTTGTATTTATTATATAAATTTATTATATAAATATCATTCGACCTAATTTAATGAATATTGTTATTCATTGGTCAATTTTAATGTAGGTCAATTACTTGATAATGGTCTCCAATCAACATTCCAAAATCAAAGACATTTTTCATGCAGAAGTTTTATCAACCCTTTAAGTTCTATGGAAAATGGTAAGTATCATTTAACATCTTATTATTTGTGTTATTAGTTAGGTTTCTTACTGTTATTAAAAAGTTTTTTTAAACTTTCTTGTGTTAATTATCTTTTGTTTTTCTTATTTATGTAAATTTATTGCAATTTTAATTTATCATCTTCAAATGTTATTTAATTTATTCTTGGATTTATCTTTATTTTTGGATGCCTATAATTTTTTTTCCAATTTTTGTTCAATAATTTAGACTTGGGCTATCTAAAGGGAATTGATTCCTCTCTACATAATATACATGAACGAAACATTCATGCGGAAATTCTTCGTAAAATAAAGAGTTGTGATTTTAGTATTCTTTCAGGTATTCCATTTATTTCTTTGTTATATATTTTTTCGACCGCTAAATATTCAACTTTTTGTTAAACAATATTTCTGTTTATCAATTTAAATGTGTTGTGCAATCCAAACTTTGGAACTTGATTCATGGGCTTGATTCAAGAAGTGGGCATTTTCTTAAAAATATTCGTTCATATAATATCATGTTTGCTTTTACTTCATTAGGAGGTAAAGTTAAATTTGGTGTGAATTCTGGTCATGGACCTCCACAATTTATTCTTGGTGGGCAAAACTATCATCGAATAGGAAGTTTGTTGCCTTGTGATGGTCAAGCTCCGAAATTTGCACAATTATATATATATGACACACAAAATGAAGTCTCAAATTGAATATCTCATTTCAGGTATTTGAATGTCATTTTTCTTTCTATATAAGCATTTTCTATATTAATTTTAATTATTATTTGTTTATTCTATGTATCTATCTAATAAGTGATTATTTTTTACTATTTTTTAATACATAATTTCCATATTATGTTTGTTGTTGAAGCCATGTTATTAGAATTATTTTCTATTTTATCATAATATTAGTTAGCTATGTTTTCAAGAATGCAAAAAATGAAGGAATGTAAAAAATTGTTTCAGGTCTGATACAGAGAATAAAAGATTAGACGTATCGTTGGTGAAAGATTTATTGGAAATGATAGATGAGTTTAATGAATGTGCGAAATCTTTTAGAAGGGTTAGGGATTTTGTTGACGAGGATGAAAATGTTAATGTAACCATGAGATTGTTTCGAAATCGTCCTGTTGATTCCCGTATGTATAATTTGCCAACGGTTGATGAAGTTGTTGCTTTGATTGTTGGTGATTATGATGCTTCTGATTCTGGTAGGGATATTATTTTACGTACTCTCAATGGTCAATTTCAAAGGATTCTGGAGACCCATGTATCATTTATTCCTTTGCAATATCCATTGTTGTTTCCATTTGGGGAACCTGGTTATCAAGAAAATATTCCGCTAACAATGAATAATACTTCTACTTCAAATCGTCCAAGGGTTCAAATGTCTCTTAGAGAGTTTATTGCATTTAGGCTAATGGATAGAAATTTTGAGGAAACTACATTGTTGAAAAGTAAAAGGTTATTTCAGCAATTTGTTGTTGATGCTTATTTAATGCTTGAGGCACAAAGATTGACATTTATTAGGCGTAATCAAAATATTATAAGGTGTGATTTTTTGAAAGGCATTGAAGAAGCTGTTGATAGAGGTGATGTAGAAGCTACCTCTATTGGGAAACGAGTAGTTCTATCGTCGTTTACTGGTGGTCGACGATACATGTTTAACAATTGTCAAGATGCTATGGCAATATGTAAAAGATTTGGATATCCAGATTTATTTCTAACTTTCACATGTAATCCAAGGTGGAGTGAAATACATCAGTTTGTTAGGAGAATGGGCTTGCTGCATCTAATCGCCCTAATATTGCATGTAGAGTATTTCATATGAAATTGGAACAGTTAATGATTGATTTTAGGAAAGGAGATTTCTTTGGAAAAGTTGTTGCAGGTTTTAATTCTAGCTAACCTATACAATTCTTTTTATTTTGGATTTCTCTGAGATGTTAATCGTAATTGTTGAAAATTTACTTATTATTTATAAGTTATTGTTTGTGTTCTTTATGTAGGAATGTATAATATTGAATTCCAAAAAAGAGGTCTGCCACATGCACATATAATATTGTGGTTAGAAAACAAGGATAATTTACAGAGCGTTGATTTTATTGACTCTGTTATATCTGTTGAACTGCCTGATCAACGTAGATTTCCGGAGTTACATAATGTTGTTTCAAATTTCATGCTTCATGGTCCTTGTGGAAATGTAAATCCTAACTCACCTTGCATGAAGGGCGGTAAGTGTTCAAAATACTTTCCAAAAAAGTTTGTTGATGAAACATCATTTGATGATGATGGTTACCCAATCTACAAGAGAAGGGATACTGGAATTACTGCTGCAAAGGGTGGCGTTCAATTGGATAATCAATATGTTGTGCCTTATAATCCTAGGTTGTTAATGAGGTATCGGGCCCATATTGATATTGAATATTGCAACAAGTCTGATTGCATTAAATATTTATTTAAATATGTTAATAAGGGTCCTGATCGTGTCACGGTTGCCGTCACTGCTGGTGTTTCTAATTTGCCTCAGACTAAAATGATTGATGAGATCAATGAGTACTATGATTGTCGTTATTTGTCTCCATGTGAGTCTTTTTGGAGACTGTTTGCTTTTGATATTGATCATAGATGGCCTCCGGTTCAACGATTGATGTTCCACCTTCCCAAAGAACAGGTTATAGTATTCAATGACAATGATAATATTGATGATGTCTTTGAGAGGAGTAAAGACAATAAAACAATGTTCCATGCTTGGATGGAGGCTAATTCTAAATATAGTGATGGTCGAAATTTAACTTATTCAGAATTTCCATCCAAGTTTGTTTATTTTCCACAAAATAAGGAATGGCGCCCTAGGAAGAAAGGTCAAATGATTGGTCGGTTGAACTTTGTTCCTCCAGGTTCAGATGAAGGATATTACATGAGGTTGCTACTTAATATTCAGAAAGGTGTGACCAGTTATGATAGTTTGAAAACTATTAATAACCATACATATGATACCTTTCAAGGTGCTTGCTCTGTTTTAGGTTTATTATCTGATGATAAAGAGTTTGTTGACGGCTTGCGTGAGGTTTCATCTTTGGCTTCAGGATTATATATAAGGAGGCTTTTTGTTACCTTATTATTATCTAATAGCATGAATAATCCAACTCATGTATGGGAAGAGACATGGGAGCTTTTAGCAGATGGGATACTATCAGATAGACGACAAAAATTACAATATCCAGGTATTTTTTCTATTAGCCATGGAACAAGTTTTTCAATGTTTATTTCCATTGAACAGTTTATTACTTTTTTTTTTTTTGATATTTTAATCCATATATGATACTTTTATGTATGTATGTATATGTAGGATTTTAAGTTTGAGTGAAGATCAATTGAAAATGATGTGTTTAGTGGAAATTGAAAAGTTGTTGCGTATGAATGGGAAGTCTTTAAAAGATTTTTCTCCTATGCCTTATCCGGACAATGAAGAGTTACCTGATTTGAGCAACATGTATATTATTCGAGAGCTTGATTATGATAGAGATGAAATGGTTGATAAGCATGTTAAATGCTTGGGTGAATTGAATTTTGGCCAAAGACTAATATATGATGAAATTGTTGCTGTTGTGTTAAGTGAGGATGGTGGTTTCTATTTTGTTGATGGTTATGGAGGTACTGGCAAAACTTTCTTGTGGAAAACGTTGTCTTTCAAATTTCGTTCTGAAGGTAAAATTGTTCTTAATGTTGCTTCTAGCGGTATTGCTGCACTTCTATTGCCTGGTGGGAGGACTGCTCATTCACTATTTTCTATCCCTTTGGTGTTGACTGAGGACTCATGTTGTAGTATTAACCAAAATAGTTTTAAAACAGACTTACTTCGCCAAGCAAGTTTAATAATTTGGTATGAAGCTCCTATGGTCAACAAATATGCTTTTGAGGCCTTTGATAGAACTTTGAAAGATATAATGAGAGTTGTTTGTGTGGATTATTCATCTAAACCGTTTGGTGGGAAGGTTGTTGTTCTTGGTGGTGATTTTAGACAAATCTTACCTGTAATTCCTAAAGCAAGAAGGGCTGATATTGTTATGGCAACTATTAATTCATCTGTACTATGGAAACATTGTAAGGTCTTGAAATTAACAGAAAATATGAGGTTGCGAGATAAATCAAATGTTGTTGATGTACAAAAAACTACAGAGTTTGCAAAATGGATTCTTGATATTGGTGATGGGAAGTTGGGAGTTGATAATTGTGGTGAAGCAGAGATTGACATCCCACAAGACCTGTTGATTTCAGATTCTTTGGATCACATTGCGAGCATTGTTTCTTCTACCTATCCTAACTTGATGGAAAATATCAATGTTTACAAGTTTTTTGAAGATAGAGCAATATTAGTCCCAACTTTAGAAATTGTAGACAAGGTCAATAACTATGTTTTAGCATTACTACCTGGTGAGGAGAAGCAATATCTTAGTGCAGATTGTGTTTCTAAGATTGAGGACACTAATGGCATTAATTCTGAATGGTTAACAGCTGAGTTTCTTAACCAAATAAATTGTTCTGGTCTCCCTAATCACAAGATAGTATTGAAAATAGGTGTTCCTGTCATGTTAATGAGGAACATTGATCAATCTTCCGGGTTGTGTAATGGAACGAGATTAATTGTCACTGAGTTAGGTTCAAATGTTATTGGTGCTAATGTTGTTACTGGGACTCATGTTGGGGACAAAGTCTATATTCCTAGGATGAACTTGGTTCCTTCGGATCATGGAATTCCTTTTCGATTTCTGTAACACCCCGAAAATCCTGTATCTGTGAATAATCAATTTTATTTGCTTAAATTAGTTTATTTATTTTATTGGGTGAGTTATCATAGTTTATACAATTTTGCAAGGCAAAAATATTATGCTATTTTTATTATTATTATTTGTTTAGAAAAATATAATTTAAGTAATATGGTTGAAGGAAATTATTTTCCAAATTTAATCTATTTGATTTTAGATTTGAAAATAAAATGGTTTGGATTTAATCAAAAAAAATTTATTTTGGATTATTGATTCCCTAAGTTGATAAATTTAATCATCAATCTCTATCTTATTTCAAAATTTGAAAATTTAGATTTGTTTCTCTTTGCTTTTAGATTAAAGGGCTAAAATTTATTTCTTTTTTTGACTTAATCTCAACTACTCAATTTTCACCTATAACTACAAAAAAGAAAAAAAAGACCCAGCACCCCACCCCCACCGTCTCTCTCTCTCTCTCTCTCTCTCTCTCTCTCTCTTTTTCTCTTTCCTTTCTTCCCTTTCTTTCTTTCTTTCTTCTTCCTCTGAACGACGTCTCTCTCTCTCTAAACTTTCTCTCCTTCTCTCTTCATTTCCGGCCAACTCCGGCCACCTCTCCCAAAACCAAAATCATAGAAATGTTCCCTATCTTCTCCTCTACAAAATTCTAACCGAACAATTTTCCAAACGGAGAAAGTTGACGACAGGGCCACCGCCACTGTTTGGGCGTTTTCCGGCCACCGTCCGGCCACTTTTCACCAAACCAACCTTGTAACTTTACTCTCCTCACCTTCCTCTACATATCTAGCTCAACATTTTTGCAAATGAACAACGTTGACGGCGGAGCCACCATAGAACCGCCACTGTTTTTGGGGTTTTCCGGCCATCGTTTGGCCTCCCTTTCCAGAAATGAACCAACCACGTGGAAGGCGGCATCTTCCTCCACGTTTTGGACCAAGCACCGCCACTGCCACCGTCGGAGCCGCCGTGCGCCGCCACTGTGCGCCACCGCCGGGACTGCCGGAGCCGCTTTTTCTTCCTCCTCGGTAAAAATCCTTCATTCCTTTCTCTTGGCTTTTGATTTCATGAGGAACCCTAACCCTAATTCCCCAATTCAAAACCCTAGCATTTTAATTTCATGCTTTAAATGAGAAATTGATTATGTTTTTATGCAATTGGTTATATCAATTTCAAGTTCTCTATGTCAATTGTTCAAATCCCCCTTTGAATTCGGATTTCCCCAATTACACTAAATCCCTAAATCTTTATCTTACACTAATCATGAAAATAATTCTGTTTTAGTGCAATTAGGATAGTTAATTAATGATTCCCTAAGTTAATTTCATATTTCCGTGACCAAATTGGTTTTTCACAAATTGATTTTATTGGAAAAGTAATTCTGTTGGACTAAGTAAAATATTTAAATCCATTAGATTATGTTTTTAAATGATAATTAGTTAATTGATATGTTGTTTGGATGCTGAATGTGCTTGGATGTTATCTCTTGGTTTTTGGTTGTGGCTGTGCTTACTTGGGGGAGCTGGATATGCATTCTTGGAGTTGTTGTGGAGTTGTGACGTCAATGCCACCTTCAGCCACCTCTTGGATTTGATGCTTGGAGTTGCTCATCAAAGAGACTTCATTTAAGGTAAGGGGATAAACCTGAGGAACTCCATTTCCGACAGCTATGTGCTGCATCGGTGTTTGTACTGTAATTAAATATTCTGTATCTGATTGTTAGTTGATTGTTTGGTTTACTGCTGTTGATTTGAGTATGCATGATATAACTGCTGACATATTTGAATACATGCTATAATTGTTGAATAATTATATGGATGTATCGTGTGCCCTGCTGTGGGATTTAAGGCGTTAGAGGACCTAATTTTGATTAGGATCCGACATCGTGTAACTTAAAAACTTTAAAAGTCTGAAATGTTAAATTCAGGAAATAAATATGTTTTATTGTTTCTCAGTTTAATAAATAAATGAATTATCTCTCTTGAAATAAAATATAATGAACAGTTGCTTTTAAGGAAAATCAACTTAAAAGAGCAAAAGTTGTGAAAATGTGGTTTTTAATAACGAAAAACGATGTTTTTAAATTAAATAGGGCTTTAGAGACCTTTATTAGTTTTTAAATTAATAAAGTTAATCGTTTGAGGAAAAGCGCTTGAGAAACGTGATTTTCAAAATTTATTGGTTTTATCCAAGGAAAAAGGTTTTTACAAGCTTTGTTTTAAGGTTTGTGTTTTACCAAAAAACAATGAAAGAAAAAGAAATAGTCTGTGGACTATATTTTGTTTTATAGAAAACCGATCCCGATGACTTTGTGTAAGTATCAGAGATTTGGGTTTTTGATTTCCGAGTTTTCAAGAAAAGTGGCTTTAAAGCTTAGAAACTAGAAGTCGAGACGTCGGGGTTCTAGGGTTCTGCAGAACACGTGGATCAAGGATCTGTGTTAGTTTGTAGTCCGGTCGGCTTAGGGACGATCTTTGTGGTCCTGTAAGCTTGAGGATGTTTTTATGATCTTGAATCCAACGTTCTAGACTGGTGCATCGGTTAGGGGTGTTTGGGATTTGAGTTGTTTTTGGACTAGATGTCCTGTTTTGAGAAAAATGTTTTTGAGGCTTAAAGAGTCTAAGACATTATGGTGGTTGTTAGCGTTGATGCTACAACGAGGAAATATTGATGCGACAAAGATCAATTATCGGAAACTAGATAGTTTTCTCATGCATTTTGTGTGTTGGGCAGACGTGCCGTGAAACGGGGGACCTTGATAGGCAAGGAGAACTTGAGATGACTTAATGTCATTATGTAACATTGTGCCTTGATGGACAATGATGTCATATGTGCCAGGGAGAGCGTATTGTGCCCAGTGAAGAGGACAATATAGTATGACTTATACATCGTGAGTACCACTGACATGCGCGTCCATGTATTATTTCCTGGAAGGTTACGTGCTCACGTTTGGCCGAATTTTGATTCTGGCGTTTGTTATTGGATCCTGCGGGGCAATGACGTTGAGTCTGATCAACTCGTATTTATGGTGATGGGGTTTCTGGAAATCTAGAATTGAATATTAGTTGAGATATATGAAAGTGTTCATGCATACGTTTAGAAAATAACGTTGATTGTGGGGTACGAGACCCGTGTGTTTTACTGTTAGTACTTTGATATCTTGTACTAGACTATGCATGATGATACTTGTGAGATATGCTTATATGAATCTACTGTATGTGTTTGAGTATATGGTTGTCGTTTTTGGATTCAAATATTGGTTTCTCACCCTTGCCTGTACATGTTGGACACTCTGTTGTGTTTTTGAATACATGTACAGATGTTTATCAACAGTCCTCTAAATCACTCCGGGACCCTATAGCTTGAGTGCTTGAGGTTGACGACGAAGAGGTGTAGTTTGTTGACGACGAGACCCGGTCTGATTGGTATGAATTATGTTAGGCAGTAAGCTTTATGGTCCATAGAATTCTTTTGTCAGACCAGCTCTTAAGATTTATAAATGTGTAAGTTCAGTCTTTCGAGTGTGTCTATGAGTGTTGTGTATTAAGAGATTCGAAGTATGTATGCCTAATGGCAGAACTTGAATTATTGTCATATATGATGAGTTTCATTTTCTTTCCTCTGATTGTTAAAGCTTTTCTTTTGGTATCAGATTTCCGCAAACACTATAGAGTTATTTTCGAAAAAGTCTTTTGTTAATAAGGGTAACTGGATATTTTGGGTTACAAAAGTGACACCCGAAGAAGAGGGGTGTTACAAGTGGCATCAGAGCTGGTCGATGTCTTTTGGGATCTAGGTTACGGATTCATTGTCTTTTTGCTGTGTTTACTCTGTGTTTTGATTGGACTCTGTGTTTTGATTGGATAGAGGTGATTGGATAGAGGTCAGTATGTGTAAGAACAGTCTATGATGACTTGTTCCTTTTGAAATCCGACCAATTGGATTGATTGGATCTGATGATCCAGATGTGTTCAGGCAGGTTCTTTATATCGTGGGGTGAACTAGGCTTTCGCATCGCAAGGCCAAGGAGTTGTATTCTGTTTCTCAGGCAGACTTCCTGGATCGCGAGGTACTATGATTTTCGCGTCGCGAGCCCGAGGAGCTGTTCTTTGCTCCTCCGGCAGTCTCTCTGGGTCGCGTGGCGAGAATCCGTCTCGCGTCGCGATGCCGAGAGTTGGGATGTTACTACTTGGGCTGACCCTCCGTCTCGCGTCGCGAGGGTACGGTCGCCTGGCGAGTAACTGGTTTTTTGTTCTTCTTTTTATTTCCTTCTTGGAAATAATGTATGTGTATAAGTTATCTGAGTTACTAAGTAAGGTTGGCTTTGAGACAGTTCCTTAGTCAGTTCTAGCAAATAGGTTTGAATATGACCGTTACGTTATGAGTCAAGGATGGTAGACTCTTAGCTAGCAAGTAAGGGAAGACTCCCTTATATGTGAAGGAAGTTCGATCGTTGGGAAAGTTGCCAAAGAAAACGAGTGTACCTTAGACAAGTAGAGGAATACCAAAAGTTTCTGAAGTAGATGCATAGGTGGTTAGTAAGAGACCAAAGGGACGGCAAGATAACGACATGTTTACTAATGGAGTTGAGAGACTGGAATGGAATCCAGGTGGAGCAATGGAAGTGTAGTAAGGACTAAGGCTTGATGATTTGAACAAAATGAAAATTTGTATAGCTGTGTTATGATGATTCGATGTAGAATTAATCATATTGTTTTAAGTTAGCCGATACCCCTGATGAGAGTCCTTGTGTTAAAGGATAAATGACCCTATAATGTTGAAAGAGAGAAAACTTAGGACCCGATAATATTTCAGCGATGATGTCCCTCGAAGTGTGGTATCGCGTGAAGTTTCTTCTGTTAGTATTTTAAGAAAAGATAGGAGCCTCCGCTGTTTGTGGATTTGATGGATAAGACTTTTTGTCTCCATTAGGACAGATCGAGGGTTATGCGTTGTGGGTAGACTTGTGGTCCATGCTGATGATGGTAAGGGGTATGTATAATACCTAAGTATATTTTTTTTTTCGGAGGTTACGATTGATCAGAGACTGAGTGGAAGAAAGAATGGAAGCAAGTCTTTAGTGACGGATTAGTAGTAGAGAGTAATTGACTAACATGTGAAAAAGCTGATGATAAGTTTCTAAAGTTAGTTTTACTTCTCCTGGAGAGTATGATCTTGTTGAATTGTTTCCTTGTCGAAACAAAATGTGACACACGTGTATGCATGTTTTGTTGGGTTCTAATCGGGTTGAGGCCTTGTAAGAACTCATGATCAGTAAATGGTAATTGTATATATGTAACACCTTGTTTATCCTTTTGATATTGTGTCGGACATCTGAATGAGGTGCCTATCGTGTAAGACTTTCGGGAGAATTTTCTGAAAATGATCCAAGTTTGTGTTGCGAAGGATGTGGAGTTTCGATTGATCTAGTTTCTAGATTCAGTCAGACCTCCATCGCTTTGTGAAGAATATCGCCTACAAAGCTAACTGGGTTAGACTACATGAAATGGAGTATTCGTCCATTTCTTAATAAAATTGTCATCGTCGGAGAAGTTCTCGTTTACTCTAGGAGCCACGATGAACATGAGGAAACCCTGTGGCACGTATTGCGGACCCTACTTGAGAAAAGCCATCGTGAAGTTGCTTAAGCGCGAGTTTTGACTTGATGGTAGTGAAAATTCTTAAGGCATGCGATCCTAAACGAGTATTTGTACTCACACTCCTACATAATCCTCAGTGTATTAATTGGTCTGGATATTTTCATATCATTTCATTGAAAGCTTTGTTATGACTATTCCTTGGGTTGTAACACAAACGACTTCTTGATATTGGAAGTTTCTTGATGTCTAATCACCTTTACTTTTGGTAAATGTGATCTAGTCTGATTCTTGGCCAGACTATTCATTTATTGATTCCCTAATCCGTTGGGAGTTTCTTGTGAAAGAAGGAACTTTATTAGAATCATGGTTGTAAATATGTATTAGCTATGCATTTTTACAGTCATGAACCTACTGAAGAATCTTTTTACATACTGGATATTCCTACATTCTTTTCAAAGTGGTAAAGTTCTTCTATATACTTTCTTATGAGAGTGAGATCAACAAAATTTCCTTGTTGGAAATTTCCTTCCTTAATCCTCAAGGATCGAGTAGAGACCGAGTTCAACGGATCACTTTCAACTCGAGTGGACGAGCAAGGAAAACGATTTGATCTTTAGAAGGTTGGTTAGGAGTAAATGTAGTATCTACTACAACAATTCCTTTAATAGGATAAATAAGAAGTGATGAGAGTTTGGTTGGAGTATAGTTATGACTGATAAGATATGAACCTTTAAGATCAATCTCAGTAAGTGAGACAATTATCATAAGTCAAGTATTGATCGGGACAGAATAGTAGTTAGGAGATCAAGGGTAATTATCGATGTCTGTAAGTTAAGATTGATTGTATGAGTTTGGAGAATTGTAGGAAAGTGTCCTTGGTAGTTTTACCTAAGCTGAAGATTTATAGAAAAGAGGAATTCTTGAGTGAAACTAAGTTGTTAGAGAAGTTTAAAATTTATGTACCTTATGTGAATTCTTTTGGTTGTAGTTGCATTAATAGGTGCAATCATGTTTTGTAAGGTTGAGATGCATGATTGTGATGTAGATTGAAGAGGTGGACTATGTCTAAAAGAAAACTAAGACTAGGATTGGATATCTTGGATAGGAATTGATGGATGTGTTGTGATAGGAAGGTGTACCGTAATTTAAAATCGAGATGTAAATAACAATAGTTAAGAATGTGGAATGTGGAAGAAAGACTTCCTAAATGAATTAAAAGTGAAAGAGAAGTTGTTGAGTTTAATTGCGCCTCTCACATGTGAGAGATTAAGGTAAGATATTGAGGAGAAGGAGTATGGATTGAGGAGAAGTGATTTGATTTTTAACGATAAATCGAACGGATAATATGAAGTTTGTTATTAAGTTACAAGTGTTATCTAAGGAAGAAGTACGTACGGGAAGTACATTGGGGAAACCTGAGGACGAAGAGATCTTGCCTAGTTGAGTCACAAAATTTCGGGGACGAAGTTTTTTTTTAATGGGGTGGTATTGTAACACCCCAAAAATCCTGTATCTGTGAATAATCAATTTTATTTGCTTAAATTAGTTTATTTATTTTATTGGGTGCGTTATCATAGTTTAAACACTTTTGCAAGACAAAAATATTATGCTATTGTTATTATTATTATTATTTGTTTAGAAAAATATTATTTAAGTAATTTAAGTAATATGGTTGAAGGAAATTATTTTCCAAATTTAATCTATTTGATTTTAGACTTGAAAATAAAATGGTTTGGATTTAATCAAAAAAATTTTATTTTGGATTATTGATTCCCTAAGTTGATAAATTTAATCATCAATCTCTATCTTATTTCAAAATTTGATAATTTAGATTTGTTTCTCTTTGCTTTTAGATTAAAGGGTCAAGATTTTTTTCTTTTTTTGGCTTAATCTCAACTATTCAATTTTCACTTATAACTACAAAAAAGAAAAAAAAGACCTAGCACCCCACCCCCACCGTCTTTCTCTCTCTCTCTCTCTCTCTCTCTCTCTCTCTCTTTCTCTTTTCTTTCTTCCCTTTCTTTCTTTCTTCTTCCTCTGAACGACGTCTCTCTCTCTCTAAACTTTCTCTCCTTCTCTCTTCATTTCCGGCCAACTCCGGCCACCTTTCCCAAAACCAAAATCATAGAAATGTTCTCTATCTTCTCCTTTACAATTCTAACCGAACAATTTTCCAAACGGAGAAAGTTGACGACGGAGCCACCGCCACTGTTTGGTCGTTTTCCGGCCACCATCCGCCCACTTTTCACCAAACCAACCTTGTAACTTTACTCTCCTCACCTTCCTCTACATTTCTAGCTCAACATTTTTACAAACGAACAACGTTGACGGCGGAGCCACCATAGAAGCGCCACTTTTTTGGGGGTTTTCCGACCATCGTTTGGCCTCCCTTTCCAGAAATGAACCAATCACGTGGAAGGCGGCATCGTCCTCCACGTTTTGGACCAAGCACCGCCACTGCCACCGTCGGAGCCGCCGTGCGCCACCACTGTGCGCCACCGTCGGGTCCGCCGGAGCCGCTCTTTCTTCCTCCTCGGTAAAAATCCTTCATTCCTTTCTCTTGGCTTTTGATTTCATGAGGAACCCTAACCCTAAATCCCCAATTCAAAACCCTAGCATTTTAATTTCATGCTTTAAATGAGAAATTGATTATGTTTTTATGCAATTGGGTATATCAATTTCAAGTTCCCTATGTCAATTGTTCAAATCCCCCTTTGAATTCGGATTTCCCCAATTTCACTAAATCCCTAAATCTTTATCTTACACTAATCATGAAAATAATTCTGTTTTAGTGCAATTAGGATAGTTAATTAATGATTCCCTAAGCTAATTTCATATTTCCGTGACCAAATTGGTTTTTCACAAATTGATTTTATTGGAAAAGTAATTCTGTTGGACTAAGTAAAATATTTAAATCCATTAGATTATGTTTTTAAATGATGATTAGTTAATTGATATGTTGTTTGGATGCTGAATGTGCTTGGATGTTATCTCTTGGTTTTTGGTTGTGGCTGTGCTTACTTGGAGGAGCTGGATATGCATTATTGGAGTTGTTGTGGAGTTGTGACATCAATGCGACCTTCAGCCACCTCTTGGATTTGATGCTTGGAGTTGCTCATCAAAGAGACTTCATTTAAGGTAAGGGAATAAACCTGAGGAACTCCATTTCTGACAGCTATGTGCTGCATCGGTGTTTGTATTATAATTAAATATTCTGTATCTGATTGTTGGTTGATTGTTTGGTTTACTGCTGTTGATTTGAGTATGCATGATATAACTGCTGACATATTTGAATACATGCTATAATTGTTGAATAATTATATGGATGTATCGTGTGCCCTGCTGTGGGATTTAAGGCGTTAGAGGACCTAATTTTGATTAGGATCCGACATCGTGTAACTTAAAAACTTTAAAAGTCTGAAATGTTAAATTGAGGAAATAAATGTATTTTATTTTTTCTCAGTTTAATAAATAAATGAATTATTTCTCTTGAAATAAAATATAATGAACAGTTGCTTTTAAGGAAAATCAACTTACAAGAGCAAAGTTGTGAAAATGTGGTTTTTAATAACGAAAAACGATGTTTTTAAATTAAATAGGGCATTAGAGACCTTTATTAGTTTTTCAATTAATAAAGTTAATCGTTTGAGGAAAAGCGCTTGAGAAACGTGATTTTCAAAATTTATTAGTTTTATCCAAGGAAAAAGGTTTTTACAAGCTTTGTTTTAAGGTTTGTGTTTTACCGAAAAACAACGAAAGAAAAAGAAATAGTCTGTGGACTATGTTTTGTTTTATAGAAAACCGATCCCGATGACTTTGTGTAAGTATCGAAGATTTGGGTTTTTGATTTTCGAGTTTTCAAGAAAAGTGGCTTTAAAGCTTAGAAACTAGAAACCGAGACGTCGGGGTTCTAGGGTTCTGCAGAACACGTGGATCAAGGATCCGTGTTAGTTTGTGGTCCGGTCGGCTTAGGGACGATCTTTGTGGTCCTGTAAGCTTGAGGATGTTTTTATGATCTTGAATCCAACGTTCTAGACTGGTGCATCGGTTAGGGATGTTTGGGATTTGAGTTGTTTTTGGACTAGATGTCGTGTTTTGAGAAAAATGTTTTTGAGGCTTAAAGAGTCTAAGACATTATGGTGGTTGTTAGCGTTGATGCTACAACGAGGAAATATTGATGCGACAAAGATCAATTATCGAAAACTAGATAGTTTTCTCATGCATTTTGTGTGTTGGGCAGACGTGCCGTGAAACGGGGGACCTTGATAGGCAAGGAGAACCTGAGATGACTTAATGTCATTATGTAACATTGTGCCTTGATGGACAATGATGTCATACGTGCCAGGGAGAGCGTATTGTGCCCAGTGAAGAGGACAATATAGTATGACTTATACATCGCGAGTACCACTGACATGCGCGTCCATGTATTATTTCTTGGAAGGTTACGTGCTCACGTTTGGCCGAATTTTGATTCTGGCGTTTGTTATTGGATCCTGCGGGGCAATGACGTTGAGTCTGATCAACTCGTATTTATGGTGATGGGGTTTCCGGAAATCTAGAATTGAATATTAGTTGAGATATATGGAAGTGTTCATGCATACGTTTAGAAAATAACGTTGATTGTGGGGTACGAGACCCTTGTGTTTTACTATTAGTACTTTGATATCTTGTACTAGACTATGCATGATGATACTTGTGAGATATGCTTATATGAATCTGCTGTATGTGTTTGAGTATATGGTTGTCGTTTTTTGGATTCAAATATTGGTTTCTCACCCTTGCCTGTACATGTTGGACACTCTGTTGTGTTTTTGGATACATGTACAGATGTTTATCAACAGTCCTCTAAATCACTCCGGGACCCTATAGCTTGAGTGCTTGAGGTTGACGACGAAGAGGTGTAGTTTGTTGACGACGAGACCCGGTCTCATTGGTATGAATTATGTTAGGCAGTAAGCTTTATTGTCCATAGAATTCTTTTGTCAGACCGGCTCTTAAGATTTATAAATGTGTAAGTTCAGTCTTCCGACTGTGTCTATGAGTGTTGTGTATTGAGAGATTCGAAGTATGTATGCCTAATGGCAGAACTTGAGTTATTGTCATATATGATGAGTTTCATTTTCTTTCCTCTGATTGTTAAAGCTTTTCTTTTGGTATCAGATTTCCGCAAACACTATAGAGTAATTTTCCAAAAAGTCTATTGTTAATAAGGGTAACTGTATATTTTGGGTTACAAAAGTGACACCCGAAGGAGAGGGGTGTTACAATTTCAAAGGCGGCAATTCCCACTTATTTTGAGTTTTGCAATGACTATAAACAAGAGTCAAGGACAAACACTATCCCATGTTGGTTTATATTTGCCTCGTCCAGTGTTTTCTCATGGTCAATTATGTATTGCTGTCTCTAGGGTTAAGAGCAAGAGTGGGTTGAAAATTTTAACATGTGATCATGATGGTGAGGCATGTTCCATTGCTAGGAATGTTGTTTACAAAGAAGTATTCCATAAAATATGATGTACTTTAAATCATATCAACAAATGAATTTTTGTTACCATTACTATGCGCAATTTTTGGAATATTGTCTTTTTATTTATTGTTAATTTAAAGTAATATGATGGGCTCTACCTTTGTCTTTTTATTTGTTAGTAATATTCCTAGCTTCTTTAGTTATTCTTTATTCATTTGTGATTTCAATAATTTGAAAATTCCTAATTAAATTTCTACAAATTTACATTAGTATTATTTATTCTCTTAGTTTCTATAACCATCACACAAATGTCAAAATTTTAGTTGGTATATGTATAAAATATTTACAACGGCAACTCATACTACTTTAATCCATATTAAAAAACGTAATATTATTGTTAATATCAATAAAGAATGTATTAAAGTAGTATAAGTTATTAGTGTAAAAAATTTTACACTGTTATGCATTAATACTTTGATATGTGCTCTTATTTTAATAACTTAGAAATAGAAATAAGAATCATTTGAATTTTTCAAAATAATATTGATGTCAGTGTATAAATTCTTTACTTTGATAGTACATATAAATTAAATTCATAAAATATTACAAAAAATATTATTTAAATATATTCCAAAATATAAATAAAAATTATAATTACTAATTTAAGTGCATATTATAATAATTTATTTAGAAATTAAACGCACGGGTAAAAAATACTAGTACCAAAAAAGAGAAGAATGTGCTTGTGCAATGGGTAGGCAGTGAGAGAAAAAGCGCAGGGCAGTTGAATTCAATTTGAATTGAATTAGAGATTGAAAGTTGAAACAGAAAATATAAGACAAATTCAATAGAGATTGCAATTGGGAATAAAGATAAGGGTGTGTCGTTTTTTAGGTAGAGATGAATTCAAGTAATAAAGGAATGCTCATATACAATATAAAAAAGCAGAACCACGCAACAAAAGTGATTATTCACGATTCCGAGGAGACTTCAATTTTTATTTTATTTTTTTTTTTCTTATTTCTTTTCTTTTAGTTATGAACTAAACCCTTTTTCTAAGGTAACGATGTAACCGCGTCATAATGACTTGATTATTTTATTTTAGTTTTTCTTAATTTCTTCTTCTCTTCTAATTGTGTTTTATTTCCGTTCTTAATGCTTCTAATTGTTTGATCACCAGTTAGATGATAGGCTAATCATAATGAGACCGGGAGGAGATTTATGTGTGAAGGGTATTGTGATAAAATCATAGGGTAACTTGAGATCGAGAGGAGATAGGAGCCTTATGCAACTGCTATAGAGAATCATAGATCTTAATAAATTCTTTGATAAATAATCATCATAGAGATATAGTTGATTAGATATCAAAGGGTAAATTTTAGTGTATTATGACCCAGACATTAAAATAAATTAGGATTCTTAGTTGACATTAGAAGTTGATTAAGAGGTTAGGAAGAATTGACATAATTGAACCAAACTAAGTGGGATTAGGATTCCTTGTCTATGAGGAATTTATATTCATAGCGTTAGTGAAATAGGATCCCTAGAGTTTTCTTTATTTGATTATTCATCATTTTATTTTATTTTTCTAATTAATTAATTCAAAAACTCTAAAATACTTATTTTCTTTTAGTGTTTTTTTATTTTCCTTTCAAACTAATTTATTGAAGTCTAAATAGTTGTTGATTTTGCGAAGTGGTACTTGGTCTCCCTACCCTGAGTTTGATACTTGGTTTCTTACCGTTTTATTATTACTTGCTTCGATCTGGTACACCTGCCGGAGCCCATCAAGTTTTTGACGTCGTTGCCAGGGATTGACAATACCAATATCATTAGTAACAAAAGAGACAACTACTTTAGTCTTTTTTATTTTATTTTGTATATATTTGATTTTTTCTTTTGAGTTTGTTTGTGTTAGTTGGATGCAACACATGGACCATTATTACTATTCAAATCATGAATGTCAAATTGATTGGATCGTGCTTGATTGTATCGTTGATAAGCATGTAAAGATATACTCCAGGAAAGAATGGAAATCATATTTGTCATCTTTTCTACCACCACCACACTTTACGCTGAATTCTGATGTACTAGAATTTCTTTGGGAGATAGATGCTCAACTAGTGATCCAGAGCATGGAGCGTAACAAGGCAGAAATAAGTGCCATTATTCAGGGGTTTGAAATGCGAGCTGGGGAATATTTTAAAGAGCTAGCAGCGATACTAAGTGACCAGTTTCAGAAGTTAGAAATGTAAGCTAGAGAATATTCCAAATTGCTAGCAGAAAAGCTACATGAAACTCAAATTGAGGAGAATGTAGTTGCGAGTAATGAAGATGAAATGGTGGTGGAAGATGACTCAAAAATAAAAGACCATGAAATGGCGATCAATGAGGAATTATCTCTCATTAATCCTTTGCAAAGGACAAATGCAAAGAAGATTCATGAGAAAAACACTCATATCACCATGCTTATCAAGGATCCTGGAAATTCTGATTTGGACAAGTACATTGGTTTATATATGCATGCATGGATGCTACAAAGTTGGCTAAAGAAAGTAAGGTTCAAATGCTTCATGGAGCCATAGTTCTCGAGCCTTTGCTCCTACAATCGTCATTCTTTAAGCCATGGGATCCGGTAGGTGCCTCTTATATGATGAGCATCTCTTGATTCTTCTTCCACAAGCAATGGGATCCTGGTGGAAGGTCTTATGTTTTGAGCACACTTTGGCCTTTGTACCACAAGCTATGAGATCCGAGTGGTTTCTAAACCTTTCTCTTCACTTGTTTTATGCTTTGAATAAATGGGTTGCATCATTTTTTTTTTGTTTTTGTGGCTTTGTTCTTGTGTCATTGAGTTGATGTTGATATTATTGGATTAATTGTGTTAAGTCCCATTTGAAAATATGCCATGCCACTTGAAACATCATTCATGTTTATTCTTTTTTTGATGAACTTGAAGCTATGTGAGATTGCAACTAGAGTTAGAAGTTTCATAACTTAAATGCATGATTCATTATAAGTTTGGGGTGTTGGAGTTCTTGGCATAATTGCTTATATTGGAATGGGTTTCTAATGTTTGTCCTAGTGAGTTGTTTTGAGCCTTCAACATTATTTATTCTTGTGAGAATCATTATTGAATTGCATGCTCTTAGGTTTGCTTGAATCTTATCTATTGTCTATGATTGCATGTTGCATGAGCATGATAAAGACATTTTATTGGAATAACTACTGTTGGCCAAAAAGCTTTCCTAATGTAAAATTTTCCATTGTTTGCCCTTTTGAGCTTTAAGCCTATTCTTTGTTTGTCCACTTGAAAGCCTAAACCGAAAAATACCATGTTTTACCAACCCGAAAGGATTTAGTAAGCATTGGATCATTATTGATTTGCTTGGGGACAAGCAAAATTCTCAGTTTGGGGTGGCCTAACTGGAGAATGCAGTTATGTGGAGGAAGAAAGAAAGAAAGGGATTCTGCCTGGGCAAACAAATAAAAAAAAAAATTAAAAAAAATTGAAAAAAATAAATAATAATAATAATAAAATATTTGCCCCGCGAAAATAAATTCGCCTGGAGAATGGTTTGCTCGAAAAGACACTCTCTGAATCGCCTCGCGAAGGGATTGTAGCCCGATGAAAAAAAAAAGAAGTTAAAAAAAAACCAATGTTTTCTTATTCCCTACGGTACTTATCTTTTATTATCCTTTCTTACCTTCCTTACACCTTGGCCTCATTACAACCTTGACAAGTCCTTTTGACTCTTGCATGCATGTGATTATGTGATTGAGATGAAAATTAAACTCATGGAGTGTGTGCTTGATAAGTGACAATTGAGAGAAACAGAAGCCTAGACACTTGAGTGATTGAGTGACTTATTTGCCTTTGTGAGGTTTTGAGTCCCAAGAATTATCATCAATGATGCTAAGCTCTATGATTTTGGACTTTGATTGATGATTGCATGGTTGTGTGACTCTCTCTTCTGACCATCTATAAATTCATCTTACAAGTTAATTGTTTTGATCATAGGATGGCATAATTGAATTGGGTTTTTGTGACTATGGTGTGGCAAGAGTGGGGGCATACATGATTTTTGGTCGATTGATTTTGATGTCAACTCATTTGTTTTTGTGTTAGTCGTGTCTTTTGAATTTTTGTTTGTTTGAGGACAAACAAAGTTTAAGTTTGGGGTATTTTGATAATCCGTTGACTTATCATATTTTATCTATTATTTTAGAGTGGATTTTAATAAATAAGTTGAGTTGAATGCTTGATTTTACCCAAATTTGACTTTGTTTGTCTATTTTAGTGCTTACATTTAATTTTCTATTTGATCACTTTTAATTAGTGTTTCCTTATATTTTGTATTTTGTGTTTTTAGGAAGATATCAAGAATGAAGATGAAGAAGGATTGCAATTAAATTGAAGCTTGCAATTCCTTTTATTTTTTATTTACTTTTTAAGTAAGTTCCCTTTTTTTTTTCTTCTTTGGGAGCGAATGAGTAATAATGTGTTGATTATTTATGGTTTTTTGGTTGAAACAATATTTGGATTACAAGTTTTGGATTTGGTCACTGATAGAGCGAAGTGAAGCGATAATTTTGCATTTTTCTGAATATGTTTTATGGGTGTGACAATTCATTCATAGGTAGGTGCTTAGTTGATTTTTTTTTATCATAGTAGGCGTTTGTATATTTGAGTTTAACAATAATTTAGAAGTAGGGATTACCGCAAATCTCTGCACAGTACTTATTCTTTTGCAGGTTAATTGGAGTTAGGTGTTGAGCTTTTAATGATAGTGCAGCTTGCAGTGGTACGGCCCAGACAGGTACTGCTCCTGCAGACTGCAGTTTGCTAACTCAATATTGTTATTTGATGTCAATGAAAGTTGTGCTCCAAACAGGTAGTCACTGCCTTCTTCCAATTTGATTAGAGTGTCTTTGGATGAGCGTTTGATAAATATGATTTTGGATAAAATTGATTATGTAGAATTGATTTCAGTATAATTGAGTTTGAAGTGAATTGATTTATGTTTGGATATTTTTATTTTGAAAGCAAGTTTGATGTAAAACTCAGTGTAAATTTTTCAATTCAACTCAGAAGCTACAAATTGTAGCTTTTACTAGAATCACGTTTGAAGGCAAAACCAATTTTGTCAGATAGTAACCAAACACCTCTATTTTTATCAAAATCACGTTTGACAGTGACAGAAGTACTTCTGGTGTCTCCAGAAATGAAACCAAACACACTCTTATTAGAATTGGTTTTCTCAGGTTTAACATAGCATCCAGGAGTGCCAGTGGTCCACCTTGTGGCAAAAATTATAGTGCAGCCAAACAACGACATACATTTACGGTGAGGATTTTTTTTAGATTGTTCTAATCTCTTAAGGGTACAAGAAAAAGAGAGGAGAAAAGTGGTACTTCAAATGAATTCAGATTTAAACTATCTTGCCTTCTATCACTAGCAGCACTAACTTTGTTTATGTTTGCAAAATAATTTCATGTACTTCTGCATTCTACACATTCATGGTCTCCAAAAAGGATTCAGTAAGGAACCAATGTAAATCACGTTCATGCATGACAATTTCACAATATCATCCTCAAGAGCATAAGACCACAGTATTTCCTCTCAACCTCAAAATCATGTCTTATATGTGAATAAAAGGCCACTTAAAGATTTCATGTTATAAAACAGGTTAGCATTTCAAATAGCATTTTTGAATGTGAATTCTGGTATATACACCCAATCAGATCCTATGGACCAGAGAGATCTGTTTCAGCAATATATGGTCCTTGAAATGAAAGCAATTATGCCTCATTCCTGCATGTGAAAATGATAGTTGTGCATTTTATATAATTAAAAATTATAGAATTGAATTAGTCAATTTAAAAAACAATAGTAGCTTAGAAAGTACTGGATGATGGGTTGGACTGTGCCTTCTTGTAGGACTAAGTTTGTGGAACCTGAGGCAATTTGGTTGGTGGGAACTATCCATGTTTCTAATGAATCCACAATAGTTGCCTCAAAACAGTTACGTTGCATGCCTACAAGCTATTTGAATTAATGTCTTATATATATAACTTATAATTTTATTTTTTCGTGTCAATTGTGGAATTTGCATATCAAGGCTTTTGATGAACAGAGTAAAATAAATCTGATTTCGTTGCCCAACTTGTGTTTTTGATTTTCATTTTTAAATAACGCTTTCAAACTATGTCCATGGTAAATCATTACCATATTGAAGCAACAACCCTTTCACTGTAGTGTCCCTTATCAATTAATTCTCCTATCAAAAAGCTCACCACCTGCACATAGCTCCATAACAACATGAATTGAATGCTTATCCTCATAAGCACCTTTGAACTCAACAATGCTGGGTTGTCCACTCAAATGCTGCATAATCTGAATCTCCCTCTTTATATCCTCCTTATGAGATTTGCTAACAAGCTTCCTCTTTGAAATGGGCTTGCAAGCATATTGCAAGGCAGTTGAGTTCTCAGTGCAAAAATAAGTCACCCCAAATTGGCCTCTCCGCAATTATAGAAGTGCTTAACATCCTCAAATGGTTTCCCAAGAATTGTGTCGGACCTTTGAACAAGTTTTGGGGGTTGGAGCTGGAACAGTGAGCTTCCAAGGTGCAACATGTTTTTCAGGTAATTCTTGATAAGGGTGATGAGAAGGGGTTGTTTTTGATTGGTTGACAAAGGGTTCATGGGACTTGTGGTTGTGCTGCACATCAGCATGTGTGTGTATGTCTGTCAATACTACATAGATGCATTGGCATTTATTGCTATAAGAATTTTAGGTTCCCATCTTCCCCAAAGGTTCCCCACAAGGACTTCGCCTGTTAACATATCATCATATCACTTCTATGCCCTATAAAATCATTCTCATTTTTTTGTTGGGCTTAGGGGATCGGAGAGTCCTGTTTTTTCGGAACTCATTTCATTTTATTGGGTTATCATGTTGGGATTCTAAAATTGTCTGCTATGTTAGACTTCTTTATTGTTGAGAACTCGAGGTATAACCTCAGTTCCCTTTGTCATTCAAAATTGTGCACAAAACAATATAGTCCGTGCTCTTGGTGAACAGGGCAATTGGCTTAAGAGCTGATAGAGTTTTGCTTAGGAATAAAGCATAGAGGCCAGCATATTGAGTATTATTTTGCTTATATTAGCTCTAAACAAAAATTATGCTTTACACAAATTGACAAATATTGTTTATAAGAGTTTTGTAATCTACCAACTAAGTCATATGTGGTTTAATCATAATTCCTTTTTGTTAATGAGGTGCGGGAACTGTAGATGACTTATAAAACTATAAAAAAAAAATTCTTTGGAATTGGTCCGGATAGGAGTGTGGTTACTGTGGTGTGCTTTGGTTTGGGTTACAGGAAAAAAAAAAGTCATCACAATCACTTGGTTTGGAAGAAGTGGGAAATAGGGAAAGAAATTATGGAAGTCTATGAACACACACACACACACACACACAACAAAACAGAGAGGGATCATTTTAGAACTACCAATAGCATTTGTTCAACAGATGCTCTTTTCTTCCTCCTAAATGGTAGGTGGTTGACTCGAGAAATACCAGCTTCTTCAATTATTCAAGTTAGTTCTGTTTTTGTTCAATGTAGTGCAGTAACAGAAAGAAAAAGCTTGATTGTTTTTTAAATGATATTAAATGAATTTAAAGAATAAGAAAGCTGCAACCCTAGATATAACATGGCATCTGAGCTTTCTTTTTCCTAGCGTATGTGCTGTCAAGTTTCTACTTGAAATTTTCGTATCTTGATTGGGTCAAAACCTTGCCTATGTGCTGTCAAGCTTCTACTTGAAAGTTTCAATTATACAATTAGTTTGTATCAAATCTAATGTTTCCAAGTTAGATTACAGCACATAGCTTATAGAGAATGTTCTAACATCAAAAAATGTACGTTGACATCCTCTATTCTTTTTTCAGTGAATCACTCTTTTTGCCAGCGAATCACTCTATACAATGACAATTTTATGCTTAATCTAAAGGACCTCTTCCATTTATTTAACCCAAAAAAAAAAAAAACTTTTCCATTTGTGTAGACCTATACAAATGAAAGTTCCAGAAAATATGGTTAGAGTTTCATTCATACCCCAATTTGTATTGTTCCATTTGTAATTTCATTCATGCCTCTTTTCATTCATACTCCAAATGATAGTTCCACTGCATTTTCAAGAATTTGTACAGCTGTTGAAGGCTTAAGCTTTGCTAATGCTTTAATGGCTTTGTCTTTCTGCAACCCCAATTTTATAGGTTCTGTTTGCAGGTCATGGTGAGAAAGGTGCATAAGACATTGCCGCAATGGATTTTCGAGGTCATTCGGCTGACAAGTCAAAAATTGGAGGATGGCTAGCAACTGGGCTCATCTTAGGTACTTCTCAATCCATAAAAATTTTAGTCATATTTTCAAGGTTGAACTTCAGGGCTTTTATTTGGCTCCAAAACATATACTTTTTGAATGCAAGTACTGAACTGGCAGAAAAAATGTTTATATTATACACATATTATATACCCAAGTTATTTAACCTTTTTTTCTATTTTTTGGGAAGGCATCTAATGTGAAATGGGGGCTTGAAAATTTAATGCCTGCTGCCAATAAATAGCCTGAGAACTTTAACAAGAAATTAGTTGTATTATAGAATTGTCAGCATGATCCCAACAGCCACACCTTAAACCTGCCTTTGCCTAAACTTTTTGGTGACATGTTGCCTTCATAATCAAATCATACCTTTTCTTCCCATGTTTGACGGTTCTAATTAATCATATTTTGATTCTATATTGTGAGAAATAAATAAGACTATATAGAGAATAGTTAACTTAAGGATTATAGAAGAATGTTACATTACATCATATAAACAATGTGCAATCATTTTGTTTTGGTCTTTTCTTTGAGCACTTATTTTCAGACAGGCTATGGAGAAGTAGTTCTAAGTATTTCCTCTATATCCTTCCTTGATTCAGTTTTCATACTTCTTATGCTTCTGCAAGGTGATTTGTTGCTATCATTTTGTTACTCTCTATAATTTTTATTCATACCAATTTACTAAATGTAGCTTTTATATTTGAAGTCATTGATTTCTTTGTGTTTAGTTGGTTGAATATGCCATTTGAACCCGCCAAGATAGGTTAGGACGAATTTTCTGAAAGCTTTTATTGGCTATTACTACTTGATGCAGCTACGAGTGCACTTGATGCTGAGTCTGAAAAAGTAGTTCAGGATGCACTTGATCGATTTATGGTAGAAAGAACCACAATTGTGATGGCAGACAAGCTCCCCACTATTAAGGGTGCAGATTCAGTAGCAGTAGTTAAGAATGTGGTCATAGCAGAGAAGGTACGCATGGTAGCCTTGCACACAAGTGTTTCATAATCTTAGACCCCTTTGAGCTCATTGCTACTTTCATCTGATTAAAACCAGACGCTTAGGATTTGTTTTTCTCAATGACTAATCAAGTTTGAATACCACTCTCTTTCTCTTTTGTGACATTGTCTACATGTAATACGTAATTTTTTTTCTTGAAATTAAGAGTGACATAAAAGTTGTTCCCTTTGTTCATTCTCTTTTTGATTCAAAAAAAATTCTGAGATATTATATTCATTTGTATCACTTTTTTACATCAAAATCTTGCACAAGAATTGGTTACTATGCAGAACTCGCACACCTGTGAGCTCGTGAAAAGAAATATGATGTGCAAGTATCGAAGTCTTTTAATTCTTACCAAGTTCTCCCTCTTGGGAACTGATTCCTCAATAGGTCTCTCACCCAGTATTTTTCATGAATATAATACATAAAGATTGATACATCCTGATAAATATCTTAATCATTAGCTATAACCAGCAAGCACCAAACAACAGTTGAGGACTTGGGGTTTATATGCTGCATATGAACTATTGAAAAAGAGGTTAAATGAGTGTTCCCCTCTAATACTTCATTATGCTCAGAGCAATTACTAGCCAACCTGATTAAGGAAAACTGAAAAAAGATTGAGGAAAACCAAAATATTGGTGATTTTGGTGTTATAACTTAATGGTGATTTTTTTTTTTTAAATTTTTAATCATGATTTCATGATATATATTATGTTATTTTTTAATTTTAAGTTCAGAAAATTAATTTCTAATCCTGTTTTGATGATATATATATATATATATATATATATATATATATATATATATATATATATATATATATATATAATATTAATTTTAAATTAATAAGTTAATTTTTCATCATGGTTTAATTCTTAAATTTTTTCAGTTTTTAAGAATTATATAAGTGCTTATAAGTTCTTCTGTAGTAATATATCCAAATATCTTAATTTGTATAAAGGTTTTTTAAAGTGTGCATTCAAACGCAAATAGTTTATTGAATTTGAGCACTTATAACATCAGCTTTCATGTGATAAGTGCTTATTGAATAAACACTTGATTAAACTGTTGTTTATTCAAATTCTATCTAAAAATGATATTGGAGAAGGATTGACTTTGATATTTGTTATGATTATAATGAAAAGGTAAATTATATCTTGTGATTATAATTAAAATGAAAGACTCTTATGGACCCGTAACGGGTCTCTTTACTAGTATATATATCAAAATCCACTTAACTCACCATAAAGGTATGGTGTCTATACTATAGCCCCGCATGTTCCTCCTTACGACCCTGCAACAACTATGGATAGTAGAATTTCTCAATTGTTACTCGAGCACGAAATCCTTGACCTTACCTTTTCTAATCATCCTCACAACTTTTTTTTATCACGTTTTGTAAATATTAAGTCATATATATATTTTTTAAATATTAAAAGGGATAAAATAAATATTTTTAAGATTGTTAAATTTTTTGCTTAATATCATTCATAAAAAGCACGATGTAGGATAATAACAGCTTTCCTTTTTCTTCTCGTACCATAATCAACTCCTCGGCCAATCTCATCTTTCAAAGATCAGTTATTCTATATAAATGAATTTGCCAAATTAAAAGCTTTGGTGTCAACTTCCCTTTGTTTTCTGTTTTTTCATGACCCCATCGCTATTCCGATCACGACTCCCTTACTTACAACCAGCAACAAATATGGTTAGTGAATGAGAATCTCGCAACCATTACCATCAACTACAAGATTCTAGACCTTACCTCTCGTGACCAAGCTCTCGTGACCAAGCTATTCTCGGATAAAAGCTTAGCTAACGGTCACAAGTAAAATAAGTTTCATATAAAGGCTTTTATAACAATATAATACTATTCCAGTAAAAAAAAAAAAACAATAATACTACTCAGTAAAAAATAATAATAATACTATTTAATACCAAGCGTAATTCATACTCCCTTCGGATTTATGTATAAGAAAAAAACACTAATTACACATATATTAAGAAAGTTAGTTATGTTAGTTTAATTATCTTGATTTGTTTAAAAAATAAGTTATAATTATTAAATTATCCTTTCTTTGGAAGTTGTTTTTTAGGAATGTATAATGTTCTTAGAAAAATAAAAAGATAATTAATCAAAAGATATTTTTGAAACACTGATATTAAATAGAGTTGAATTGATTGACTTTAACTTATATTTAAATTTAAAAAATTTAAGTACTTTTATATGTAGATCCGGAGGATCACAATCGGAACAAAAGGTGTGAGGATGGACTTTCTTTGGTTAATTATATCATTCATGTACCGTTTTTTTCCGAATTCAGTTTGATATCATTCGTTCTTTCAACTTTCGCATCAATTAATTGGTCGAATATTTTTTTAACTAAATAACACCACTCCTTTTATAATGTGTGCATAATGAACTTATTCTAATAATAATATCGAGTGATGGCATATTTACATATTTCAGGTGGATATAATGATATAGAGTGAATGTCTATTTAAGTCCCTGATAATATTTGAGGTATCATTTTTTATTTCTGATAAAAAAAACACATGGAATAGTCTTAAAAAATGATAAAAAAGGGGACAATTTAGTCCCTCCATTTATTTCCATTACGAACAAGTTAGTAGAGTGTTGATGTGTATCGTTATTATATTAGGTGTTCAGGCCATCCTACATGCATAATAGACCATGAGAATAATTATGCATTGACCCAATTAAGTCTCCTACTATTATTTAAGTAACTCAATTTAATCATTGACAATTTCATCGTGGACATATTAGTCCTTACATGTTACAAGTAACACACTATATGCACTAGATGCATCACACCAGATGCATCAACACGGGTTATATGGACAAGTTTAATGGACGCCTGAACATATTGACAGTATATATCATCGCTCTAACATTATGTTTAGGATGGAGACAAAAGGAGTCCCTCTTTTGTCATTGTCAGAGACTATTCGATAATTTTTTTTTCACAAGAATGAAAAGTGATACCTTAAAGATTATTAGGGACTAAAACGAGCCTATACTCATTGACATACATAGACATATCACATCTAATTATATAAAAATTAATGAATGATATTTATATTAAGCAATTTCTATGGTACCTTAGGATATTTGAGGGTATCGGTACCCTCATAATAATAGGAACCATAAGTCTACTAGAAGGAATTGATAAAAAATATAAAAAACTAGAAAAAATATTAGAACAAATAAATTAGAATATATTACAGGTAATAGAAACTACTTCCAAAATTGCGGAATATACTTATCATAAAACACAAAAAGAACAAACAAAGTATACAGACATATATGAAACATTAAAAACCATAGATAAAGGAAAGGAAATAGAAAATGAAGATGACTTGAAACTTAAGAAAATTCTCTTACAACTAGAAATCCTTTTAGAAGAAGAAAACAATAATAGACCTATTACGAAAGGAGATTTAGAAGAATTATTAAAACTAAAGACATCCGAAACTTTACACCACTTAGAATCCCTAACACCAAGAACAACATGGAGAGGTTAAAAATCGATTATATCGAAACAATAAAGAGATCAAACGACTTAGAAGAGATTCAACAACTTCTGGAACAATTAAAAATAGTTGAAGAAGAACATAATCAAATACAAATTGCAGAACCAATTAATTCAACACTAAATGAAACTGAAGAAGTAGTTCTAAACTATAGCTCCTCTTCAGATGAAACAGATTTCAACGAAATATAAATGCATCATGGAGAAACAAGTAGTAGTATGGTACCAGAAAGAAACAAAAAGAGAAAAGAAATATTTGAAATATGGAAAAACATAAAAAAAGAAACAGCGCATAATAATGGATATATGAAAAGAAACAATAAATGGTCTAAAATTCCAGATGAATTTAAATCAAGATATGAATCTATTAAATCAGGAAATATTCTATATCTTGATTGTGCAAAAAACAAGGAAAAGATACTCTTACAATGGATTAATGAACTTACTCTGCTTATGACAACAGATGACAAATTTAATAGTTTAGATAGAAACTCAATAAAAAGTTTTATATTCTACAAAACTTCAGGAAACGTACAAAATTTTTTAAGTGGAATAAAGGATGACAAATGGCAACAATATATACATAAGACACCAACCAATCAAGACTTTGCAAGACTTATAATGGAAGTAATTTATGAAGAATTCATAGGATTTGCCAGCATGGAACAAAGTGCCGAAGTAAAAAGATATTTACATGAAAGCGCTAAAGTACACTTAAATAAAATGCAAATTTGTGATATGTGTGAAATAGAAAGTTTTATCTGTGAATACCAAAAATACTATTAACAGCTAGATACTGAAACGAAAGAAACGTATAAAGAAATTTTTATTGATAAATTACCTTTTCCCCTTAATCAAAAAATAAAGGCTATCTGGCTAGCTAACCTACTAACTACGGTTAAAACCTTAGGAGGAATTATCCAAGTGATTTTGAAAGAATTAAGAGATCAATGTTTAACTAGAGAAACAATAAGACAATGAAATAGAGGAAGAAATGTAATTTGCTATGATATACCAGAAATAGAGCTACTAGGAAACTACGGATGTAATAACCCAATAAAAAGAAGCAAGTATTATAAGAAAAGGAAACCTAGATTAAGAAAAACCTATCCAAAGAAAAAGGATTATAAAGATACAAAGAAAAAATATTTTAAGAAAAAAAGTACCCCTAAAAAATATTGCCCAAAAGGAAAAAAGGAAATGTGTATGTTAGATATGTAATGAAGGAGGCCATTATGCGAACGAATGTCCTCAGAAAAAAGATAAGGAATTCAAAGAAAATCTAGAACCACTAGAAGATGAATTAAGTACTACTGATGATAGTGTTTATGAATATTCTGAACATGATGAACTATCTTCAGAAGAAACAGAATCCGAATAGTACTTATATCAAAATTATAATAGAAAAAAGTAATAAAGAAACTGAAGCCTACATAGATACAGAAGCAAGTATCTGTTTAGCAACAAAAGCATTGTTTGACAAATGAGAATATCTAGAAAAGCCATTAAAAATACAAATAGTTGATGAATCTATCCACTCTTTATCTTGGGTAGTCAACCGCATAACCTTACAAATACAACATAAACGATTTATGGTACCAACAATCTATCAGCAAGAAACAGAAATAGATGTCATCCTAGGCAATAACTTCTTACGACTCTACGCCCCATTTTGTCAATACTTAGAATATATTACTCTTCGCACCCCGTATATACGGAATATCCAAACCCGTGAAATACTTTTCATACTAATTCTTCATTCCTCTCAATGCACCTATTCTACAAAGCAATCAGAGTTTAGCAAGCTGCAACGTGATGAACTATTTACTATACTTTGTCAAAAATTTCGCTATTTACTACTTAATTTAGAACCAAATATGAGAATTCCGGCTCATATTGAAGACCTATTAGAACAAATATGTAGTGAACACCCACTAAATCCAAACATCAATAATAAAAACACCGAACTAATCACATTAAAATTAAAAGATCCCACTAAAGAAGTAAAATGTAAATCCATGATTTACACTAAACAAGATAGAGATAAATTTGTAGAAGACATTAAGCAAATGATCACAAAAGGATTAATCAGACCATCCAAAAGTAAGCACTCAGCTCCAGCCTTTTATGTAGAAAATATAGTGAAATTAAGCGTGGCAAACGATGAATGGTAATAAATTATAAACAGATAAACGGCGCAATGGAAGGAGATGCATATTTTCTTCCTAGAAAAGATTTAATTATCGAACAAATTAGAAATATGCTCTGGTTTAGTACTTTTGACTGTTTCAGGTTTTTATCAGTTGAAACTAACCGAGGAATCTAAGGCATTAACAGCTTTCAGTTGTCCTCAAGGACAATATGAATGGAATGTACTCTCTATGGGGATGAAGCAATCCCCAGGAATCTTTCAAAGACACATGGATTCAATAATCAAAGAATATAAAGATTTTTGTCTTATTTATATCGATGATATATTAGTCTTTACCAATAAGGACTTAGAAGATCATTATCATAAAGTAACTTTAGTACTTAATAAACTCTTAGAACACGGAGTAGTATTAAGTAAAAAGAAAATAGTTTTAGCTCAAAATAAAATTAATTATTTAGGTCTTGAGATAGAAAAAAGCAAATTAGTAATGTAAAAACATGTGTTAAAAAAACTTAGTAATTTTTCAGTAACCTTAAAAGATAAAATAGAATTAAAAAGGTTTCTTGGACTACTAACCTATATTTCAAATGAAGGTTTTATTAAAGATCTTGCAGCAAAACGCAAAAGACTGCAACAGAAATTAAAGAAAGATGCTCTTTGGTCTTGGACAGAGGAGGATGAAGCCATTATTACTGAATTAAAACACTTATGTCTAAATCTTCCAGAATTATATCATCCCGCAGATGATGATCTAATTATTATCGAAACAGATGCATCACATGAATGTTGGGGAGGTGTTATGAAAGCGAAACCCCCTGGACAAAAGAAAGAATTACTCTGCCGATACATGTCTGGAACATTTACAGATAGTGCAATTAATTATCCTACCCACGAAAAGGAAACTTTAGCACTTATTCGAATGTTGAAAAAACATCGTATTTATGTGCCTGATAAAGAATTTATTATTAGAACCGATTCCACTTATGTGGCAGGCTTTAAAAATTTTAATCATAAAGGCACTTATAAGCAAGGAAGGTTGATCCGATGACAAATGAAATTATCTGAATATAATTATTCAATATCCCATATTAAGGGAGAAAAGAATGTCCTTGCAGATATACTATCCGGAGAATGGAGCGCGGAACCACAGAAATGCTAAAAAGACAAAGAGAGCTCAAGAAGGCACTAAGAGATCAAAAATTGAGAGAATTAGACTTGCTTGAAGCAGATATTAAGGTATTGGATTGACAACTAGAAACTGAAGGTTTCTTAGAGCAAGCAATTCCAGCAGAAATTAAACTGCAAGCACAAAGAGAAGGAAATCAAAAATGGTACGCTATTTTTAACGGACTATTTTCCAGAATTTATGACGAGTGGCACAAAGCAGCCCCCCATTATCAGAAAGTTCCAAGAGTTTTTCATAAATCCTATGCAACAAAGGAAGAAGCAGAAAAAGCTCTAAAGGATTTTCAGGTTGCCAAAGGTAAAGAAGTTTATCTTGAACCAAGAGTTTTTGCAGAAACCACTACTTTAAACCAAGAACCAAGAAAAACTCTTAAAATTCTAGGAAGGATTCCTTCTTCCCTGGACAATTTCCAAATAATTACAAGAAAAGATCATGAACTTCAAATCCAATTTTCGAAAGAAAATTTTTATGAACACCTCAAAAGACTCATCCATTGGATTGAAAAAGAAAAAAGTAATTGCATGTATATGGTTGATCGAAAATTATTCGCCACCAAAGTAGTACTTACACCGGGAGCCCCATCAATTTTAGCGTTCAATTTGTTCCAATTCGGACTAATTGAATGTCTTTATTTAAGTCCTAATCTTGAAGAAATTAACCTATTTTTCTACCACTTCAAAGAAGCAGTCCAAATGTTTCGAAAGAATATTGCTGGAGAAAGAGCTATTTTCTTAAAATTTTACTCAGCTTATCCAGACTTCACCACCAAACAACCAGCTAAGCATTTAGTCTTTATTGGTATCAGCAATAATAATTTTCCTTTAATGGATGAACCTACCGAAGTAGATTATGATGAAGATCAAATTAATAACTTCATCGCTCACCAATTAGCTAGCATATACTCGCAATGTCAAACCATTGGAAAAGAATCATTGATTAAAACTCTGTACAAAGGACCAAATACTTTGCTTCTAAGCAAGACAAGCGGAAAGCCTATCAGAGAGAAAGACTTAACTTTACTAATAAATTTCGAGATGCCCTTCTATGCATTCGAGGGTCTTGCTATGAATTATTGCCCAGCTGTCCTCCAAAAACTATGCTCAATAATTAAAGAAAACGGCAATCATGCATGTGAGAGATGCATAAAGCAAGCCACCTCAGAAGCCATTACTAGCTGTCGGCCACAAGGGAAAGATTTCGAAGACGAAGCAATAATTGGAGAATGATGTAAGCAGTGACGACAGCATGTAAATTATTAGTTTTCTGATGTAAGCACTTACGTGCTTTAGGGTCAATAATGTAAATAGCCAATAATCCCTTAGCTTATAAATAAGCCCTCTTATGCTGAGGCAAAACAGAGTGAATCAGTTGGAGAAAACTCTCACCCAAGCTTCCCCAAGTTGAGAAAAGCTGTTAGTATCCTCTTAGAGGATACTAGGTATATGCAAATACCACCCTGTAACCCTTTCTATCAAATAAATTACTCTTTTACTTATCTTCTTTCACTTTTATTTACTTTGCAACGTTCAATCATCCATACCAAGAACCAATCATGCACTCATTCACAAGGGCACAGTAGATCCATCATATACTCAAAGAACGCGGAAGCAGAAGTGGACCAGAAGAGCACTACCTATTAAACCCAATCAGGTATGACAAAACCCTACACTCTTTCATAAACTAAGTTATTATGAATTCTGAACCTGAGATAATCACAAATAATGATGATATAGAACACCTTCAAATTACTGAAGAAGATGAAAATTATTAAGGAAGTATTCTTATTAACCCTCGTTTATTTAAAAAAATACAAAAAGAAGAATTAGATCTTTCCAAAACTGCAAATATGAAAGGAAAAGAAAGATTAGGAGGAATAATAAAAAGATTTATTCAAAAAGAAAATATCATTTACTATGGTAAAATAATTACAGAAACCCCCATAGACATAATTGAAGCACAAGGTCTCACAAATATACAACTATTAAATCGAAAAAAGATTTCAGAACTAAGACAAAATTTAAAAATAGAAGTACATAGACGAAAAATAGGATATATTCACATAGGCGCTGTACAAATCTTAATTAAGGCAACATTTCAAGAAGGCATAGACTCTACTATAGAATTAATCTTAAATGATGAACGAATAACTGATGTACGTGATAAGATATTAGGAGTAATAGAAGGAAACTTAGCTTATATAAAATTAAAATTTGAAATTTATCCTAATATAGGAATCCCTTTAAGCACCCAGAGATTAGACCAATCATTAACTCTAGAACACAAATTTTTAAGAAAAAAACTTAATGAGACCCGGAGATAAAATATTTTCAGTCACTTACTGTGTATATTATGCCTTAACAAACTCTCATCATAACATCACTTTTAGAAATAATGATAGAATAGATGTTCCTCAACTATTCGAAGATATTGAAAAAATTTATTATCCACGAAAAAATGAAATAACCGAATTAAGAACTTTTTTAAAGAAACCAGAATCGTTAAAAATACCTTATATTCCTAGGCCTATTCAATTAATAGAACCCGAAAGAAGTAAAGATGAGAATATTAATAAATTAATAACCCAAGTTAACGATTTCACTTTATATATAAAGAATAAAATATAGCCAAAATAATTCAAACTTTAATTCAACCCCAAACTCTGGGCCAAAACTGGTATCAGAGCTAGATAATGAAAACTGCTAGCTACATAAAGATAACAATAAATAATTTAAGAAATTATTGCAAAATTTTAAAGGAATTAGATGTAGAAAATCCTAACCCCATAATTAGAGATCAAATAAGACGAGTTGAAACACTATTCAGATTTTTAAACAACGATTAGAAACAATAATATCATGAGAACCTACCTCACTTTAAAACAATGGTTACAAACTAATCGTAAAAAGATAATCTATTGGCAAGAAAATGAACAAATAACTTAACAGGACCATTGGCTCAAAGAAAGCATGTTAGATCATCACTTAAAATTAGAAAGATGGATAAAGAAGAGACTTGTAAAATTAATTGCATGAAGACAATTATTATGTTAAAACAATGGATAAAAGAAATTAACAAAGAAATCAAATATTAGAAACAACAAGAAGTTGGAGATTTTATTGATGACTGTATAATAGAAGGTATAATATATTATAAATTAAAAATGCTGAAAAGAATAAAAAATGAATTAGAAAATTTTGCAGCATGAATCAAACCCAAATAAAAGAAAAAATACAAGTAATAAAATCATAACTTAAAGATGAATATACATATCTATCAACCTTGGTAAAAAACAAAGAAGAAGAGTATATAGATGAACAAGTTAGGAAATTAATTGAAAAAGATATCCTTTGGAGAGAAAATAGATTAATTCTCTTAGAAAATCAACTAAGAAAATGATAGAGTATATAAAAGAGCTACGACTACATATGTCTGGAAAAATAATTACACTCATCGAAAAATTTGATGTTATCCTAGTATACGATGATAAGGAAGCAATGAATTATCATAGAAAAAAGATAAAACATTTTGAAGGAGTTATACTACACGAAGAAAATATGGCTCTTAAAGAAATAGAACAAGATATTCTTACTAAAACAAAAAGAAAATTAATCTGTATTTCTCAATATAAAAGATAAGATGATAAAATATTTGGAACCGTTAATATCTTTAAATATTGTTACCCAATTCCAATTTATCAAAATAATTAATATAATGATCCCCAATCTCAAAATACCAAAATTCTTAAATTTGTGGGATAGCGTAGCAGCCCCCTTTATCGTCCCGAGTTTTCCTTCTTACAACCTGAAGCAAATGTGGATTGTCATTGAGAATCTCACAACCGTTATCCATAAGCACGAGATTTTTGACCTTACCTCGCGTGACCATACCTAACATCTCCCGCCTTAGGTGTCCAACCCAGCTGGCAGCTAAGAAGTAAAAAAAATAATTATTTATTAATAATTAATAATATATTCTATAAGTAAATATTCCCTCCGAAACTGCGCTCTCAAACCGAGGCATGCAATAATTTCTATTCTTACGATCCAATCAGATTCTCTAATTCCTTAACCGCCACCGGCGATGGCCATCCTCAACGATCGCCGCCGCGTGCTCCCGGCGGAGGTTGAAGTCGACACCAAACCATTAGCAGAGTCCGACGTTCCTAACAACCACCGTGAGAAACCCCGTCAGGTCGCCGGAAAAAACAGCCACCGGCCACCTCGCCCTGCACGGCAACGATCTTTTACGAAAGATATCAGTCACGTCGCTGCAGAAACCTACTTGATTTCTCGTCTTACCTTCACTCTTCTTCGGTATCTCGGGTACGTACTTTAAAAGTTTAATTTATTTGATTTTTTTTTCATTTTATTATTGTTTTCCCTGCAGCTAGTGAAGATTATAAACTTGTGTAAGTAGCTTTGTAATTTGCAATTTGGTTTTGTCATTTGTGACACAATTATCAATTTGCCTTGATGTTTTTACTTTTTACTATCTGGATATGTCTTGTTTGGATAAACCGACTTAAATAAGTACTTATTTGAGTATAGAGCTTATAGATTAAGCAAGCTGAATAGTGTTAAGTATTTACGGAAGAATAAAAATTTAACAACTTATTGAGGTTAATTTAGTCATAATTCATAAATTATTATATAAACAGCTACTGTCTAAGTTTTTATTTTTAAAATTTTTCATAAGCTTCAATTTTTCTAGCTTATGAAATTAAGCAAAAAAAAAAAAGCTTATGGAGGCTTCAAAAGTTGTTTAATAAGCTCGTCTAAATGGTGTAAAAATGCTTCATAAGTGATTATTGCAATATATAAGCCTAAATAAGTTGAAAATGAGCTCATCCAGAGAGCTTAATTTGTTAGTAAATTTATTATAGGAAAAGTAACATGGGTAGGCAAAAGAGTAAATAGCAACATACTGATGAAGAAAATACTGCCAAAATACTATATGAAAATGGAAAGATTACAGTGCCTCCGCCCCAATAGTTAATAGATGGCAGAAGAAGATGAAAGTATCAGCCAGATACAATTTGCAGAAAGAGATTTCTCATGCAAAACTTCAACTGGAGAACTTCAAGCCAGACCCCTTTATTTGCTGGTTCCTTGAACTTGTGTAGTTGAACAAGTTTCGAAACAATTGTCCATTAGTTTTCTATAATCTTTTCTGTGACCCTAAAACATTTCATATACACACATCAGTCAATTGTGGGTAAAGCTCAGTATTTCATAAGTATTTGCCTGAATTTGCCTAAATTCCTACTAGATAATGTAATGTCTGCCTTAAACTCCCAGAGCAGAATAAGAGAAGCAGGTGATACTATTCGAAAGAATATGTGGTGCAGATACTAATGTTGCTCCTTAAAAAGTTTTAGCATTCCTCTCAGGCCATATTCACCAAACTTCTATCAAATCTTCTATATTTATAGCCAGTACTATTAGGATTATTCTGTTGCAACATAAGTTTTACTCCGGTTTGTAACTTGTGGCATGCCTGATTTTCTATTGTACTTTATTCAGGATTGGTTACCGCTGGATTACACAATCACTTGCCCTTGTATGTTATGCCATGCTACTTATGCCGGGTTTTCTACAAGGTTTGTTTTATGTAATTGTGCAGTTCTCCTTTCTTATCTCCAATAATGGTAAATGTTAAGCTTTGTAAATTTACTTTGGCAGCTTCAGCTTCATCGATATAGCTCATCATATATTTTTGTACCCATTCTGTTTACTTAAAATAGTCAGCATCTTAGCGATATGACCAATGATAATCTTGCTTTGTCATGTTCTGATTCCCCTATTGCCCATCCTGATACTTGGTTCTTCTATATTACATTCTGCCGTCTGACCTTCCACTTGAGAAGGGGTGGAAATATAGGCACATAAATTGTGTACAGCAACATTACTAGAAAATGGCTCTTTTGCTTGGTTTCTTTTGCCCCTCCTTACTGTTGACTTTCTGCAGTTGCATATTATTATTTCTTCTCAAGCAAGGTAAAGCGAAGCATTGTTTATGGAGATCAGCCAAGAAACAGGTAAATTGAAACAGTGGTAAATCTATCCCGTGATTATGGTCATTTCATGTACAGTGCACATAATATTCTTATAAATTGTGGTTTTTCAGGATGGATCTGTATCTACCTGCTGATATTCATAAACGTATGCCTGTTTTGATATTTGTAACTGGGGGAGCATGGATTATTGGGTGAGTGTTTTGAAATATCTACATGGTTTTATTTGCTTGAATTAATGTGTTAATTTACTATGTATGGTTTTGATTCTTATTCAACCCATAAGATACTCTGTAATTCCTTTCTCCTGTTAAGCCTTTCCATTACTGCAATGGCACACCACTGCTGACTTCATAAGAAAGGAACTCTGCCCTAACTGACAATATGTTGCAATTTCAAATCTGGAAGACAACTTGGGGATTGTATTTTGAATAATTTCATCATCTAAGTTATACTGCAAGATGTCATGAAAATATGTTTCAATATTATTCATTGTCGCATAAAAAAGAGTACTGCAAGACTATATATATACATGTAGCCATGGGCCGAGGGCCTAATGGGCTTGACTAGAATAAAGTAAACTATTCTACAATATACATTAACACTCCCCCTCAAGCTGGAGCATATAGATTTCCTCTTGAGCAACAAATCCAGAAGGTTCTTTTATATAGATTTCCTCCTGAAGTTCACCATAAAGGAAGACATTTTTAATGTCCAATTGATACAAAGACCAGGAATGCAGGACAACCATGGAAAGAAATAGATGAATGAAGGACATCTTGGCAACAGGTGAAAAAGTATCATTATGGTCTTGACCATAAACTTGAGTGTACCCTTTAGCAACTAGACGGGCCTTGAGACGATCAACCTAACCATCAGGAGCAACTTTCACCTTGTAAATCAAACGACAATCAACTGGAGATTTACCCGAGGGAGAGGAACCAACTCCTAAGTATCATTAACATGAAGCATTGTCATCTCATCCAACATTGCCTGTCGCCACCCTAGATGTGAAAGAGCCTTTCTAGTTGACTTAGGTATAGAAACAACAGACAGAGAGGAGATACAGGCACAATAGGGCGAAGACAAACGATGATAACTTAGAAAATTGATGAGGGTTACGAGTGGAACACATACCTTTTCAAATGGCAATGGGAAGTTGATCACTAGAAGATCGGTCTGCAGTAGGTGGAGATGCTAGAGCAGGAGGTGAGTCGACAGGAGCCGCTGGAGAAGCCTCAATTGTAGGATGAGAGCGGCACTGATAAACCTGCAAGGGCACAAAGGAGGAAGAAGACTCAGGTACACCAGGGTTAGTCAGAAATAGAGGAGGAAGACAGGGAAATGGCAAACCTTCGGTCAAGGATTTACATGGAAGGGAGGAAGATGAAAAATACAAAGAAGAAGACTAAAAAAAGGTGACATCGGTAGAGAGGTAATATCGATGAGTATCTTGAGAGTAACATTGTAACATTTTTTAAGTCGAGAATAGCCAAGATGCACTAGATGGATTTTCTTGACAATTTATCCTGTTCAGGAGCCATGGTATGAACAAAGCAAAGACACCCAAATACACGAGGGGTAAGAGCATACCATGGCTGACAGGAAATAATATGGAATAAGGAACCTGATGCTGGAGAATAGAAGAGGGCATTCAATTAATAAGATAGCAAGCTATAATAAGTGCATCACCCCAAAAATCGATAGTAACATTGTTATGAAGCAACAAGGTGGAGTCATTTCAATTAAATGTTTGTTCTTACGTTCAACAACTCCATTTTGACGAGGTGTATAAGCACATGAAGATTGATGAAAAATTCCTTGAGTAGACAAATTTAGTGAAAGCTGTAGAAAAGTACTCGGAAGCATTGTCCCTTAGTAAAATTTGAACATTTGTTTTAAATTAATTTCTAACTAGAGCGCAAAAGGTCTCAAACATGATAACATTTTTGATCGATTTTTCATTAAATTCAACCAAGTGCAATGAGAATAGTCATCAATAAAGGTTACAAAGTATTGGAAAGCAGACATAGAGATGACACGACTAGGACCCCAAATATCAGAATGAACTAAAGCAAATGGGAATGCAACCTGATTATTGACATGCTTAGGAAATGAAGTTCTAGAGTGTTTACCTAGTAGACATGACTCAATTAAAACTTGATAAAGAAGAAAGACCAGGAATCATCTTCTAAAGCTGGATATACTGGGGTGGCCTGAACGGTGGTGACTGGGTAAAACAAGCAATAAGATTACCAGATGAGCAACTGAGACAACTGATGAGGATGACTGCTATGATGCACGATACCTCAGGTATTCATAATCAGCACCAGTAAAGGTGACAAAATGCTCTATGGAGGGCCATTAGATTGCTCAGGCTGAGTCTGATTAGTATGAACAAGGTTGACACGAGGATGACGACTATGGTAATAAGCACACTTAGGATGAGGTGCTCGATTGCCTCCACGGTCACCACCCTCTTCCTCCCGAGGACCTCGTTGGACATAGGAAGAAACTAATATAGGTTACCGAAATATCCCCCGCAAAGGACCCTGTTGGAGGTACATATCACGAAGAAGACGATAAAAGACCCCCTGTAAGGTAGGAATAGTTGGGCTAGCAAGGATTTGCTCCCGGATAGAAGCGAGATCGGGACTCATAACCAAAGTACATACCATAAAGAACTTATCACACTGTGCTAGGTCCTCAACAACAGTTTTACCCACAGGTAGAAGAGCATTAATCTCATCCTTAATTGAGGACATCTGACTAACAAAGTCAGGAACTGTCATGCCCTATTGGCGAAGATTATTCAAAATATCAACAACTGAATACAAGCACTGGAATATCATTGGTGTAAAGAGATTTAGCTTCTGTCCACAAGACATAACAAGTATCAAAATTAGAGTAGATATTGTGAAGAGAGGGATCTATGGATTGCCACAAAAGAATACACAGCAAAACATCAGCCTTTTTCCAGTTGTCCCTATCAGTTTTCACATCTACAAGCTTGGTGGTTAGATGATCCTTAAGACCTTGACCCATAGTGGCGGATCTTCTTAGGAGCGGAGGAGAGCCACGACTCCCCCGAACTTTTTCTCCTAATTATTTTTATAAAAAAAATTATATAACACCTTCAAGATAATTTGTGCAACATATATTATACATGCAAAGTTCACAAACTATCATATATTTTATTTTTTGGAACACTATTATTAGACCCTATTTATTTAAAAAATATTCAAATAGTTGAACAAGTCCATTGAAGTGAATATTATTTCCAACTCAACATCATCCGGGCTCACTATAAATAAGTTTTTCCTCCTCAGCTTATCTGCTTCAAACTTCTTAATCTCTCCTGTGTTATATGAGTAAACACTAGATAGGATTTCACATATTGAATGTTTACTCACTTTACATATTTGAGTGATAAAATTATGCATGATTAATTGTAAATTTAAATGAATTATTTTGACTAGTGTTTAGTGGCTCCCCCAATTTTTTTTCTCAAGCTCCGCCACTGTTGACCCATGCACCACTTCTCGACAACTTTAGACCAAGAAACATAATTAGAGGAACCTAACAATTTTTCCGTTGCAATAACCGAAAAAGGGGTAAAAGTGCCAGAAAACAATGTGTGGCCATGTTAGGAAAGAAGAAAGCTCTATAGTGTCACACTGACCAGACAAAGGTTGAAGTTAGACAAACAAATAGAAGAATTAGGATCACCATAGAAAAACAACATAGACCAGATGAGACAGTGGCGACGACCACCGACGGTGATTGGTTAATGTGGACAAAATCGTCGGAACATGGCGATTACAATGGTGTGGTTGGTGACGCCCCACTCCTTGTTGGAAAAAGAAAGATCAGTTGGAGAAGACGAAGAAGCCGCAGAGATAAGGGTGACACGTGGTAACTCTAATGGCGGCAATGTTTGGTGGGTTGGCCGGCGGTGAAGGGAGGAACTTGGTGGTGCCGAAGGCTAGAGCAGAGGCACACCGTAGACTTTAGCTGACAATGTCAGCAGCCGCCGAAAACTGGAGCAGACGTAGGATGAACCGTCATCGGAAACTGCGTTTTGACCAAAACTCTAACCTAGGGTTTTGGCTCTAAATACCATGTTGTGAAAATATGTTTCAATTTTATTCATTATCACATAAAAAAGAGTACTAAAAGACTATATATATAGACACACACTCACAAGGTTATCGAATCGAGATTCGAATCGTGAATCGGAAGACCTTGTTAGAATATTTAATAATATCTTAAGAGTATCGTATATTAGCTCCTAATTATAGATAATTAGGATTATTAGGATTACCAGATATCATTTGTTTCTTTTGTTTTAATTAGTCATTATTATCATGATTATATTTTGATTTACTCATAGTCTATATAATAGAGTCTCCGCTGTGTAATTGACACACGGTTTTAGCATCATCTGCCTCTGTTTTCTTTATTTCAACATGGTATCTAGAGCCTAACAAGAGGCAACCCTAATCTGTTTCCGCTTGGTGTCTCATCTCTATCCAATCTGCCGCCGTCAACCGCTGTCTGCGGCCGGCATCATCAGAGTCGTCGTCCGCCGATCTGTCCAGCAGTCTAAACCACATCGCTGTTGACCTTCCAACGCGCCCTCACGTGTCGGCAACCTACTCCGCTCACAGCCACACGTGCGCCGCTTCCAGCAGCGCGTCCTGGCTCCTCTCCGGCCGCCGTTTCTTGTGCAGGACTCGCCCTTCTCTGTTCTCCCTCTGGATTTGTCATCACCTTCCTCAAAGGCCCTCTGTTTTGAAAAATCCCCTTGTGCAGGACTGTTCAGCTCTCTATCCATGATACATTGTTCTTGACTGTTTGTCCTAGATGCTCTGGCCTCAGCTTTGATTTCGCAGATGCACTAGCCCCGTCTTCGTCCTTGATGCACTGGCCTTGCTGTTGGTCCCAGATGCTTTGGCCTCAGCTTTGTTTTCCTAGATGCACTGGCCCCGTCTTCGTCCCTGATACACTGGCCTTGCTGTTTGCCCCAGATGCTCTGGCCTTGTCTTTGTCCGGAAACAATTGGCAGCTTAGTTTCAATTTAAATATTTTGGTTCTCCAATATTGTTGTTTGAAGCTTCCAAATGCGTTTTTGAGAAGTTCGAACTTTGTTTTGCTTGATTGCTTGCCAGCAACTATTTCCATCTTCTCCAGCATCCCTGAGTTGTCTTCCCAACCATTATTTTCTTAGAGATCAGTATTTTTTTATTTGAGGGGGAATTCATATTTTCTATGTAACAAGCTTAGTAAGCTTTAGCTTGAGAGGGAGCGTTAGAATATTTCATAATATCTTAAGAGTATTGTATATTATCTCCTAATTATAGGTAATTAGGATTACCAGATATCGTTTGTTTCTTTTGTTGTAATTAGTCATTATTATCATGATTGTATTTTGATTTACTCATAGTTTATATAATAGTGTCTCCGCTGTGTAATTAACACACGGTTTCAGCATCATCTGCCTCTGTTTTCTCTATTTCAACAGACCTATTTTCCGAATCATGAATCGAATTTTATTATGAATCGTAAGATACATAATCAATAAAAATATGATATTTTTAAGTAAAAACAAGTGACATAAGCAAAAAACCATAAGCCAAAATATCATATATGAGTAGCAATAACACAGCAGAGCAGCAAGTGAAAAGAAAGAGCAAGTGTGGACCAAAGAGAGAGTAAGAGAGACTGCTGTCTTCAAACAAGAGAGACCAAAAAACATAGAAGAATAGAGAAGGGAGAGCGCAAAGCACGGTGTAGGCAAGAAGAATAAAAAATTGCATTTTAGGAGGGAGTGCGAACCAAAAACACAGTGTGCTAGGTTGTTTGTTTGTGAATCTAACTTGGGTTATTTGGAAGGTTTGTTTTTGGCTAATTTTATGTCCCATTTAACAGAAAATTGCAAAAAAGACAACCTGAGCAGACCTTGTAGAAACCGGGTCGCGTAACTCGGCCCGTTTCTGGGCTGTACCCATGACAGAATTCGTATCGTGGGATTCAGCGAGATTCACAATTCATGAGATTCAACAGAGCAAATCGGGATTCATGTTGAGATTTGGGTCCAAAAAAGATTCGCACTCCGTTACGTATCGATTGTGTTTGATTTTTGAATCGAGATGCGAATCGCATGAATCGTAAGATACTGATAACACTCCACACACACACTTATTGGATTTAATTGGCATGCACTATCAATGTAAAGTTTTTTACAATAACAACCAATCATAAATTGTCACATCATTAAAAATGTTTGACTCTTGTCATAACTATCTTAAAAGTCACACACAAGATGATTTGTGATTGATTGACAGTGTAAAAAACTTCACACTGCCCGTGTATCAAAATTAAGTAAACTATTGGGCTTGACTAGAATAAAATAAAGAATAAAGTAAAGTATTCTACAATATACACTAACACAAGAACTTCCTGTTGTTGGAAATGCCATGTATCTTTTGAAGTTGCAAGCAATGTTGTATTTGCTTTAAGCCTTTTATTTCAGATAACTGAGTGTTGTAGATGTTATGTACTTATGTTGAAACTTTCAACAAAACTCATGGGTGTACATGGAGAAATTGAATTTTAAAATCAGACACTAACATTTAGGACTCCGTTGATGTAACCGTCAGTCTGAATTCTTACTCACTTTCTCATGCTAAAAGTAATTGGTCTCCAGAACCATGACATGGCAACAATTTAGTAGTATATATACAAGTGAGTTCATCTATCTCTGGCTTTTAAAAAGGTTAAGTGATTTTAATTGGATTTTGATATAGGTATAAAGCATGGGGCTCCCTTTTGGGACTGCAGTTGGCAGAAAGAGACATTATAGTGGCATCCATTGATTACAGGTACCTAGTTCAGCTCAAGCAATGCAAGATTGAATCTACAATTTACCTTTGGTCCGTGTTGCTGTTCTGATGGACAAATTGGGTGCATTAAATAGTCTATTTTTGGGACATTGAATCCAGGCTATACATAACTACAAGGGTTTCTGCATCATTTTCCTCAACTTAATGGTGTTTGGTGGTGCATATCTCAAATTGAATTATTTGTTTTTATTTTTAAATGTTAAAAATATAGCTCATCACACTTAGGATATGCATATTCATAATTGATAACTTAAAATGTTTGATAGACTAACATACTGCATAGGGTAGAAACAAACATATTTTCTATATTTTTGGGTGCATAACATATTTGTTACATTTAACTTGCAAAGTTTATGACATATTTACGTCTAGATCGTCATTTATACATGAATGCAGAAATTTTCCTCAAGGAACCATCAGTGACATGGTAAATGATACTTCTCAGGGAATTTCTTTTGTCATCAACAACATAGCTAATTATGGAGGCGACCCTAATAGGTTACACAAAAGCTACTATATGAGATTCCTTTTCATCATATCTTTAGACATTCAACTATGAGATTGATCTTTTTCATTTTTTGTTAATAAATATGTAATAGGATTTATCTAATGGGGCAATCTGCTGGTGCTCATATTTCTGCCTGTGCTTTACTGGAGCAAGCAATCAGAGAATCTGGAAAAGGAGACAGTGTTTCTTGGAGCATTTCCCAGATAAAAGCTTATTTTGGTTTATCTGGAGGGTAAGACATGTTGGCCTTGTCAGAGTTTGATGAGAATATACTGAATTGTATGGAAATGGTCAATTTCAGTAATAGATCTCAGTTCTTTCTGGATTGTCTAGAAAACATAGATGGAGTTCCTTCTTAGGTTTTTATGTCATCCATTATTTATGTTTGTTTTGTTTTATGATGATGATACTTCAGTGCGATAGTTTAGAGGGTTTCTACCTTTTAGTTGCAGTCGCCAGTCACTGTTGCTGATTGTTTCTCTGAAGCTTATTTTGACACTCCTTTCCCTCAGTGGACAAAGGCTTCAGATCATGAATATATTGTCAAAATCCCTTCCTGTGATGGGAAGCACTGGTGGTGACGTTAAATGGTTGGATGTAAGTAGCACATGACTATGCTTTGTGACAGCTGGTGTGATCCTCCAATCACCTATTGAATTACTATGCTAAAGCAAATCATTGCTGCATCTCTACTGTCTACCTGCTACCTACATACATGTGCTAGAGTAGGATGGACCATATTTTGGCAGACAATTTTCGTCAATGTGTGTGCCTAATGCCACAAAAGTCATGTTGAAGGGAATGATCCTTATGGGCACTACCTGTAAAAAGAATGTGCTGCTTACCTAATAACCGAAAGCATTTAACACATTGCAATGTTTTCATAATTTTCATGCTGTCACTCTTAACTGAGTGATAATGCTATGAAAAAAAATAAAATGTGATCGAAGAACCACAGATTCCACATTTTGCAGAGGATCTTGAAATTGAATATGGCTGATCTGTTCTGGGCAGTTATTGTATTCAAGGCAGTGGAAGGCCATTTCACAAATTTATCAATCTCATGGGTGCTAATGTTCAAGGTGATGTCCATAAAACCTGGTTTTGGAAAGTGCATCCGCGTATTGAAGAGGCAGCAAATATTTTAAATCTATATGCTTATAATGACGGGAAAGTTGGTGGAGTCTCTTATTTATTGTTTAGTCTCTTGTATGATGTGAAAAGAGTGATTTCAGACTTTTTTTCATGTGGAGTAGTCTGGTTACTGACAACTGTGCTTCTGAATTGTGTTCATTGATAAATTGACTTATACATGTCAAAGGATCATCTATTAACCCTTTCAAAACATGTCTACAGATACAACTTATTGGATTTAGTCGATCACTTCCACAACCGTGGCTTGTATCGTTCGATTTTTTTAAGGTGTGTCCCAAATAAGTTTCATAATCAATGTGAGGCTTCTAAATTTTTTTCCATCTTTATAACTGTGATTTTGATTGCAGCATAATGGAAGGTGAACACTCTCTGAAGAAATTTTCACCTGAAATCAAAATTCAAGATCCATGCATAAAAGATTCCATTCCTCTCTTTCCCCCTGTAATTCTATTCCATGGAACTGATGATCATTCCATACCACCAGTTGCCAGGTAAGTGTATGTCTTGAAATTCATTGGTATAATATATTCTTTTACTGTATTGAAGTGAACTACTAAAGGTTTAGATGATATTGTAGGTCATCCTTTCATTTCTACGGTATTTGTATTATTTGTATGGTCAAAATCCCATGATGGAATGATATACTCTTACAAATGAAATCTTAAACTTGATATTTTTCTTTGCTAGACTTCGAAGTATTTATGTCAAAGTGTCAACGGCTTATTTTTCACATTTTGATCTTAATGTGTGATTGTTTACAGTGAAAAGTTTGCTAATGCTCTTAAGAAGGCAGGGGCAAGAGCTGAGCTTATTCTATGTGATGGGAAAACTCATACAGATTTGTTTCTGCAAGTAAGTGAAAAATGATGCCAATTTATTTTGGTCTTTTATTTTAAATTTTAGTTCTCTTAATAATACACTTATTTATGTATAGTGCAATTTTTTAATTGGGCGTTTCAACTTTCAATCATCTGTAAGTATAGCTGAGAAAGGATCAATATGCAGAACTAAAAAGTTTAAAATTATAGGCTGGTAAACATGAATAGATCTCCCTTCAGCCTTATAGAGGTTGATTCAGTTTCTAAAGCTTAAAATTGGCTATGGTTGACCTTTGAACTTTTAGCTTGACCTTTGAACTTTTAGCTTCACCTTTGCAGATATCTTCTTGTTTTGGCTTCTATTAGAATTGCATCATCGGAGAAGAAGAGAGAGAAGAGCGAAGGGAGAGAGAGAAAGAGATAGTTGTAACTGAATTTCTCAACTGATTCAGTGAGTCCCAAAGCTATTTATAGCTTTGCCTCACTATTACAAAGGATGCGGTCACTGTACATAACAGTAACAGTTTTCAGATATATTACAATAAGGCTAATTACTCTAATATTTCCCCCTGAAGCTCACGGGGGTTGTGTCAATGAGTAAAGGTCCAAAATCCTTAGTCTATCTCTCAGTTCAGTGAACCTTGTGCTGAGAGAGCTTTTGTCAGAATATCTGCGTTCTGATCGTGAGCAGGAACATGAGTCACTCACTACAAGGTGCTTGCTGATGACTTTTTCCCTTACAAAAAACAGGTCCAGTTCCATGTGTTTGCACCTAGAGTGCAGGACATGATTGTGAGAGAGTGCAACTGTGTTGAGATTGACACAATATATAGTGGGAACAGAGGTAGCTACATTCAGTTCCTTTAGCAAAGACTGAATCCACAGAATTTCTGATGCAGTGTTTGTTGGCTAGATTTCTGTACTCCGCCTCTGTACTTGATCTGGCTACTAGTGGCTGCTTCTTTGACCACCAAGATATTAGATTAGGACCAAGGTAGATGCATGACCAAGAAGTGGACCTTCTGTCATCTGGGTCAGAGGCCCAGTCTGCATCACAGTATGCATATAGGTCTAGATTTGCCATAGCAGGTTGTAGTAACAGTCCATGAGAAATTGAACCCTTTAGGTATCTTAGGATCCTTTTTACCACTTTCCAGTGTTCCTCTAAAGGTTGGGAGAGGAATTGACACACTTTGTTCACACTGTAGCTTATTTCTGGTCGGGTTAGGGTTGCATATTGCAGTGCACCAACAACTGACCTATAGAGGTGTGGATCAGAAATGTAGTCTCCACCATGTTTTGACAACTTGAAGCCACCAACCATAGGTGTGGCTATACCCTTTGCATCACTGAGCTGGGCTCTATCCAGCAGGTCTCTGATATACTTAGACTGATTTAGGAGGAGAGAGCCATTGGGAAGGTGTTTCACCTCAATGCCCAAGAAATAGTCAAGAGTAAGGTTGTCAGACTCGTGGAGGGGGTAGACTCGACACGTAGATTCGACTCGTAGACTCATAAGAGTCTACCTAATATAAAAAAAACCTATAAATGACATATATACATAACACAAAAGTAACAAAACAGTAACAAAGCCAACTAAGATCATCATAAATTCATAATCATTAAAAATTAACATCATATAGTCATTAACTCATAATCCAAATCCAAATATATAACAATAACATGAAAAATACAGCTCCTAATTTCTTCACATGTCTAAATCCAATCCTCCAACAACATCATCTCCATTATCACCATCTCCATCTCCATCATTATCATCAGAATCATCATAATCAAGTTCTTCACCGGATGAAACAACTCCAATATTGTCATCAAAGCACAAATCAGTGACATGGAAAGGTTGCTCTTGCTCTTGCTCAAGCTCTACATTCTCTTCAAGAACATTAAAAGGTTGCTCATCATTCTCCTCCTCGTTCTCATCAACAATTGGAACATCCCCCTCTTCAGTTATCCATTCATCATCAGAATGAATATCTTCAAATGGAAGAGCAACGCTTTTTCTATTTTCTCTACTCTTTAACTTTAGGTTGTACATCACACAAACTAAGTCATTCATCTTTTTTTGATGCAACCTATTTCTTCTCTTTGTATGAACCTAGAAAATAAACCATAAAGACCAAAATTCAATATTTCTAAGCAAGGACAATTAATAACTAGAAACAAAATTAAAACTTCAATTAGACAATTATCATTTCAAATGAACTCCAATTGTGTTCACATCCAGAAGAGTTACAAGTCAAGCTCAGCACACGAATAGCAAACCTCTTTAATTCTACAACTCCATCCCCATAGAAGTCCCACCATTCTGCAGGAGGCATAGTCTTCTTGCTGGTCTTTGCAACCTCCATACCGAAGAGCCCCCTAGCATAATGATACTCGGCAAGCTGCGATTGAACCTTGACCCTTTCTGCATCATCCTTTACCAACCTTCCAATGCATGTGTACAATCCCATTTTAACCTTAGCATCTTCATGATCAAACTTCGGCTCATAATGTAATGCAGGATTAAGGTAATATGCAGCTGCATGTCAAGGCCTATGAAGTTGGTTATCCCACCGCTCATCAATAATTTTCCAGATGGGTTCATAGCTACAAATACCAAATATCCTATATTAGTAACATAAATAAGATAAATAACTTTCAAACGAGATAAAGTTAGACAAGTTTACCATTTCTTAACTCCATTGAAGTTGCTCTTTATCTTCTCTTTGGCTGAATCCATTCCTTCATATATAAAACCCACGGCGGGTTTTTCATCAGAATCTACCAAATGAAGGACTACAATGAGAGGGGCAGCTACCTTGAGACATACTATTATGTTTTGGCAAACTTACTTCCAGTCCAATCTTCTGAGTTAAACATACTCATCAATGCAGCCTTATTCTCATTAAGGCAAGCTAAGGTCAAATAGGTAGATGCAAATCTAGTCTTGCCAGGCCTAATCAAGTCTCTTCCTTTGGTAAATTTCTTCACCATGCTAATAAGCAAAGTTCTACAATAAATGTAGATACAAATCTTTCTACCTTTCATTATAGTAACTTTATGCTCCTTCAGATGCTTCTTAAAGTCCTCCAACATCAAATCAATGCAGTGGCCAGCATATGGAGTCCAATACAAGTGAGGATGTTTTTGCATCAACATCTCACCCACTGCTTTGAAATTTGTAGCATTGTCAGTAACTATTTGGACCACATTCTCCACTCCAACTTGATTGATTGCATCATCCAACATCTTAAAAACTTTATCATTTGTTTTTGAGATGTCAGAAGTGTCCAATGAATAAAGAAAGACGGTCCCCTTGGGGCTGTTCACCAAAAAGTTACATATGGAACGTCTCTTCTTATCTGTCCACCCATCGGACATGATTGTGCACCCAGTTGTCTTCCACTCCTCCTTAAACTCTTCTAGCATGTTATCGATTCGAACCACCGCTTTTTTCAAAAGTTGTTCTCTAATGTCATGATAAGAGGGAGGTTTGTAGCCAATTTCATATCTCCCAATCATGTCAAACATTTTTGCAAACTCTGAATTTTTTATACAGTTGAAAGGATCGGTCATATTTCCTGGGATATTAAACCTTCCCCTACCTCTGGAACTTTCGGATGCTGTTGCATTTGTGTTGGTACCCGAACCAGACATTGCAAGGATGAACAGAAGTGATTTGGTGAAGAGGAAGAGGAGAAGTGAAGAACCAGACTCAAGCTTGGAAGGAACCAGCGAAGAACTTGCGAGCAGGGAAGGGGAAGGAAGAAGCTTCAACCAGGGAAGGGAGAAGAACGTGCATACGGTAGGAGGGAGGCACGACCGAGAGGGAGGCGGCATTGGGAGGAGGTTGGGTTTTTAGATTAGGTTAGCTTCTTTCCAAAAAAATTTTAGAACTGAGCACGAAGAACAGAGAAAAAGCATCGCGATTGTGAAGAGAAGAGGAGAGGGGCTAAAAAATTTTGAACCCAAAACGCTGCCGTTTTGGGCGTCCTGGGGCAAAAATAAATAACGGACAGACTCGCAAACTCGCACCATGGAATCGCGAGTTAACCGAGTCAGCCCAAGTCTACCCCCTTTCCGATTCTACCACCGAGTCCACCCGTTTGGCCTACCTAGAAACGCAAACTCGAACGAGTCAACGAGTTGACTCGCGAGTTTGACAACCAAGAGTGCCCAATTGTTTTAGAGCAAAAACAGTGTTGAGCTTTGAGATTAGCTGCTGGACAAGTTGTGGACTGCTTCCTGTCACTATTATATCATCTACATAGACCAGTACATATACCTTGTGTCATGCACTTGAGTGTACAAATAGTAAGGGGTCACACTTGCTTGACTTGAAGCCAAAGGACAACAGGGTACTCCCCAATCTTTCAAACCAGGCCCTTGGAGCTTGCTTGAGCCCATAACGTGCCTTTTGCAGCTTGCAAACGAAGGATCTGTTAGTGTTTTCAAACCCCTCTGGTTGGTGCATGTAGACCTCTTCTTCTAGGAAGCCATTAAGGAAAGCATTGTTCACATCCAGTTGTTGAATGGTCCATTTGTAGGTTAGAGCAAGAGTTAGAATCAGTCTCACAGTCACAGGTTTTGCTACAGGTGAGAAGGTCTCAGTGTAGTCAAAACCTGGCTGTTGATGGAACCTTTTGGCCACAAGTCGAACCTTGTACTTGTTTATGGGACCTTTTGACCTCTAATGAAAAACCCGAGTTTTCCCGAACAACCTTTTGACCCCTAATGAAAAGCCTATGATTTCTTCAGAAACAAATCTTCAAGTAGCCAAGATTTCATGGATGTAACATATCAACCCCCTTCCTTGTGACTGATTTCCCACCTTCATAATTTACAAGAGAAACACTTTATTGAATGTTTTTGGGCATAAACATATGCATTTGCTATGCTTGATCACAGACTCTTAAATGAGTATTCATGACATATCATGGATGTGCATCCATTAGTGATCTAATATTGGCCAAATATTCTGTGAAATTGAAATATCTTAATAGATGTTAATAAAGTTTAACTATCAATTTTAAAAATTCTTCGTTTCTTAAAATATTGCCTTGTACCTAGGCCTAAGGCAGGGCTTCCACCCAAAATACTGTCTATTCTAAGATTTTTTTCCCTTTCACTTTTCAAATGCACATTAATCATTGTTAGAGTTCAACATGTGGCATCCTTTAGTTTTGTCTAAATGAATTTCTAATTCTCAACCATGCTGTACAGGATCCTCTCCGAGGCGGCAAAGATGACCTGTTTGATTATGCAGTTGCTATGATACATTCCGATGATAATGATGCTCTTGCAAAGGATGCCGCTGCACCCCCAAGAAGACGGCTCGTTCCTGAGATTTTATTGAAGTTGGCTCGCAAGATCAGTCCCTTCTAAGCTTGTAATGTCGGGGTGGCCTTAACCCGTTCATCTAGTATTTATTGTATTTGTTATTGATGAACTTCTTCTCTGGCTTTAGAATGTATATTATTATTGTTAGAAAATTATATACCTCAAACTATTCATTCATTGAGTCACCATATTTCTTCGCAGAAATAGGTGGAGTCTCCTTATAAATTTAGTTATTTTTGGAATGCGAGGTGTTACCTCAAATCTTCATGTTACATTCATATCTCCGGGTAGAGTGATCCGGGTGAGTACGAAACGAACTGTACGAATCCAGAAGTTATGATAAAAGAAGAAAAATGCAAGAGAGTGAAAAAGGTTGAGAAAAGATTGAAGCCTCTGAACAAAATAACATTTACAAAATCGACGAATTGAGATTTGTACTATTAAGCATGAGGGAATCAATGATCCCACGTATTTTTAATAAGATTGAAATCAATAAGAATCAATAAACAAGGGAAGTAAAGTGAGATTGAAAATATCTTTTTAGCAATATGAATCATAACCGAAATCAATTGAAAATACCTGGATAGGAGATTGTACTTTTTAAAGTCAGATTGTCCAAACGAAAATACCTTATTAGGAATATGAATCATAACATGTTATTGAAAATAAATTAAAAAATTGACATATAATAGTTAAAGACAATGTCATATAAGAAAGAGAATCATCATAATAAGTTCAAAAAGACCAAAGTCTAGACCCAAAAAAAACTTCAAATCTAACAACAGAATTTTCATCATCTGATATTTTGCACATCGAGCATTTCCTTTCTCACTTGGGTTCTTCAATGCCTGCAAAGTGAAGAAAGCAAATATATAAATTAAACAAAACACAAATGTAATTGATGCTTGTTATTTATATGCCTATATAAGAAAAACCCTTGTCTTAAACTCTACCTTGCTCAACGAAAGTCAAAACATCTTATTATAATCTAACAACAGAATTTTCATCATCTGATATTTTGCACATCGAGCATTTCCTTTCTCACTTGGGTTCTTCAATGCCTGCAAAGTGAAGAAAGCAAATATATAAATTAAACAAAACACAAATGTAATTGATGCTTGTTATTTATATGCCTATATAAGAAAAACCCTTGTCTTAAACTCTACCTTGCTCAACGAAAGTCAAAACATCTTATTATAATCTAACATCCAGCTCAGCCAGCATATACACCTAATCATAATTTGTTTATTCAGACAACCAATTACTATTGTGCTATGGAATAAAGGACATGAAAAATCAAAATTGTACAAAGCTGTTACAAGGACAAGGCTATAAGAAAGGATAAGTTAAATTATAAAAGAAATAAAACTGGAACTAGATTCTAATAACTTTACAACATTGGGCTTCAAAAGCTTGCATTGAATTTGAAGTCATCTTTAGATCATAAGCGAATAAAGTTATCCTAAATGAGGACTTATATTAGTACGTTAGATGGATCAAGAACTAAAACCAAAGAACATACAAAGAATATTATTTGCTATCTTGGAATATATATAAACAATTACATGTGTCAAATCTGATTTCAAATTCATTTGCACTTGAACTGTTTGTAAAAGTTCTATCTCCCACCTCTATAACCATGATTTGGCATGTTAAGGTTGAAGGAACAAATAAGTTTCAGGTTGAAGCAAGAGTGTTAGTCCGGAAGTTTTGCAAAGCTATTTCACAACTGACTTTGCTGGCATTTGTCTTTACAATCAAATGTTATTAAATATGAAATATGAATTCCTCTACTGCAAATTTTGCAAAACTAGACCACATCTGCTGCAAGCTGCATATACAGATCTCATCTAATCTATCGGTTACTGTGTTGCTGCAAGAGTATCTATGCAGAAGTTGTGAGCTTGGAGTGAAATACTTTGAGAGGAAGTGACTTTCGGTGAGGGTGAGAAAGAGAGAAGTGGTGCATATGTGGTTGGAGTGAAACACCAGAGAGGAAGAGATAATTGGTGAGGGAGAGAAAGAGAGAAACAGTGCGAGGTTTAAGAGAATACACAAAATTCTGTTTGGTTAACTGTTCGGACCTTGAATTTGCCCTTGGTTTAGGAACTTCGTTGTTTCGCTTTTGACGCAGGGGAAATGGCTTTGCAGGAAGAAACAATGGTCCTGCACGGCTCTGTTGGTAAACTTCATTAAGTTAGAGTTGATGTCAACTTTCAGGAATTTTATGGATATTTCAAAGACAAATGGATGTGATGCAATGTGAATTCTCTGAGAGGTCTCGATGTAATTGATCACATCAAACTCGGTTGGAAACTGTTTGTCCTGGAATTGTGCAGATCAAATGTATCACTGCAGAAGTTGTGTTGCCGCAGACAAAACTGTTTGCAAAACTAGGTTGGAATCAAACTTGTGCAGATTTTGTTGTTGTTGCTGCCCGTGATTTTTGTTGTTGCAGAGCTGGTTTTTCTCAGCTGTTTTAGTCACTATTTTTGAGCAAAAGTTGGATTGTTGCATGGTGCGGCTTTAGTTTTCCTGGAGGCTCCTTTTCCTGCAGTTCTCAGTTTCTCATATGCAGGGGAGGCATTTCCTTACACGTTTTTAATTTGTTTTATGCTGCTACTGTTGGTGTAAACATGCTGCTATTTTCTGGGGCTTTTTGTTTTTTATTTTTTTTGAGACTCTTGAACGGTTGTCTTTTGTAATAGTCATACTGATTACTAGGCTTGTTAGAATCAGTATGCTAGTTACATTTGTTCTCCCTTTTTGCTTTCTTTGTATACAATAAAGACTACCCGGGGTACTCTTTTAAAGTTATGTTATACTTCGGCTTATCAAAAAATGATTTGGCTTTGCTGCCAAATAACTCGGATTTTGCCATAGTGTGGGAAAAGAAAAAGAAAATAAACTGCAAACACTATGCTTTTCACACCATGCCCCAACAATTCAAGAAGTTATAAACAAACGAAGGTTTCATCAATATTTCTTAGTTAATTAGGACAAGCACGGAGAGATATCTTATGTTTGAACCACAAGAAAGAAAAGCAATATAGAACCACAATTAGAATTTTACATTAGCAAATCTAAAATTACATATATTCACTCATCATAAGTAAATGGTAGAACAAGCTGCAGGACTTCAATTCTTATACTTTCACCAAACAGGCCAGTGCATCACTTTTCTTTCTAAAAGAATACAGAAACATGAACGACAGGCACAATATAAAACAAGCCACTAGGCGAGCAAGAAAAATGAGCTTAATGTAAAAGTCACCATATTAGACATTATAAAAAGAATTTAGCTTTTGATATATAATAGTTCAAGACAATTTCACATATATAACTATTAATATGTTGAGGATGCATTAAGTTTGAATATTATCTCAAGGCAGGCATAGGTATAAATTCAATCCAAAAACCAAACCTGATATTCCCTTGAAACATAACTTCATAATGCAAGATTAATAGGAATAACATTACATACCATAACTCTTATTTTTGATCATCTTCCTATGGTTGCCCAGAGTCAGTAGGGAGTGAGAGTAGAGATTCTGTATAAATATGACACTCTTTTAAACCATCTTCAAGTAGTGTCTCTCTTTGATAATGTAGCAGCTCCCCTTTGTCATTGAGTTTTGCTAATCCAATACCTAAATCATATCCAACAATTTCACCAGCTTTAGTGAAGTATATGGGGGTAAAGTAGGGGCCATGAATATTAGTTGCAAGTGAAGCAACATAATTGCACTTAGTCCAAGATGACTTCACTTTATATTCTTTCATCATCCATAGCTCAGCAATACCTTGCATCCATGAATAACACAATAGACAGAGACATCCTCCAATTACCTCCAATCTTAGTATCCAACTCCAATCATATGACAAAGGTATCTGGGAATAATTCCTATCAGTCAAATCAAAGGCAGCAATTGCTGTAACTGATGCACCGCCGTTAGTCAACCAATGAATAGCCCCGTTAACAAATAAAAAGGGAGGTCGATCTCTGCAGCTTTTGGTACCGCGAAAATCCTTAATAGCATTAAATTGTTTCCATGAATTGGTTCTCATGGAGAATAACTCGAATCTGTCTACATAGCAGGTGTCTAAGCGGGATTTCCGAATCCATGCTATGATCACAAAGTAATCATCCGTGAACGCGTCATACTCAAAACTATAGATAATGCGTATGGACCGGTCTGGTAAACAAGGAGGCGAGGACACAATTGTTCTATGGATTTCGGTTGATGGGTTCCATACAAGAAGATTTCTGAGTGTAGGGCCATGTCCTAAAAGGATAAACCCTCTGCAAACCCCCAAAAGCTCAACATATTCTGCTTCTTGTGGTGACCGAAATGGAGAAATCAAGTTTCCAGAACGAACTAATTCTAGTGATCCCTCTGGGTCTATCCATTGAAGTTGGGCTTTATTAGAATCAACAATGGACACGTCGAAAAGAAGTTGTTGAGTGTGAGATGCAGTTTGTTCATAATGTAATTTGGCAAAGTTGACATCGGAAATCAGAGACAGCCACGACTTAGACACACACTTGAATCGACCAAGAGACTTCACTGACAACTTCAACAGAATTTCCCATATCAAGCCCTCATGGAGTTTTGTCTTTTCCTCCATCTCTATATGCTGAAATTCAGATACCACAAACATCATATATGTATACATATATAATATGTACTACCACGACACATCAAATTCAAAAAGATCATCTTATGATATATCTATCTATAATCTCTATATCAAACAAAAAAATCTATCTATAATCTATCCATATATATAAATCTATATATGCATATCTCTATCAATATCAGTACCTATATGGCATATATCTGTTTAATTTATATATTTTTTATTTTCTATTTAGTATATATTGTATATATTATGAGTTTAATTGTTATATATTGACGATGTAAAAAGTTTTTAAATAAACATTCAATAAAAAATTATCACATCAATTTTTTTTTTTATTTTTATCCTAATTATCTTAAAAGTCAATTATATCATGATTTGTAATTGGTTAACAATGTATAAAATTTTACACTATCAGTACATAGCAATTAAACTCTATAATTTAACCATCAAGCATATAAATTAAGTCAGCCATTAATCAAATCTTTTGAATTCTTCTAAAATAATTAACCTTTAATCATTAATCAAATCTTCTAATATCTTTTCTCAAACGGAAATCTGTTATATCGAGCGAAGATGATTATAATGAGGAAGATATATGAAATTCAGATATATCATCTTATCATATATAAAAAATTTTTTGGTGTGGTTATCATATATAAATTTAAATATAAATACAAATAGATGAATTCTTTGATACCTCAAGTGTAACTTATCCTGTCTAAGTGGTCCAATCAAATGTGATAATCATTTGACTTGATCTATTAACATAACCCATTTAATTGAGGTGGTGCATTCTGGTTGGACAGGATAATTTTTATCCTAAAATTATTAGGAATATCAGAGAAAGTACCATAAAAATATATCAACTATTTAAGGAATAATCAAATGCTCCACAACTTGCCACAATCATGACACTTTCGGATTTGGATTCCGTACATTCAAAATTCACTAAATTCATTGTATTCACTTATATGCATCATTAGATCATTGTTATTTTATTTATTTAATGCTCACTCAAATGCATCTAAGGGTGCATTTGAGTGAATGTGGTGATTATAATAAATTTTGAATATAGAGAACCCAAATCCGACACTTTCTGCCATTAATATTTATTATATAATATAAATGAAGGTGTTTTGAATAAGGAAATATATATGTGACATTATGGGGATAATTTGATTATTTATTTATTATATGTAATTGTCATAGTTATTATTATCTAAAATATATGAGTTTTATATAATATTCACTGTTAATGGTGGTGGATACTCCGTACCTATGACATGATTACAAAAAAAAATATATGAGTTCCTTAATTTTTTTTCTCAAACAGTATTCAAATCTAATCTAATAATAGCATCCTTAACACAACTTATACGTAATTTACTCACAATACATTAATTAACTGGAAATCTCTTCCAATCATAAAATTAAAATATTTTTACAATTTAACCATCAAGCAATATACATAAGTTAACGATTAATCAAATCTTTTGAAATCTTCTAAAATCATTAACTGTTAATCATTAATCAAATCTTCTTATATCTTTTCTCTAACTGAAATCTGTTATATCAAGAGAAGACGACTCAATGAGGAAGATATATCAAATTCAATTATATCATCTTATATCATATATAAATATTAATATAAATATATAAACTATCAAAGGAATAGTTAAATGCTCCACAACTTGCCACAATCATGACACTTCAGCTATTAATATGGATTATGAATAATTCAGACTTTCCTATTATTTTGGATCACATTCAAATGAGAGTCCATTAAAATCAATTCAAGTCAATTCAATATTTATGACTTTTATTTAATCGAAATAAATTAAATCGATTAAATCAATTGATATTAGGGAAATTATGACTTTTTCCATATATGATCAATTTAGATTTTACATATATAATAAGAAATGTTCAAATTATCAAGTTCACGACTATTTTTACCCATGTAAATTATTAATTTTAAAAATCATTCAAATCATCAAATTTAATTTATGTTTTATTCAATTGAAATCAAATAAATTCATGAAAATAAATTAAATCAATTGAAGTTAATGAAATCATTAGTTTTTTTTACATATATAACTAATATAGATTTTGCATATATATAAAGAATGTTCAAATTAAATCAATTGCATATATATAAAGAATGTTCAAATTAAATCAATTTTAAAAGTATTGTTGTTAAAATGTCATTATGTAGATTATTATTATATTTAAAAAACTTGCAAATTTAATTTTCAATTATTTTTTAATTGAAATAAAATTAATTCGTTTGTGTGACTTTCATTATATCAAAATAAATTATATCAATTGACACTATTAACATTATGAGTTTTTACATATGTAATAATCAATTTTAATTTTATGTATATAAATAATTTTGTAATTAAATCAATTGTAAAATTATTTTTACCCAAATGTCATCATGTAAATTATTAAATTTATATAAAAAGCATGCAAATTTGATTTATCTGCTCAATGTTAAGACTTGACAACCATAAGGTTGTAGAAACTGTTAGTCAAGTGATCAAAGAATTCAAATGACAACATGCAAATGAAAGAAAAATCTGATAAGTATTGGAGTGTGTATTGTAAGATATTGGCATTAGGGGCTATTCTTGATCCAACCAAGAAGCTCAATTCCTTGAAATTTATATTTACATATTCGAAAGTTGATCCAAACAATTGTGAACTGAAGTTGCAAAGGGTCAAGATGAATTTGTATAGGCTTTATGATGAGTATGTCAAACATCATGCTCATTCCAATGTGAATCATTCACAACAAATGCAATCTTCACTTGGAGGAGGAAAAGAAAAGATGTCAGCACCATTTTTATATGAAGTAAGTTCATTTTATAATTTTTGTAGAACTATTTTCGTTGCCATTCTTTATATATATATAATTGTTAATTTATTTGGTTATTTATTTTGTAGGAGTTTGAAGAATTGAAAAAGTACTACATTTACCAATGGCGGAAAATTCCAACTTGATATTTATTGAGAGGACATCGAGTGATTTTGATATCTTAGCTTATTAAAGGGAAAGAAGTAGTAGATGTGCTGATCTTGCAAGGTTGCCTTTTGATGTATTGAGCATTCCAATAACCCCTATGCCATCGTAATTATCTTTTATCATTGGCTCTCGAGTTTTGAATAAGTATAGAAGTTCTTCGCGAGATGAAATAGTTCAAGCTCTCTTGTGCGCACGTAGTTGGTTACATGGTTTTATAGGTAAGTTTTTTTAAGCTTTATCATTTTTAGGATTTAAAATTAAGCAATTAATTTATATAAGAATTTATAAAATAGGCATTTCCTTACACCGTTTTAATTTGTTTTATGCTACTACTGTTTGGTGTAAACATGCTGCTATTTTCTGGGGCTTTTTTGTTTTTTGTTGTTTTTGAGACTCTTGAACGGTTGTCTTTTGTAATAGTCATACTGATTACTAGGCTTGTTAGAATCAGCATGCTAGTTACATTTGTTCTCCCTTTTTGCTTTCTTTGTATACAATAAAGACTACCGGGGGTACTCTTTTAAAGTTATGTTAAACTTCGGCTTATCAAAAAAATGATTTGGCTTTGCTGCCAAATAACTTGGATTTTGCCATAGTGTGGGAAAAGAAAAAGAAAATAAACTGCAAACACCATGCTTTTCATACCATGCCCTAACAATTCAAGAAATTATAAACAAACGAAGGTTTCATCAATATTTCTTAGTTAATTATGGCAAGCACCAAGAGATATCTTATGTTTGAACCACAAGAAAGAAAACGAATATAGAACCACAATTATAATTTTACAATAGCAAATCTAAAATTTCATATATTCACTCATCATAAATAAATGGTGGAACAAGCTGCAGGACTTCAATTCTTATACTTTCACCAACACGCCAGTGCATCACTTTTCTTTCTAAAAGAAAACAGAAACATGAACGACGCACAATATAAAACAAGTCACTAGGCCAGCATGAAAAATGAGCTTAATGTAAAAGTCACCATATTAGACATTATAAAAAGAATTTAGCTTTTGATATATAATAGTTCAAGACAATTTCATATATATTAACTATTAATATGTTGAGGATGCATTAAGTTGAATATTATCTCAAGGCAGGCATAGGTATAAATTCAATCCAAAAACCAAACCTGATATTCCCTTGAAACATAACTTCATAATGCAAGATTAATAGGAATAACATTACATACCATAACTCTTATTTTTGATCATCTTCCTATGTTTGCCCAGAGTCAGTAGGGAGTGAGAGTAGACTCTCTGTATAAATATGACACTTTCTAAAACCATCTTCAGGTACTGTAATTTGTAGCAGCTCCCCTTTGTCATTGAGTTTTACTAATCCGATACCTAAATAATATCCAACAATTTCACCAGCTTTAGTGAAGTATATGGGGGTAAAGTAGCAGCCAAGAATATTAGTTGCATGTTCAGTAACATAATTGCACTTAGTCCAAGATGACTTCACTTTATATTCTTGCATCATCCATAGCACAGCAAAACCTTGCTGCCATGAATAACAAAATAGACAGAGACATCCTCCTACTAACTCCAATTTTAGTGTCCAACTCCAATCATGTGGCAGAGGTATCTCTGAATAATTCCTTTTAGTCAAATCAAAGACAGCAATTGCTTTAACTGATGCATCCACTTTAGTCAACCAATGAATAGCCCCGTTAACAAATAAAAAGGGAGGTTGATCTCCGCAGCAATTGGTACCGCGAAAATCCTTAATAGCATTAAACTGTTTCCATGAATTGGTTCTCATGGAGAATAACTCGAATCTGTCTACACAATTGGTGTCTATGCAGTATTTCCGAATCCATGCTATGATCACAAAGTAATCATCCGTGAATGCGTCATACTCAAAAATATAGTTAACGCGCATGGACTGGTATGGTAAGCAAGGAAGGGAGGACCCAATTGTTGTGTGGATTCCGGTTGATGGGTTCCACACAACCAGATTTCTGTGTTTAGGGCCATGTCCTAGAAGGATAAACCCTCTGCAAACACCCAAAATCTTAACATAATATGCTTCTAGTGGTGACCGAAATGGAGAATCAAAGTTTACAGAACGAACTAATTCCAGTGATCCCTCTGGGTCTACGTATTGAATTTTGGCTTTATTAGAATCAACAATGGACACGCGGTTGAAAAGAAGTTGTTGAGTGTGAGATGCGGTTAGTTCATAATGTAATTTGCCAAAGTGGACATCGGAAATCAGAGACAGCCATGACTTAGACACACACTTGAAACGACCAAGTGACTTCACCGGCAACCTCAATAGAATTTCCCATATCAAGTCCTCATGGAGGTTCGCCTTATTCTCCATGCTCTTTGCTTCCATCCATATGCTGAAATTCATATATATATAATATGAACTACCACGACACATACCAAATTCAAATATATCATCTTATGGTATATCTATCTATAATCTATCCATATATCTAATTCTATATATCTATATCTATATCAATATCAATATCAATACTTATATGGTTATATCTGTTTAATTTATATGTTTTTTATTTTCTATTTATAATATATTATATATATTATGAGTTTAATTGTTATATATTGACAGTGTAAATCGTTTTTAAATAGACATTCAATAAAAAATTGTCATATCAAAAAATGTTTTTGACTTTTACCTTAACTATCTTAAAAGTTATTCATACCATGATTTGTAATTGGTTGACAGTGTACAAAACTTTACACTATCAGTATATAACAATTAAACTCTACAATTTAACCATCAAGCAATATAAATTAAGTCAACAATCAATCAAATCTTGTGAAATCTTCTAAAATAATTAACCTTTAATCAATAATCAAATCTTCTAATATCTTTTCTCAAACTGAAATATATTATATCGAGAGAGAGAAGATGATTATAATGAGGAAGATATATGAAATTCAGATATATCATCTTATCATATATAAATATTTTTTTTGGTGCGATTGTCATATATAAATTTAAATATAAATATAAGGTTTAATTGTACTTTTGGTTTCTCAGGTATCACAATTGTGTAATTTTAGTCCCCAAGATTCTAATTGCGCCAATTGGGTCCCACAAGTGTCACGATTGTGCAATTTTGATCCCCAGATTTCAATTGCGACAATTGGATCCGCCAGGTTTCACGAATGTGTAATTTTGGTCTCTCAAGTATCATGATTATATAATTTTTAACGTTAATAGACTACGAACCACATATGGGACTGATTTGACATTTAGTGAGGCCAGCTTGGCAGCTTACATGTCATTCCTATATGACATTTAGTGATATGCATTTAAACATTAAAGTGTGTGATATATCAATGATGTCACATAAGAATGCCCCGTAAGCTACCAAATTGACATCATTAAGTATAAAATCAGTCTCACATGGGCCACGTAGACTACTGGAGTTAAAAATTGCACTATCAAGATACTTGGGTGACCAAAATTGCATAATTGTGATACTTGATGAACCCAATTGACACAACTAAACCCGAGGGACTAAAATTATACAATTATAATACATGAGGTACCAAAACTATAATTAAGCCTTAAATATAAATATATAAACTATTGAAAGAATAGTCAAATGCTCCACTACTCACCACAATCATTACACTTTCAGCCATTAATATTGGTTATATAATATAAATGAAGGTGTTTTGAATAAGGAAATATATATGTGATGACATTATGGGGATAATTTGATTATTTATTTATTATATGTAATAGTCATAATTATTATTATCCAAAATACATGAGTTTCATATAATAGTCACGGCTAACGGTGGTGGATACTCTGTACCTATAATATGGTTACAAAAAACATAATACACGAGTTCCTTAATTTTTTTCTCAAAGAGGATTCAAATATAATGATAGCATCCTTAACATAAGTTATACTAAATTTACTCACAATACATTAATTAACTAGAAATCTCTTCCAATCAGAAAATTAAAATATTTTTACAATTTAACCATCAAGCAATATACACCAAGTTAACGATTAATCAAATCTTTTAAAATCTTCTAAAATCATTAAGCGTTAAACATTAATTAAATCTTCAAATAGCTTTTCTCTAACTGAAATCAGTTATATCAAGAGAAGATAACTACAATGAGGAAGATATATCAAGTTCAATTATATATATATATATATATATAGACTATCAAAGGAATAGTCAAATGCTCCACACAACTCGTCACAATCATGACACTTCAGCCATTAATATGGATTATGAATAATTCAGTCTTTCCTATTATTTTTGGATCACATGCAAATGAGATTATCAAATCTGATTCTATTGTCCATTAAAATCAAATGAAATGAAATCAATTCAACATTCATATGACTTTGATTTAATCGAAATAAATTAAACCGATTAAATCAATTAATATTAGAGAAATTATGATTTTTTTCATATACGATCAATTTAGATTTTATATATATAATAAGAAACGTTAAAATTAAATCAAGTTCAAGATTATTTTTACCCATATAAATTATTAATTTTAAAAATCATTCAAATCATCAATTTTAATTTATTTTTTATTCAATTGAAATCAAATAAATTCATGAAAACAAATTAAATCAATTGACATTAATGAAATCATTAGTTTTTTTACATATATAACTAATATAGATATTGCATATATAACTAGCAGCAAGAACTCATCATTAAACAGAGTGAATGTCGTCGCCATCACTTCATATATAGCAAGTAAAAGAAGAGAAATGTTTTTTGAATAATAAAATAGACAACAACATTGAGAATTTTTTTGGGGGGGTGGGTGAGCATATCCTCACGGAAGCAATCCCTTGGAGGAAATTGCTTTAACAATTTATTTAAGTTTGTTTTGTCATGTTAAATAATTATACAAATATTAAAAATTACATTAAGAAATAGTAGAACTGTCAAAACGGGCCAACCCGGCTACGGGCCAACCCGGCCCACCCGGGTTGGCCCACCATGGGTTGGGGAAAAAACGGGCTAACCCAACCCGGCTTACATTTTGGTGAGTTAGGAAATAAGCAACCCGGCCCGGCCCACCACGGGTTGGTGGGTTATGCGGGTTGGCTCACCTATAATTGAAAAATTAAAAAAAGTAAAAAAAACAGAAATTTTTTAAAAAAAAAATTCCAACTCCTTAACTTAAACATACATGCTGCTTAATAGGACAAGGGTTTTCACAAAAAGGAAAGGAAACTGTACAAAAAAATCTGACTTGGGTCTTTTTTGAGTTTTTCTTTACTGACTTTACAGACACATTGATACGTTGCATTTTGGGCCTTGTTTTTTTTTTCAAATGTCTCAACCCGCGGGCCAACCCGGCTCACCACGGGTTGAACCCACCCAACCCACGGGTTCGGTGGGCCGGGTCAAAATGACCCGGGGTTTAAATGAGCCAGATTTTTTGCAACACAACCCACCGGTGAGCCGGGTTGAGCCGGGTTGGCTCACGGGTTCTAACCCATTTTGACAGCTCTAAGAAATAGTTTGTTGACAATTTCCCAAAATAATAATTTGATTGTTGGAATACTAGTAAAAAATTGTCTTATTTTTATTAAAGGCATAATAAATAAATATTAATGTTTTTAAAGTAAGGGTAATATAGGAATTAAAAAAGTTATAACTTAAACCTTGTGTTGAGAGAGTTGTTAACGTGACTCTCTCTTAAGGAAAAGTATGCAAGTTCGAATCCTGAAGTTATCCAGTTGGGAGGCAGCCCAACCTCATGTGTAAAAAATTGGACTTTCGTCGCTGTCGAACCGAGGATTACTCCCATAGTCGATCGAAAGGATCAAAGTTGTGAGGACACCCTGGTAGACTTATTTGGGGTCAAATGCCCTAATTACGATGAATTTCGAAAAAAAAAAAAAGAACCAAAAAAAAGAAGTTATAACTCATTCAATTCCGTTCATTCCCCAAACGAAGAAACAAGAACTTTGTTCTATTCCATCATAAAATAATAAAATTTTTATTCAATTATGATCCACACTTGTAACCTGTACCTGCTGATAAAACATGCAAAGTTCTCCTCCATCAATTCACCATGCCATAGAGCAGAACTGAAACCTCCATCAATTCATGAATGTTCGGTTGCTGGAAGGAATCAACCGAAAAATAATGGTCAGAAACATACAATATAATAAGGTATATCCAATTGAATAAGAGAATCTGATCTGGGTACAGATAATGCATCTTGAAGCACACCAAGTGCTTGACAAAATTCCCAGGTGATATTGTTCTTTTAGTTTTTGTTTAATTTGATTTGATTGGATGCATGGCGTAATGTTTTTTATCATCCGCACAAACAAACGCTGCCTGACTTTTTCCTAATCTACATCTTTGAAGATGTTATGCCAACTGGCACTGTATATTTGATTGTCAATGTGTTTGAGTTGAATCTGCACCTGCCACCTGATGTTCAGGTCATTATGAGTCAGGATATTTGCTGTGGATCAATTAAGAATCCAAATTCTAGGATATTACTTGATCTGGTGATCCATTTCTACCATTTTCTGGAATATGTGAAGCATACAACTCACTATACTTGGCACTTACTTTCTCTTATCGGTGAAAGCCTAAGGTCTCTGCAAGACTTATTATGCATCTAAAATAGTAGATGACCCCAATAAGTATAAGACACAAATATCACCTTGTTATGCATGTTGATGAAGCATTTGGAAATTTGGCTCTTACTGCATGCGTGTTTTAATGAATTATATACAAAGTTTGTGGTTTATGAGGTAAGGATAGGTGACCAGCTCCATGACTCATACACAATTTGAAAATGAACTATCAAGACACTATTCCAAGCGTGAAAATATTCAAGGTGATATGAATTGTTGATATGTAGTATGTTGGCTGGCCCGTGTGATTGCTTTGGCAATTAAAAATGGGTGCTTTTCTGTTTTCAATTGTTATAAAACGTCATGGTAAGAAAAGGCATATGGGTTAAATTCTATTTATCAATGTGTGATAGCAAATTATCCTTAATTTCCTATTTTTCAACTATTAGGCAACACTATAATTTATCTGTATGAATGAAACAATTTTTTGGGCTTCTAGCATGCAATTATTGAAATTACTCTCTAACAAGATTTGTAGAATTGTTATCTATTTTGAGATGTAGATTGATTTGGGAGTAGCATTTTCACTTTAATGGATTGCACAAAATACAGGTCGACAACCAAGCCAGAAAATTAAAATCCCTAACTCCGAGCTTAAGATCAGTAACAGTTCGCCTAAAACCTATTCACGGTTACAGGTTTGATAAACTCATGATAGTCTAGTTATTAGACTTTTTTATGGAATTACCTGGTGGAGTTTATTTCTAATTGCATTATGTTGATTGTCCTTATGGTCCTTTGTTTAGTATTTATTTGGCCTACTAATATAGGCTTGCATCCCATGGCATATGATGCGTCACATACTTGCTTTGCCTGAATGCTCATTAATACATGTGTTACCCGAGAATGCCTAGATACATTGCATAGAACAAATAGTACCACTCAAGTTCAAGGATGTTGCATAGATATATTCCTGGCTGCCATAAAATTGCTTCCACTTATAGTTCAATAGGTTAATTCTGTTTGGAGATGGACATAAGAACCCAAGCCACTATGATCTCATCAATATGATTACTTCCGATGTTTTTGATGCTGTTGTAGGTGACATTGCAATTGTCACTGATCGAACAAAGATTGTAGATTTTACTCAACCATATATAGAGTCAGGGCTAGTTGTTGTTGCAATATTTAAAAAATTGAACTCAAGGGCTTGGCTTTTCTTGCGACCATTTACTCCCCTGATGTGGGGTGTTACTGCACTTTTTTTTTTTTTTTTTATTGTTGGAGCAGAGGTGTGGATTCTTGAACATAGAACAAATGATGAGTTTCGGGGACCTCCAAAGAAACAGATAGTCACAATTCTTTGGTATGTAGTTTCTTATTATTGAATATATATATATATATATATATATACACATGTGTAATCCGAGAATTCCTATCCTCCTATCGGGTGTGATTTATTTGATTAGTTGGTTTTATGGAGAAAATATTTTGACTATAAGTGCAAAAGGGGAGAATTTATCCTACAAGCGAAAAAATTATTGAAACTGTATGAAACTATCACAAGGGTTTATGTACAAAGAACGGGGAAACCTTTATGGCTTGTATCCGAAGACATGGAAAGGAACGTTTTGCTGTTAGCAGCAGAAGCCCAAGCCCACGAAATTGTCGATCTTGTAGAGGATGAATAAAATATTAACGAACGGCAGGGAAGGAATCCGCGTAAACGTACAATTTGAGATTTTATTTTATCAACCTTTAGTTGCCTTTGCGATAGAGTTGAATTGATTTAAGTTTGTTTAGTAATAAAATTTGGTATGCTATCTATTATAAGGTAGAAGGTTTGGGATGTTAAATTGATGGCGTGTGATCAAAGGAGGTCGGTTCATTGTATTAATGAATGATGATGTTTACTACCTTCGTGGCCTCATAATTTTTCCTTATCTATGTTTATTTATTTGAATTTTACGGTGATATTACCTCTTCATGCACACCATTGGCTCTCTTATTCATATTCTGATTGTAATTCCAGTTATTCAAATGCAAAAATTGCTTTATCAATTATTGCATTGTTGGCTTTGACGATCATTACTGTGAGATGAAGCAGGTGCATACCATTCGACAAAGTGAGTGGTTGAATGGAAAAGTATTATTGTTTCCATTGATAGGTGGACAGAGAATGTTTTAGTCGGATGATTCCTAATGAGCCAGCCCGATGTGATCAGCCCTGAACTCAGGGGGAGATATAAGGAAGCAAGTTCTTAAAAATGAGCAAAGCTCTGGTAAAAGACACAAAACCTTAAAAACGAGCTAAGCTCGGGTAAAAGGTATATAGTCCTTAAAAACGAGCAAAGTTCAGGTAAAAGACATTATGGGAGTTAAGAGGGGATAAAGACCTTAAAACCGTGCATGACTCGGTTAAAAGGCATTATGGGAGTTAAAAGGGGATAACGACCTTAAAACCGACCGAAGCTCGGGTAAAAGGCATCATTGGAGTTAAAGACCTTAAAACCGACCAAAGCTTGGGTCAAAGGCATAATTGGAGTTAAAAGGAGATAAAGACCTTAAAAACGAGCAAGACTCGGATAAAAGGCATAAGTTCTTAAAAACGAGCAAACCTCGGGTAAAAGGCACAAAGTCATTAAAAATGAGCAAGACTTGGGAAAAAGGCATAAGTCCTTAAAACGAGCAAAGCTCGGTTAAAAGGTAAAAGTCTTTAAGAATGAGCTTAACTTGAGTAAAAGGCATAAAGACCTTAAAAACGAGTTAAGCTCGGGTAAAAGACAAAAAAGTTCTCATAATTAAAAAAATTGTGAAAAAGAATTAATCCCAGATGATAAACATTGTAGCAAAAGTTACTATGATTTGTTAAAATATCACGTGGGCATAAATTCAGCTTATGAAAGTACAGTAAAGTTGCCAAGTTTATGATACATGTTTTAGTCTTGAAGTCTTGATTTTAGGCCGAATTAGCAGTTGTCCGGTTAGTTGGTTATATTTAGCAAGTTATTTATGGGAAGGAAGTTGTGATTCAAAATGTAATTTTTCATTGAGTTAAAGCAGGAATGGGTACTGATGGCGTGAAGTAACGAACAAACGAGACATTAAAGGTGAATTGAAAAGACAAGCTATTGACGATATGAAGCTCGAGATGAATTATGGTAGAGTAACAGCCGCAAATTTGTGTCCATAAAGAGAAGTGAAGGGTCAAGTTGAAATTCGAAAAGCTTGGCTACGAATAATGCGGTTTATACTCGGAAGGAGATAATTAGTTTGAAAGTTGGATACAACTTAACTCGGAAAAATCTCAGATTACTTGAAGACATTTAAGCTCGGTATACTTTAAGGTGTTTATCAAAGAAGAAGAAGAACGTGGACACGAGGAATTGAAACAAATATGATCAGCTCAGAGAAAGCTCAGTTTACTTGAACATGTTTATCAAAGTTCTTTCGTGTGTGTACTCTTTTTCCTACCCCGAGCTTTTTTCCTGAAAAGGTTTTTTCCCGGAAAGGTTTTAACGAGGCACACCGAATGTTTCTTTGAGGACATCGGCCAAACGGTTTTGAAAAAGCTCGGATTTCCCTGGAGACATTTATAGCTCAACTCAGGAAGAATCTGGTTTACTTGAAGACATCTCTTAAAGCTCTTTCGCCTTTTTGAAGCTCAGAGCTTGGGGGCTTGTGTATCGTCCGGAAAAATAGTCGTGGAAGACATGATTAAGTGGGAACAATACCACTAATCCATGATCTCAAATAACTGTCGCATAGTGGGGTAAGAATGTGGGATTAAATTCCCATGTAGGAGGGGGAAATTGGTATAAATAATGAATTGATGTATAGGGAAAGGGAAGCTATTTTTTGTAACATTACTCTGCTAGTTCAGAGATATTCTAATAAAAGAGTGTATTTGGACTAAGATTGAGAGTGAAAGTTAGCGATATTGTTTTCCAGGTATTCAGATTCCATATTGCTGTAAATTTGCAAGAACAATAAACAAACGTAAAATAGCTTCTGCTTTTCTTTAAAATCTCTAACAAACGCACTCTTAATCTTGCCATAGTTAAATTCTTTACTGAAGAATTGTTGTATGAAAGGGAGAGGTATCCGTTAAGTGAAATTCTAACAAGTGTGAGGTATACATTGAGATAATCTGGAGACTCTTGCACAAGGGTGGAGCATCCTGGGTGAAGAGGGCTCAAGTGTTGTTAAAAGTTTCTCAAGCACTTGTTGAAAGAATAGTGAAATCCCATAAAAGCTTTATGTGGATTGGACGTAGTTCACGGTGATTGTGATCGTACCAAAATAAACAATGGCCTGACCTTCTCTATCCCTAAACTCTTTACATTTGTTTGTAATCTGTTCTTCTACTTGCGCATTATCTTCTACCCTCTCTCACTTTATATCCCAAGCATTTTGTAAACAACTAAAACATCTAATTCGCCAAAAACACTTGTTAAAAGTTTGCAAAGTTTTTATAACTCAATTCACCCCACTTGAGTTTAAAGCCACTTGATGACATTTTACAACATTTGTTTTCACGCTTGTCTTTTGATGCAATAGAGTGTTGCATGATTTTCCTACTATAACTACTTGCTGGCCTATACATGTGTCCAAATAACACGTTTTTAAACAATCAAACTTATTTAGTACTTGGCTCACCTATGTAATAACAAGATGGGAGAAATCAACCCAAATATAAATGCCCACATCTTCCCATAAAACAATTAAGATTAAAGATACTATATATTTCTCTATATTTTGAAGGATATCAATACAAACAAAAATGGATGATATGCATAATTAAAGTTGAGTAACAAACAAGTCAATTTATTTTTAGGCTGTCACCTAAAACATACATACGCTGACAAGCCCCCATCAAAGTATGGTAGTAGCATGCAAAATTATGTGGAGATACATATTATAGACCACCCTAGTGTCCTAGCTAGATAGATTGGTGGATAAAGGAGCTAGGCTTTCCACATACTTATGAATGAAAAAATAAAAATGAGGATAAATTTGAAATTGCTGCAATAGCTGGGCATCTGAGTTATATAACACCAATGAGTGAGAAAGGGATCCTCCAAGAAATTCAGCACCATCCTTCCAAAAAGCATAGACACGAACCCCCATATCAAGTGGCTTAATGTTGTAATTTTTAGTCCATTTGTCATTTTTCAAAATCCAAATTTCAATCAGACAAGAGTCAGTAAGACCTTTGTATGCAACGTAAGCAATGGAACCATCATTGGCCTCAACAAGTGAACCATTGTGAACTGTTGCTACTGGTGGAGTGTTGTAGATCCTGAATCTCAAAGTGAGGTGGCTTAGTGCAGAAGAGTAGAGTTATGTGGGGTATCAAAGTGACAAAGCTTTCAAAGATCATGAGGTGCTCATAGGATCTCTGCTCTGTCTTTGCCCATGTCTACTCACGAAGTTGTGAGTTTTGAAGAGGTCATTCCAGGTTCGATGGACGCTTTTGAATCGCATCAATGATTTCACTGGCAACCTCTCCAATACATCTCTCACCATTTTTTCTGACAAAATCACTGCCATTCTCGATTTGATTCGATTCTGTTATCTTCAGTGAGTTTTCTTGCTATTTAATTTTTCATTCTCACCTAATCTCTTGCCAAACTCAATACTAAATCATCGTTTTAATTATATTTTTTTTAACACCATGACACTATGATAGGTAAGCTCATAACTCCACTTGATTTGATTCATTGTCAGTAATTATTATTTATAAATAAAAGAACTAAGTTAATATTTTACGGTTCTAGAAAATTCTTTATTAGTAGACATTTAACTAAAGGAGGAAAAATAATAATTTAATGTTTTAAGATATATTTTTTTATCATGAATACATAACACTTTTCTAATTTTATAATATTTTTAAGGATCTTAAATATTTCAGTAAAATAAAGATTATTTTTTAATTTAATGCAGTACTTTCTTTTTTCTATTTATTTACATTGAATTTTTTCCTCCATTTCTTTTTATAATAAACTTATATCTTATGAATTTTATCATGTATCTTTTTAATCATGTTTGTATCTTGTATCTTTGGTTTCTTACTCTTTTTCGCGTTGTTTTTATTTCTCCTTCTTCTTTTTTCTTTCTTTTTCTTTTTTGTTTGGGGTATAAATTGGTTTAGGTCGATCCACCAAACCGAACCAATTAAATCTAACTGGTATGGTTTAGTTTTGATCTTTGTGTATTTTCTCTTCCTCCGACTTATTGAGTACACATGTACTTACTTGATTCTGATAACAACTAAAGGTACCGCAAGTAAACACTAAGAAGTGGATTAAATTGTGATTACCCAAACTATTTTGGAAAATAAGCCTTTTTAAAAACAAACTACTATGCAAGCATACACTTAACGGGATGGTAGATGCAAGACTGATAAGCAGACGCTTTTTAGAAGTCTAATCACTTGAAAAACAACTTAAACGAGAAAAACTTTTTCACAAACGGATATTTGAATATACACCCTTTAACCCCAAGGCTAATCACAAATAAAATATAACCAGTAAGAAAGCAATATTAGACATTAAGAGATAGAGATAAGGGCACAAGAATTTTATCTTGGCTCACTCTAACTTTTGGGCTACGTCCAGTCCTTAGCTTAACCAAGTTTTCCACTATAACTAATCAAATTACAGACAAGTATTTTTTGCACACCTAGCCTCTCCAATCTCAAACGATCAACGAGTATTATTTGCACACCTAGTCTCTCTAGGCTCAAATAAGTATTCTTTAAACAAGCCTCTTCAGGCTTTTGAAAGATATGAGTTGTTTTGAAGAACCAGCTTCAGATTACAGTAAGCTAGTCAATCGGATAACACACAAAGAGTGAATATATTAAGCAAAGGTATGACAGCTAGAAAGAAAGAACTTCTCTAAGAAGATTTATAATGAATAGAGAAGAAAAGAGTTTGCTAAGATTTTGCTTCTTTGAAGATTTCTCGTATCTCATATATGTTTACTTGTTCACTATGACTTGTTATGTGTCTTGCAAACTTTCTCAAAGTCTTCTTAAATAGTCTTAACTATGGATCGAAAGATCCGTTGTGGGACATTTCTTTGACTTTGTCTTCTTTTGGAGTTGCTTTTCTTCACACATCTTGGGCTACCATAAATGCAAAAGATTCGATCTGATAAGTACATTAAATGGTTGAGAACGTTGAAGAAACTCTTTGTACTTGGACATATATCTTTATCAGCTAGCAACTTTGTTCAGAGCAACATCAGAGATTTCGTGCATCGTGGATTTCCTATTTAGTGTAATCAGTCAGAGTAGCAGTTCTAAAGTGATTGTGGTTGCGAACTAAAGGTGTTTGTTGTCAGGTACGTTACAACATAAATGCTTAGTAGCTCATTTTGACTTTTGGAATGAATCCTAGTATGATTTGAAGCTTTAACTAACTTTATTAAATATGTATGTTGCATATTTAATAATTATTCTAATCATTTCTTCCGAGCTTATAGTCAGGATGCTTGTAGACAATTGAAAGAAAGTTCTTATTTACCCTTTCCATAGGACACTTAGATTGATGCTTCCCATACTTGACCTGCATGATACTTTGGAGTAGATACCAAAGAGAGGTCCTGTCTTTGTTGAGCTCAGACGCTCTTTTACTTCAGACACTAATAGATGAAAAACTTGAAATCTTTCTTTGAAGAGGTTCCGGACGCTATCCTTTTTGAACTAATCTTCTACTTCTAGAAGCTCTAACAGACGCTCCAACTTAAATTCTGCTTCGATTCAATTTTCTCTTCAGACGCTACTTGAGCTTTATACTTTAGAGAATAATATCTCGGGCGTAACAAGATTACTCTTGTTGATTTGTTTCTATCAGACACTTCAAACAAGTAAAAGGTTTCTTCTATATACTGCAAAAGTTAATGAACATGTCTGAATGTTGTTGCTGAAGATCTTTATAACTGATTTCTGGAACATGTTTGACTTGTTTAACAAACGCTTCAAGGCTTGACTTGAAATGCTTTAGATGAGGTTAGATATAATGCTTATATTTTGCACAGTTAAACAAATCATCAGCGATATTCACACAATTCATTTAAATCATTGATCAAATGTTTAGATACATCAGCACACGGGGATCAGACGCTTAGCACTAACTATCAGACGCATAATAAGGCGCTTCAGAAGCTTAGAGACCTAATAATCTCCCCTTTTTTTATGATGTCAAAACATTTATATATGATTTAAAATAAACATAAAAAGGTACATGTAAGAGACGAAAATTGTATGATAGACAAGGTCTATATCTTTATATCAGATCATATATATTTTTATGCCTTTTACCAAATGTTAACGTTTGTGTTTTATACTCCCCCTGTTTGATATAAACTTATACATGTTTTCTGTGTTTCTTTATCATATATAAACTTATATTTTTCTCTCCCCCTTTTTTATATGAGCAAAAACGAGTTATGGAAAACACGTTGAAAAGATGTATATTTACTCAATTTCTCATATTTGCTCCTCCTTTATGAGATAACAGAACATTCCTTATTAATTAAGATCGAGCAATTAAAATTATACCAACTTAATATATGAAAGATAGATTATTTATAAGATGAACAGATAACATTATCAACTTTCATTATATTTCTTCTGAGCGGAACTCACAATAGAGTATACATTGCAATATACATCATTGAATTGTTCGAATCCAGAAGAAGAAAAACAAAGGATAAAATACCATTTTGGTCCCTTAATTTATTTTTTAATTTTAATTTGGTCCCTTAACTTTTAAAAGTTTCAATTTGATCCCTTAACTTGTCTCTGTTAACATAAGTTAGTCCTCTCCGTCAATGACATAAGCAAAAGTATTAATAAATTAAAGAACCAACTTGAAACACATTCAAAATATAAGGGATCAATTTGAAACTCATTTAAAAGTTACGGGACTAATTTGAAACTTGTTAACAATTTAAAGGACCAACTTGAAACTCATTTTCTTATGTCATTGACGGAGAGGACTAACTTATGTTAACAGAGACAAGTTAAGGGACCAAATTGAAATTTTTAAAAGTCAAGGGACCAAATTGAAACTAAAAAATAAATTAAGGATTTTAACCAAAAACAAATAGGCTGGAAGAGAGCTTACTAGCATAGAGTGATGGAGGGTGAGACAAAGAGGGTTTGCAGTGAAATTAGGGTTCTCTGGTTTCATTAGGAAAGAACAAAACCTTAGGAAATTAGGAAACAAATTAGGGAGAGAGAAAAAAGCTTACCGTTCGTAGAGGGATGTTGAGGTTCTCGGAGAATAGCTTACAGAGAGGGTGCTCTGAGAAGAGCTTGCAGAGAGGGTCCTCTGAGAAGAGCTTACAAAGAGTGTCCTTTGAGACGCATATAGGGATTAGAAAGAGAGAAAGACAGAAACTAACCAGAGAAGGCCAATGAGGGAGCAGGACGAATCTGCTCTTCGATGGTTGCAAACGGAGGAAGATGGTGGCGCGGTGATTGCGAAGGGTTGAGAAATGGAAAAATTAAGATGAGTCTAAGAGTTGAAAGAGGGTGAAATGTCTGAGAGTGGAGAAATGAGGAAGACAAGTCCTTATTTAAGGATTTTAATATTAGTGACTGACATAATCGATCGCTATCTCGATCGCAAAACAAATATTTGAAAGGTGGCCATATCGATAGCTAAAAGACACTATAATTTATTTCAGCAACACGATTTAGTGATTGATTTTCACATCAACAGCTAAAATAGAGGTTCATTTCGTTGACTTAAAAATGGGATGCATTTAGCGACAGACTAGCGACCATTGTGTTGCGACAACTATAATCCGTCACTAAGGTCGTCGCTAAATGTATCCAAGCAACAAATTTTGTAAAACAACTCATCTGTTGCAATTTCGTTTGCTAATAGTAATAGATTAAGTATGGTCACTAAATTCGATGCTAAATGACTTTTTTTTATAGTGTTTGGGGCATATAGAAGGTTACTAATTAATAGTTATGAATTTATTATCAACAAATTTGCATACTATCATTTTCTCATTTTTATTTAATCTTTTTTCTTTTTTAGAATGTATTTTCAAATCTACTAATTAATAATTAGGTAAAATAGGTTGATTGGTCCTATACGTTTTTTTTCCTTTTCACATCGGTCCTATAAGTTTTATTTTTTTTTCAAATTGGTCTTATACGTTATGTTCTATTTCTACGTTAGTCCTTTCCGTCAATTTCAATCTTATGACGTCAGATCAAAAGCCACGAGTCGAACTTAGGTGATAGCCACGTCATGTTAAAACTGACGGCGTTAGGTCGAAATTGACGGAAAGAACTAACATGGAAACGAAACATAACGTGTAGGACCTATTTGAAAAAAATAAAACTTATAGGACCAATGTGAAAATTAAGAAAAAAACGTATAGGACCAATCAACCTATTTTTCGTAATAATTATTACTATCAAATCTGTTGAGCATTAACTTATTTCCATTTAATTCTTTTCGATTTAAGGAAATGATTTCTAAAAGTAAAATACTTGTATTTATATATTAAATTAGAATATACTCTCGTAAGAGTGTTTAATCTTTTAGGTTACTTTATTTATAAAATGAGAGATGCCATTCTAATTTTTTTTTAATATTTAAATTTTGTTACGAAAAGAATCAAAACAATAGCAAAATAGTACAAGATATAAAAGAATAGAGAGAAGAAGAGTCTTTTCATTATGCTCTACATATTTTAGAATTGATTATGTATTTCTTATTTATAGATTTAAATAATTTCCATTTTAATTTATATTTTCAAATTCTACTTAAATCAATTACGTATTTATCATTTATAGTTTTAAGTATTTTTTTGAAAAATATTTTTTTATTATATTTTATATTTTTCTGAATTTTTAAATTCTCGTGCAATGCCTAGAATACTTGCTAGTATCACGTAAAGTGTTTGTTGGGAATGTAAATATTTTTTACACTATCAATTAATCATGAATTATTATATCATTAAAAATATTTGACTCTTATAATGATCTCATTAAAAGTCACGCGTGCAAAGATTTAAGGACCTTATTGGTGAGTAATCTGTAAGTACCTATGTAAGCATTCTTTTAATCATGAGGCCTGCCCTGACCCTAGTAAGTCCCCGGGACCCAATTCACCTAAACTTTATTCACCAAAAAAAAGGTGCATTCTTCGGTACCCTCAATAATTTTGGGGTAAAAGTTATTCTGCCTAATCAGAATGCGTCACCTCAATTAAATGAGTCATATTAGTGGATTAAGTCAAATGATTCTCACCATCTGACTGGGCCACCTAGGCAGAGTTACCCTTACGTACCATAGAATTCACCAAAAAAGAGTCACACATGCAAAAATTTGTTACTGATTAACCATATAAAAAACTTTATACTTATAATATATGAGTAAATACCCAATCTGGTCCCTAAAATTGTAGTGTTGTATTAACTTAGTCCCCCATATTATCAATATTCCAAAATGATCCCTGGAATTGCAGAAAGTTAATCAGATTTGTTCTTCCGTTTATGGGTGTTCATCAACCGATCCAAACCAATTCAAACCGCAAAAACCGAACCGAAAAACCGAAAACCGCAAAAATCGCTTTTTTTTCATTGGATTGGATCGGATTTCGGATCTCCTAATGAAAACCGATCCAATCCAATCCAAACCGACCTACTATATACATATACTATTATTTTTTAAATTATAGTATTACTCATACTTAAGTATTGTTTTTCATACTTTTATGAACGAACATATTCTCATTCTCTTTAATATTTTTGTTGGAATTGTCAAATACTATATGTATTGGAATTTGTATAGTTATTCATGTACCTAGGAATCAATAGTTATTCATGTACTAGAAGATTTCATACATGTACTTAGGAACTAGAACTACATTAATTCTAGTATATATATGTTTAATGTTAGTTTTCGACTTAATGTAACTATGTAACGATGTATCGGTAAAAACCAAATTATCCAATCCAATCCAAACCGCACTTAATTGGATTGGATTGGATCAGATTTTTTTAAGGAAACAAACCGATCCAATCCAAACCGCAAGTTATTTCCATCCTTGGATCGGATGATTTTTTTGTTTCAAAACCGATCCAATTCAATCCGCGAGCACCTCTACTTCCGTTGGTATTTGCATGGACTATAATGACATCAAGTTAATAATGTCAGGGATGCATTTGAAATTAAGTGAATAATGTCAAGGATGCATTTGCTAACGGATCCAAATGGAGGGACAAATCTGATTAATATTTTGCAATTCCAATGATCATTTTGAAATATTGATAATGTAGGGACCAAGTTGATACGACCCTACAATTTTAGGAACCAGATTGGTTATTTACTCTATAATATACTAAAATTAAAGTAATAAATTTTTACCATTATTTTTAATTTTTTTAGGTTAAATTTGTATAAATTTATTTAAAACTAATAATAAATATCTTCCTACCATAAATTCTCATTTCACACGCGTCAATTCAATCACTAACGTGTCGGTGCTTATGTATTTAGCAATTAATAATAATAATTTCTATCTGTCAGCAACTCCGGCTTATACAATAACTCATTCCTCCAAAGTCAACAAGTTTTTGCATTATGTCCAAAAAAACAAGTTTTGTGCAAATTGTGCATAAAACAAACAATGGATTTTTTATATCGTTTATCTGCGCTCTGCAATTTTTTTTTGACAAAATGCGTTTTGAGTTAAATAATATAAGTTTAAGGATTTTTTTTTTATAATCAATATAAGTTTAAGGATTTAATTGATATGTATTGTTAGTGTAAAATTTTTATACTGCCAATCAATCATACTTAAAAATCATTTATACAATAATTTCTAATTGGTTGACAGTGTAAAAAAAATTACATTGAAAATACATAGCAATTAAATTCTAAATTTAATTTTGTAAAAAAATGTATAGTGTTAATCAATTTCAAAACCTTTATGTATAATTTTTAAGATAATTAATTATAAAAATTAAATATTTTCAATGATACGCCAATTTATAAAATTGATTAATTAATAATGTAAAAATATCTTTACATTAACAATACAAAAAAAAATTAGGCTCGTTAGCCCCTAGTACTAAAAAAATGCAAAATGTATTAATTGGTCCTATATGTTTTTTTTACCTTTCACATTGGTCTTATAAGTTTTATTTTTTTCAAAATGATCCTATACGTTATGTTTCGTTTTCATGTTAGTACTTTCCGTCAATTTAGACCTAATAACGTCGTTAGACCAAAAGCAACGTGTCAGACTAACATTATAGCTACATCGGGTCAAAACTAACGGCGTTTAAATATTTTATTTGACAAAAAAAAAATAGAGATATGTTAATTAATTTGACTATGTTTAAATATTTTATTAACATTTATATATAATATATTTATTTTAATTTTATATATAATTTAAAAAATACTTAATAGTATTTTCGTAAAATACAGTATAAAGAAAATATGGATTGCATTTTGTTTCAATTATCTCAAGAAATCTAGATCGTTTTTGGGTAAACAGTATTATTAAACACTTATTCAATAAATATTTATCACATGAGAATTTGTGACTTTTTATAAGCTCCTTTTGACTTGTTTCATAAGTTTTTTTGACACATTTTTTAAAATAAATTAAAAAAAACTTATAGAAAAATCATAAATTATTTATATAAGTTATTTCAAACATTTACATATGTACTTATATATAAGATAAACTCAAATAAATTTTTTATAAGCTCTTACTATCGTATATGAAACACATGTTTGGTAGAAACTTGTATAACAAAACATTTTTCTAAACCAAATTGATAAATATATAGAATATGAATTTAATTATGGGGCGTTGCTATGGTATTTTTGGAAAATAAATGGTTTGAGTATCCTATGTCTAATTAGAATGCGACACCTCAATTAATCTCAATTAATTGAGTCATGTGAATTTCACATGGGGCTAAGTTCTCACCATTTGATTGATCCACATAGGCAAGGATATGATATCCAAGGGATATCATAAAATCTTCCTAAATTTATAATTAATGTATTATCAATTATCAATTTCTCATGTATTATTATGAAAGTGGATCCTCTGCATTCAAAAAACACACATTTATTAAGTGTATATCGTTAAATCAATGACGAACAGTGTTCACGAAAACCTAAAATGGATCCAAAGATACAAACGTAATCAATGTATGAAGTGTGTTTTATTGAATGCTGACAATCAGGGTTTGTATTATTATATCAATAAAAATATTTAATTCTTTCAATAATTATTTTAAATTGATGAATGAAAAGCAAATGTCTCGTCTCGTGTAACTCGTGGCTTCCCTTCATGATCTAATGTCGCTCAACAACTCTAGTTAACAGTATTTGAATATCAAACCAAACAAGTAAATAACGAGGATCTAACAGTAGTTCCCCTTATATAAAGTGCTTCTTTTCCTCCCTTCATACCATCACCTAATTAGTGGACAGGAACGAAAAAGCAAAAGTGAAAAAAAAACAATGGAGAGTTTCCCAGTGGTGGATTTCAAGAAGCTTTGTGAGAAAGAAGAGTTGAACAAGCTAAGAGAGGCATGTGAGAAATGTGGTTGTTTCAGGATCATGAACCACAATGTTCCAGTAACACTCATGGCGGATATGAAGTCAGCGGCTAAATATCTGCATGATCTTCCTACGGAGATCAAAAAGCGCAACACATCAGTCATACCTGACAGTGGCTATGTGCCATCGAGTAAAACTAGTCCTCTATATGAGGGCTTGGGAATATATGACATGCATGTTTCACCCCAAACTGTGCATGATTTCTGCTCTAATTTGGATGTCCCAACTCACCAGAGGTTTCTTTACTCCCTCTTTCATCTTCTTTAGAACTTTTTTGCATATGATCAACCTCTTAAATTGCGGTTGCGGTTCCGATCGCGTTACGTTTTCGTTATTGAGCATAATTGTGATCGATACAGTCGTAATTACGATCGTGATACGGTTTTGAAGATATCAAAACCAAAACATCGTGGCCCAATTGCACTTTCTGACCTAGATTTAAAACCTTGCATATGATTACATTTTGAATATGATTAGAGCAAGTTTTTATATCCAGGCCATCTTTGATGGGGATGCTTATGCCACTTTTTCTTGTTAAGCACCATTCTTATTCTTATTAAAAACCAATCATTAAAGTGAGGTTCTTATCAATCATCCAATTTTGTGAGGTGTTTGTATAAGCACCCGGTGCTTAAAAAAGTGGGTTATTCTTGTACTTTAAAAGCATATTGGTGGATCTCTTAATAAAATTGTTGATTAAATGTAATGATGTAAGGTTATTAGTTAGACCCATTAAGTAAATTTTTTAAAGAAATGGAGAGATAAGATGCTTAAGTTATAAAAAGTAGAAATGAGTGATGTGTAAACACGAAACCCACGTAAGAATCCCAAAAAATAAAAATATGGGATGCTAGATTGTGGATACTATGAGAATTTAATTTATTGTTTACAGATACAGTATACAATTTCATTTTGTTCCCACCAATGAACAATATATATATCAAGGACTTTGTGCAATTGAAATTGATCGGTTGATTATTTTTTCTGCATCCCAGGAAAACAATAGAGGCATATGGCGAAGCAATTCATGAATTGGCATCAAGTATATCACAAAAGATGGCTGAGTCTCTGGACATAGCGGGTGCTGATTTCAAGGACTGGCCATTCATTTTTAGGATTATAAAATATAACTTCACCCCAGAAAATATAGGCTCCTTAGGAGTGCAACCACACTCAGATACAGGGTTCATAACCTTACTTCAAGATGATGAAAAAGTTGGTGGTCTTGAAAGGATGGACGATTCTGGCTCATATGTGACAGTCCCTACCCAAGCAGGGACCTTCCTTTGCATTGTTGGAGATGTTGGACATGTAAGCATAGCAAGTAGCTTCGGTTGGGTTTAAATATTAAAAGAATTATTTAGATGCTTTTAAAAGAGATTTTTAGGTGCATGCATTAAGAGAAATTTTGCCTTTGCTTTATACTATTAAATATGTGGTGGAGCCAAATTATAGTAATTGTTTTTTAAAAGTAACTGGTATTGTTAAAAAAGACAATGTCATTCTATTAGAAAAAGAAAAAAAAGACAATGTCACGTCCTCTCTCTCTTATTTAAACTTAACAAATTGACAAAGTTTTCATAATTTTTTCAATTCTTTATTGACACTAATTTGCAGGAGAGTGAAGATCCCCTACTCCATTTCTTATGAGAAATGAAGATGATATAAATTACAATGATTTTAAGGAAATAAATGAAATGAAGATGATATACGTATATGAGAAAGTATCATTTATTTTTTCAAAAGCATAATAATAAATCTCTTCATTTATACTCTTTAAAATGTTTTATATATGAAGTTATTATCTCTACTTTAAAATACGTTTTTGATTTAAGTAGTTACTCATTTTGTTTTTATTTATTGCTTATTTTTCACTTTAGGTAGGCATATTTTTTTTGTAATATATTTTTCTTATATATTTTAAATGCTATAATTATAATTATTTAAATAAATTGAAGAAGCAATATGATATTAGCTATGATTTTCAAGGTGTGCATGCTTTTCTTAAAAGAAATAAATTTTTTAAATTACATTTTTTTTTGTGCTCAATTACATTCTTTTTTAAATGTATTAAGATAGCCTTCTTAATAAATTTATTATAATTAACTTTTAGTAAGTAGGCTAAAATACCATTTTGGTCCCTTAACTTATTTTTTAGTTTCAATTTGATCCCTTAACTGTTAAAAGTTTCAATTTGGTCCCTTAACTTGTCCCTGTTAATACAAGTTAGTCCTCTCTGTCAATGACATAAACATATGAATTTCAAATTGGTCCTTTAAATTGATAACAAGTTTCAAATTGGTCCCTTAACTTTTAAATGAGTTTCAAATTGGTCCCTTAACTTTTAAATGAGTTTTCAAATTGGCCCCTTAACTTTTAAATGATTTTCAAATTGGTCCTTTAAATTGTTAACATGTATAGCACTTTCGTCACTTTTGCTTATGTCATTGACTGAGGGGACTAACTTGGATTCACAAAGACAAGTTAAGGGACCAAATTGAAACTTTTAAAAGTTAAGGGACCAAGTTGAAACTAAAAGGTAAGTTAAGGGACCAAAATGGTATTTTAGCCTAGTAAGTACTAGTCCTCTCTTGATCTCTTGGGGCTGACTTAATTTGCCATAAAAAATTCTTTCAAAGTGAACAAGTAAGGGTTTATCCATTATTGATTTAATGTAAAATGTATCAAAATTTTAATTCACTAATAATTTATGGATGAATATACTTTTTCTTGCTCACTTTACACACAAATTTACTTTTGGTGGGGGTTGTCCTAATTTGCCATTGAATGAGTGTAGTGAGTGCCTCTTGGTTGAATGACATTTTAAATGTTATTATAACTGATAATAGGATGTATATGTGTAAAATGTCATTCCTAATTTTATATTGATTTAGTCTTCACCAGTTATTTTGTTTTTTCATTTTCTTTTCTTTCACCTCCCTCAACGGCTCTCCCATGATTTCTGCCGTCTGTGACAGATGCCATGTGTCAAATTAGTTTTTTTTAATGTGACACACATTTCATGAGAGGATCATCGAAAAATTTCTCTAAAAAATATTTGGATCAACTTAAATCTAATTTTTGTATTTGTAAACTTTATATATCCATGCTCTCCCTCTTGAAATATATCTTTACATATACAGGCATGGAGCAATGGAAGATTTCGCAATGTGAAGCATCGTGTCCTATGCAAGGAAACAAGTACTCGTTTTTCATTTGGTGCATTTATGTTAGCATCAAGGGACGGTAATGTTGATGCCCCAAAACAGCTGGTGGACCCTGGCCACCCACGTCTCTATCGCCCATTTAAATATGAAGATTTGAGGCTCTTCAGAATCTCCACAGGGAAGCGAACTGGTGAAGTCCTTGACCAATTCCGCATTGCTGCTTAATCGTATGGAGATATGCATGATCGAAGAAGTTAGGATCACACTTCTTTATAGTGATTAGTAAAAATATAAAGTGAGAAAATAAGATGTATTTATTTTTGATTAATTAAAGTGGGTTGAGAATTTAATGCACTTTAATTAATTAAGAATAAATACACTCTTACTTTTTTATTTTATATTTTTTTTTCTCTTTAAAGGAGTTTTTTCAAAAAAAGTTATGAAAGAATAAAGTTGATGATGATGTCTTGGCTTTGCTTGCCAATTATTTATTTATTTATGCAGTGTTCTTGTGGAGTGGGAGAGAGTGGTTGAGGTATTTAAATTTAAAATTCTAAATAAATGAAATAAAGATTTATGTTCGTGTTTGGTACTGGCACATGAAATATCTAATGGATCTAGATTATTAAATGGATGTATTTTACATAAATAAAGATAATAGCATGTCTTGCATGGATCTTGGACCGTTACATTTTACAAAATAGGGTAAATAGTACTTTTGATCATCTGTTTTACTTTTTGATTTCAAGTTAGTTATTTTTTTCGAAAAGTATATTGATAGGAGTATAAAGGATATTATTCAAATCCATATACAAAAAAGATATAAAAGAAATAAGATGAAAGCTAGATGTAAAACACATGCTATCGGACTATCTCTAATAGTCCACCACTACGCAAAAACAGTATGCTCTTTATAAAAACCAATTCCCACCAAAGCCTATGGTGGAGGCTAGGATGAAGTAGTGTAGTAAATGGTACATGGATGAAGTATCATTTTTTATCATTAGATTTATTATTAAATTAATCTACGGTTCAGATTTGATGATCCAAAAAAAAAAACACTAACCTATAGCTAATAATACACGTAACCAAATAAAAATCCAAAAGACAATTTTATCCCTACCCATCCACACCACCAGACACCCCACCACCCATCGCGTCTCTGTCCCTTCTCACTCTCTCTTTGTCGTCTCTCTCCCTTCTCACTGTTGCGATTTGGGTATCGAAAATCATGGATCTCTATGAATGATTTTTGTAAAAAAAAACTTTCATGCCTCCCCGTGAGGTCACTTGTGCGAAATGGCATCAAAAATCATGGATTTCCATTTCCTTATGGAAATCATTGATCAATCTTTTTTGACAATCTGATGCATGCCCATTCTCCCAAAAGAACCATGAAGCCACCTCACTATTCATTTTTGGCCTCCCACTCTTTTCTTCTCCATCAAATCATCATCTTCTATTTCACGTTTTTTTCTTCCAGAGGCCATCGCACGAACAGGCCCACAAACTCATTTAATTCTCTATTTCTGGTGGAGTGCGGTAACAAGGAGACCATCTGATTCAACCAATCTCTCATCCAAAAATATAATTTAAATTAATCTAAATAGTTAATTTTGTTTTTAAAATGGAAATTAAAGAGGGTTAGGATTAGGGTTTTGATGGAATTTGGGGCTTCTAAATTTGTGACATTTGGAGTGAAACTTCACTCACCCACAGAAAGAATATGAAGGTGTGACGGCTCTGTAGACTCCGGCGACAGGCGGAGTACGGCGTTGGACTGGGCGAACCACTTGTGTTCTAGTAGCATAACCAATCATGGTGGAGGTGGAGGAGGGGGAAGGGGTAGGCAGCGAGGGATGAAGATGGATAAAAATGGAATTTCAAAAATAGAATTAATTAAAAATAAAAAATTGAGAAACCTGCTATTATGGGTCAATTTGGTGGTACATGGATGTACTACATTGTAAGCTGTTTCATGCTAGCCATTGCCAAAGCCTATACATCAAAACAACTTCTAAACTGCTAAAATTACAAGAACCGCAAAGTTATGGAGGAATAAAGTCGGTGATGATGTCTTGTTTTTGCTTGCCAATTATTTATTTATTTATGCAGTTTTCTTGTGGAGTGGGAGAGAGTGGTTGAGGTATTTAAAATTCTAAATAAATGAAATAAAGATTTATGTTCGTGTTTGGTATTAGCCCGTGAAATTTCAAATGGATCTTGACTATTAAATGGATATATTTTACATAAATAAAGATAACAGCATGTTACACCAAAATAAAAAAAAAAGATAATAGCATGTTTTGCATGGATCTTGGACTGTTACATTTTAGAAAATAGGATGAATTGTGCTTTTGATCATCTATCTTATTTTTTGATTTCAAATTAGTTATCTTTTAAATTAATGTTCTAATTTGACCCTATAAGTTTGTCAATCTTACACAATGATCCTTTCTGTCAGATTCGTACAAACAGTGTTAAATTTTCACCATTAGTTGTTAGAGATCTTTTTCTCTCTGTTGGAATCTGGGTTTTAGAAACACAGTTTTAGAGAAAGAAAGAAACAGTAAACCAAAATAGAGGTCAACTTTTAGAAGAGTAGAAGAACTCAACTAGAATATAAGAATGAAAACAAGCAGTGATTCATGAGAAACATAATTTATCTCCATGAATTCCTGTAATAAAAGAAGAATTGGTAAAACCAAGCTTATTTACACGTCGTGATATAGGAAATAAATAGCATCATGATGTAACAAAAAAGCAACACAATTCAAAAATGTTCATTTTAATCATCAAAAACTAAATCCTAAAATATTTAGATTACAATGATCCAATGCCACAAACTAACAATTAAAAGTAAAATGCGTCCAATATAATAATTAATAACTAAAAGAAAATACGTAATCCCCATATGATTTTTAAGTTAAAAGATATCGAATTTGAGGTTTATAAGTTGAGTTATAGGAGTACGTGCTGATAATGTAAAATTTTTTTATACAATCATCCAATCAGATTTCATTATTATGTCACTTTGTTATATTATTTCCTATAATATCTCAATAAATATTTATATGATGAAATCTAATTGGATGATTATATAAAAAAGTTTTACACTATGAATGCATACTCGTTTAACTCGTATGAGTAATATATACATTTGCAGAGAATAACAAATATAGTGGGATCGTGAATATTAGATTTAACTATAAGTGGTGGTCGGGTCTAATTTTCACAAATTCAAATGAATAAAGTATTTTTCATAAAAAATTGTCAACCAATGACAAAATTAGGAGAGGACCAATGTGACGGTCACATAAACTCTATTTGAAACTCCTGAGACATTTTATTGATTTTGCTAGAAACGTTGTCGAGCCCTAATTTTCACACTCTAAAACAAATAAAAAACTCTTTATAAAATTAATATATATATATATATATATATATATATATATAAAAGTAAATTTATACACCCTCAACCTTTTGATTGTGGTGAATTAAAGATATTTTTATGAAAGACTTTTTATAGATTACAGAAATAAATCAATATACATGAAAACATTTTTCTAAAATTGAATGACACCGCAAGAAAAAGGGAATTTAGTGATCAAGGAAATCGATTGCTAATGATATATAATCAATCGCAAAATACGTTAGTGACCGAATAACAGCGGTTTCCAAAACCGTGATTGCAAACTGATTTTGCGGTCAAATTTATAATCGACCGTTGTATGTATATATTTATGTATGTAGGAGATGTATCAAGTAAGAAGAGTCTTTTAATATGAGAGTGAGAGGGGTTATTCTTAACCTTTCGATCACACATAAATGGTCAATATTAGAACATAAAGTCATGTGATTTTTTAAAATTATCATATGATCAGTAACTAAATTTTAATCTTGATCATCCATGTATGGTTTTAATGCCCTTGATTTGCTCCTCTCACTCTCATATTAAAATACTCCTCTCACTAGATATGCCATATATATATATATATATATATGTATGATTGATCGTCGGCTAGTATACATTGAAAAGAAAATTGCTAAAAAAATGTAGTGTAGATTCAATTACAGATGATTATTTTCGTGACATGCAGAAGTTGCGTTCAGTGTTTTGATAAATTACTAATGTAATTAACGTTTTAAAACATATAATCATAAATATTTTGTATAAAATTCAATACACGTATATTTATTAGATGAACTTTAATTTTTATACTTGGTCATTCCATCATCCAAGTCTGGATCTATCCCTGACTACCAGGTCCTTGTAAATAATGAGCAAGTTGGTTCGATTATTCCTGACAGAGGCTTACAATAGGGTGATTCGTTATCCTCATATTTGTTTATTATTTGCGTTGAAGGTCTTTCGAGTTTAATTAAGAGAGCGAAGAGTAAAGGAGATTTACATGGGATTAAGATATGCCGAGGAGCTCTTATTATTTCTCATCTTCTTTTGCCAATGACAACTTCTTATTTTTTAGAGCCAATGATAGAGAAGCTCTAGTAATGAAAGAGAACCCCGTGTTTATGAGCAAGCATCGGGGCAAACCATTAATTTAAACAAGTCTGAAGTTTTCTTTAGTAGAAATGTGGAGGAGGGTCGTTGGGAGAATATAGCAAGTTTGCTTGGTGATCAGATCAGCTTAGGGACTGGTTAATACCTGGGTATGCCGTCTATGATTGGTCGTAGAAGGAAGTCTACTTTCACCTACTTAAAGGACCGAGTTTGAGGCGTATAAACTCATGGGGTGGTAAGTCTTTATCTATTTGCGGGCGTGAGATTCTTGTTAAAGCTATGTTCCAGGCTATCTCATCTTATTGCATGAGTATTTTCTTATTTTTGCCTTCTCTTTGTAATGAAATTCAGAAAATGATGACCTCCTTTTGGTGGGGTAAGAGCAACAACGGGCCGAAAGGAATTCACTGGCTATCGCGGGACAAGCTTGCCGTGAGGAAGAACAAAGAAGGTATGGGTTTTTGCAATCTCCAAGGCTTTAACTTGGCAATGCTGGGGAAACAACATTGGAAACTTATTTTTGACCCAGATGCTATGATATCTCACATTTTCAAAGCTAAATACTATCCAAGATGGATTTCTTGGATTCGAATGTTGGTCATAATCAAAGTTACTCATGGCGTAGTATCTGGAGTTCCCACGTATTGGTGAAGGAAGGCATAAAATGGAGTATTGGTGATGGATCTAGAATCCGTGTTTGTAATGAACTGTGGTTGTACGATACAGATTATATGTCTCTACAAGGACCTATGTTGAGACACCAAATGGACATGATGGTAAAAGATCTTCTCGTGCCAGGGATTAAAAGATGGAACCAATAGGTTATATCAGAGATTTTGCTCCCCCACGATGCTCGTGAGGTTTTGTGTGTGCCTCTTTTTGAATTTGTTCAGGAAGATAAAATAACACGGTGGCCATGCAAACAAGGTACTTACTCTGTTAAGACAACATATAACTTGTTTATTGATAAGCTAGTTGATTCCTCTCACTTACACGCGCAAAGAGAGTGGTCGGTGATTTGGAACATGTGTCTTCCTAATATGATAAAAAAAAATTTCAGAAAGCTTGCAGAGACTGCCTTCTGGTACGTGCTTGCTTGCATAAGAAAGGAGTTAACTGCCCTATAGAATGTGTCTTGTGCTCTGCTGAAGTTGAAAACTATTGGCAAACTTTTTAACGTGCCCTGGGAGTGTGGAATGCTGGAGGAAAAGCAACTTGTGGAATGTCATGACTCCTTTACTCGATAGCGTTGATGGCTTTTCTGAGTTACTCTTTAAGTTTTGTGGAAAGCTAGATAATAACAACAGGAACCGATTTGTGACAATTTTATGAAGCTTATGGAGAAGGAGAAATATGAGGTTATGGGAGGAGACCAATGAGAGTTGTGATCAGGTTTTGAATAGAGCTTCCCATGCTTTGGTTGATTGGCATAGTAACCGTGTTAATGGAGACACTTTTCATGTTGAGGATGAAAACACGAGTCGTGCTAGCTGGTCAAAACCAATACCCGGGTACCTTAAGTGCAACAATGGCGTAGTTTTTTTCAGTATGAGGAATCTGACAGGCTTTGGGATGTGTTTAAGGAATGACCCAAGGTTTGTTTGTTCGACCTAAGACAACATGGCTTACTCCAGAATTGATGGTCCATGAATAGGAGGCAATGGGTTTGTTATCTGCTATCCAATGGGTTTTGGAGCAAGACTTAGACAAGGTTTCCTTTGAGGTGGATTCCGAAATGGTGATGGACAACCTAAGGCAACCTAAGGAAGATGTTTCTGATTTTGGTGCAATTATTAAGTATTGTAGGCTATTACTATCTTCTAAACCAAATTACATTGTTGAGTTTGTTAGGCGAGAAGACAATATAGTTGCTCGTAAGCTTGTTAAGGCAGCTACTAGTTTACCCAGTCCCCATATTTTTTAGAATGTTCCAACTTATATTGTAGTTCTCATTGTTAATGAAATGACATGAGGTTATTCCAACAAAAAAAAGTTGTAACCAATGTTTAAAAAACTGGTTCAACCGGAGGTCTGGAAATGAGAGCGGTTTAAGGTTTAACTGATTCAATCGGTTTAACCGATGGTCGAATTGGTATATATATATATACACACACACAAATTAATAAAGAGATCAATCAACAAGTCAAAAAAAAAATACAGCTTTTAAAATGCATGATAGTTCAGAACATTTAAGTAAGGAGTATGTTAATTTTGCTGAGATAACATGTCCTAATTGACTATGATAGTTAACCAAAGATGCATATTGAGTGGACTCTAATCACTCAAGTCCTGAAGCTCCCAAACAAACCGGACCAAAATCCAAAAGTATATTCCATTTTTTTAAAAAAATTAAAACAATAAACCGATCAGTCTCTAAAACCGTTTTACGTTGGTTTAATCGGTTTTAGGCTGGTTGAACTGGGTTTTGGTTGACTTTGCATGGTCAAACCGCTTTCCGGTTCCCTAATTAGACCGAAACTGGAGAGGGCACCGGTCTGCGATCAAACCGGTCCGATTGGACCAATTTTTAAAGCACTGGTTGTGATAATGAATATAAAATATAAGCATTAGTTTTTAATTAAAAACTCAATTGAATAACTAAAATAATAAATAAAGTGAATGTGCTTAATAAATAAAATAATTTATAGCTATAACTTATTATTAATTTATTATGGTTGGTCATGGATAAATGTGAATGAAGTGAGTTGCACAAAATCCCTTTAAAAGTGACTTGACTCTTCCTTCTTCAATCTTCAACTTGAAAATAGTACTCCCTCCGTCCCATTATATATATCACATTTACAAAAAAAAATTATCCTAAAATATATATCATTTTTTATTTTCAATGTAATATTAAATGCTTACTGTCAATTTTACCCCTAATTATGTTTTTAGAATTCTGTTATGTGATGCATTAACCAAAGTCATCACTTTTTTATTTTCAAAATGAAACATTTGAGTGGCCAATAGCTACATTTTGTTATATTATCAATGTCTTGGAATATTTGTTTTTTCTCGTTGAATGTAGCTTATCATTAATGATAACAGAATTTGTAAAAAATAAAGAAAATATAAACAATCTTAATTTGTTAAAATTGTTGTTTACTTTCTTTCATTTATTGTTTTTTCTTAAACCGTGCGATTTAATCAAGTATGATATATATAATGGGACGGAGGGAGTAGTGAGCAAAAGAATATAATTCCGCCGAAGGCAATCTTGGGATTCATGGGAGAAAGCCTTGACATTTTATCTTGATAAGTGCTCCTTATCTTCACTAACAATTTAGAAAGAAAAAAAACGGTTAGATTAACAATACTTTTTACCTACATAAAGTTTCTTAGGCAATTTTTAAAATTTGATTCTGGTAAGTAATTTGAAATGAGATTTCTTTCTCTTATGACTCTCAAGTATTTAGAATTTTGTAGGAGATTTAGAATGTTAGTAACTAAATTCGATTACCCGAAATATAAGTTCCATGATGAAAATGAATATAAGTGCAAGAGCAACATTGAAAACCAGTAAAGAAACAAGGTCAAAAACAACAAATAAAAGAAAGCATATAAACTGTCACTTCAGTTTAGTGGGACATGAATCGTGATTGTCCGGATTCAAATCCTCATAATGTGTTCCGTTCCTTTCCTATTTTCTTCTCTTCTCTCTCCTCGTTCTATAGTAAAAAAAGCATATAAAGAAAACGTAGAAAATAAGCATGTGCAAAATGAATATAGTAAAAAAGCAAAGAAATGCAAGTATGTAAAGAAAATGCTAAATATGTTAGAATCGAAATATATGAAAATAAACTTGGCCGAATTGAAAGCAATCAAAGCAAGTAAATGGTGGTCTTCTTGTTGCAAAACCATGCAGCATACCAATGGATATTGCAGCCAAACTTCACAAAATTTCAAGTAGTCCCCTCTCTGATCCAGTGGTGTATCGAAGATTACATGGGAGACTTATCTATCTAACACACACAAGGCCTGACATCTCTTTTTCAGTAAGTCGATTAAGCCAATATCTAGACTCACCCACTGCTAAACACCACCAACTTTACACATTCTTAGATACATCAAGAATGCTCCAGGAAAAGGTCTATTTTTCCCTTCCAAATCAGACCATAAACTCAATGGATTTTCTGACTCAGACAAGGGTGCATGTCCAGATACTAGAAGGTCAGTCATTGGTTTTTGCTTCTTCTTTGGAAACTCCCTCATTTCCTGGAAAAGGAAGAAACAATCTATAGTCTCTAGATCTTCATCAGAGGCAGAATATCGAGCACCAGCACAAGATGCTTGTGAGGCTCAGTGGTTAGTCCATTTGTTATAGGATTTCATGATACCATAACCGAATTCGGTTACCCTTTTTTGTGACAACAAATCGGCTTTACATATTGCTGCAAATCTCGTTTTTTATGAGCATACCAAATAAATAGAAATGGATTGTCACCTCATTAGAGACAAAGTACAAGCTGACTCTATACATCTACTTCTTGTTTTCACTCATATGCACACTACAAACATGTTCACAAAAGTCCTAGCTCCAGGTCCATTCAGCAAAAAATGAATCCAAGTTCGGAATGCTAGGGATACACATTCCAACTAGTGGGGGATCACAGATATCAGAATCGAATGTGGCCTAATAACTCACCCCAAATACCAAGCCTGATTAGTTAGTTGCTGTAATTAGTGTTAGCAAGTTGCTAGTTAAGTTAGTTTTAGTTACCAAAAGGAACCTTCTATAAAAGGGAACTCCTTCTCTTTGTATCAATTAATTCTTCTATTAGTAAATTTTCTCTAGAGAGTGACCAAAGAAAATGGTCGTCTCCCTCTCTCTATTCTGATCCATATTTAGTTTCTTACTCACTGCCATGTTGAGTTTTTACAAAAAAAAGTATAAATTGAAACAAATGCAATAAAAAAGAATTTAAATGATTACATTGCCTACTTGATAAGAAGATTAAAAGAAAGGATAATTAATACAAATGAACTGAACTTCGCAATGAAATGTAAGATTATATGAAGTAAAGTAGTGTGCAAGGCATACTTCTCTTTATATCCATAGGCGTTCTAGTGGCTGAAGATATTTTGAATTTGGAAATGGACAATATTTTGGGAACCATGGCAACTATATTTATTTTTAATATTTTATACATTATTTTATTAACATGTATGTATATATATATAATTTAATTATTAGTCATCCAGTTAAACTAATGGTTGAACCAATTGAATCGTGACCCGGAGGTTTCACCGGTTCGATTCTTAAAACATTAATGAAAACAACAACAAATATTTGAAAACTGGAAATAAAATAAAAAGAAATTAACATTTTTGCAATTATTAACGAAAATAGAAAATTGGAACAAATTGAAAATAAAGCAAATGAACCCAGTATTATATAATTTATTTATATAAATAATTATACTATATATATATATATATATATATATATATATATATAGAGAGAGAGAGAGAGAGAGAGAGAGAGAGAGAGAGAGAGAGAGATGATTTTATGATACACTTAAATTGATATACAATGTAGAAATACTAGTCGGTTTTAATTAAAAAACACAAATCAAAACATCAAGCAGCACACAACACTTTACTTGTTATATGCATATAAATGGATATACTAAGTACTTAACAAACCAACAAATATGTCAATCAATACTATATTTTCCATTTTCCGGTAGCTAGCTAGTTGACATTAACCCGTCTTATTTTCACTTTCTTAAGATATATTGAGATAATTAACAGTGCTTAATGACAGTAATGGCCAAACCAGCAGTGATTTCCATGACCAAATTCTTCCTCCACATCACCTCTACTGTGAATCCACCATAACAAATTAGTAAATGAGTTCCCATCATCGAAAACTTTCAAGTTTCTTATCTTTTGCAATGCATTTTCTTTATCATAAATTCCTTCCATGGCATAGATAAACCCTTTCCACCCTTCTCCAACACCTTTCCTGTTCAAATTGGGCAATGTCCATTCCACAAGTTCCTTCACATAACCAACATCTGAGAACAAGGCCTCAGTAATAGGCAACAAGGGTAAAACCTGAATACCAAGCCTACACTCTCTCCACTGAGCAGGAGCAAACCACAGTCCACTATCTCTTTTGTTAGCCCACAGAACACTCACTATCTTGTTCTCTTTTGTAAAATCTTCCTCATACAGTTTATCTCCCTCTCTTATATGCCACCACATTTGAGCTGCATGAATTTCCAATGCTGCAAGTGTTGATCCAGTGGCAATAAGATGGGTGTCACCATATGCCATACCCATCAAAGCTGCAGAATAATATGCATTTACAGCTTCACTGGTGCTCTCTTGATTTCTTCCATCTGCAAACTCAATTAGCCCTCCAGCCCAAGAGTGCAATGTGTAAAGGTCAAAACACCTTAGACGTGTATAATTAGAGTTTGATCTTCTTCCCAAATTCATGAAATCTGCCATAAGTGAATAGGCTTGAGGCTTATACTTCCTTCCCCAGGCAGGGTCAATCTTTGCAAGCACTGCAATTCCATAGAGGAAGTACCCCAAATTATAATGATGATCATTATATATACCAAACCCAAAATCAGCACCTGAATCTTTACACCCTTGTTTAGTAACAATTCCTCCCCATTTTCCATCATAGAGAAAGCCATTTCCATTAAATGTTCCATCCAGCCATGGCTCGATGTTCTCCTTCAAGAACTTCATAATTGTCGGTATAGCATCAATGAAAGACACCTCTTCAGCTATCAATGCAAGCCTTGCTGCCCTTGCTATCTTCTTCCCATAAAAATAGCATGATGATGTTGTTATTCCTGGGGGATGCAGAGCATCCACATCTTCAGAAAGAGCTGAAAAAATCTCATCATGGTACTCTTCTTTGATACCTCTTGTGGAATGCCAAGTAACAGAAACAGGCTGCGTTTTCAAAAGCCATGAGTCTCCAACAACACCAACAAGCTCTCCATCAATGCTCCTATACTTCAAATCATGCAACACAGTTACATCACAATCATTAGGAGACAAAAGTTGAAGGTGAAGGGGATGTGCTAGCATTAACAACTCTCCCCACCCTTTCCTGTCCCATTTGTATTCCACACTGAAAGGCCTTGTGAATGCTGCATCACCAGAGACAGGGTAACAAGAACTGAACCGGTTGAGGATTAACTCATACTTAGGGTCAGGATCAGGTAAAACTGCTATCCTTATTATGCCAGAAAAGCCATCAGAGGTAATCTCAGAAAGGCTATGATTCAATGTGATTGGTGAGGACGTGTATATGAGCCATGTCTGGCCATTGTTGAGTTGCATGGTGTGCTTGGTGAGGGAGCTATTGGATGAGAAGGAAAGGATGGCATGAATGGTGGTGATGGAAAGTGGTGTACGACCAGTGACAGATGCTGTAAGAAAAGGACTTCCTCTGACGAGGAAGAACCTCAGGTTTGAAGAAGGAATGTCCAAAGTGACACTGAGATCACTGAAGGAAGAGATTACATGCTTCCCATGTGAATCTGGGTTGGTTTTGTCTGAGGCAGAAATGGTGATATCAGGGTTGAAAACTTGGGAAATGAAAGAAGAGTTGAAGTAGCGAGAAGGGTAGGAGAGGGAGAGGGAAGAGTTTGAGGATTTGATGAGGTAAGGATGAATATACTCGGGTTGGTCGCCATTTTGGAGAACATGGTTTTGGAAGAAAGAGTTTGTAGGGAGTGGAGTTGTGAGAAGGTTTGGAGAGAAGAAGATGGAAGGGTCAGGGAGAACTGTGGACTGTGTTTGAGGGAAGAGAAAGGGAGTATTTGGTTGCTTTGGGGGAGGAGGAGGAGGAGGTGGTGGTGGTGGTGGAGGTGGAGGTGGAGGTGGAGGTGGAGGTGGTGGAGGTGGAGGTGGTGGTGGTGGTGGTGGTGGTGGTGGTGGAGGAGGAGGTGGAGGAAGAGAAGCTCGTCGTGGTCTACTTTTGAAGGGCCTTATAATTTCTTTTTCTATCTTCCGTCCAAATTTCTTCAGCATAGTGAGTTTGGATTTGGCAACTTTTTTTGGGTTTGGATTTGGTAGAAGTTAAGTTAGTTGGAGAGGAATATAAGGGTTGGTTATAATACTGACTGTATTTATATTGAAGATAAAGTTGAAGCAAAAAAGAAAGGAATTGAGAATTGTTTGAAGAAAGGAATCGTTTCAAGAAAATGAAAGGATGTTATGAATATACTACAAAAACAGAAAAATAACGACAGAAAGAAGAGATGATGCCATGCGTGAGACTTGGCTTGCATGTGGACAATGGAAGTAAGAATCTAATAAATATATTTTATGCATTCTGAATTTGAATGTGCAAGGAAGGGATGGCATGCCAAGGTTGTTTAGCATTTTACTAGGTAACTTGTTAAGAGAATGACTTTTGTTCACCTTTATTCTTCCATTTTGTACTCCTAAAAATTCTATAAATTTCCTCATTTTTTATTCCTTATGCACATTCCAAATTCTATATATTTATATATGAATTACATTCTGAATGAAGGAGTTTAAATAGACTCCATGTTGCCTACTTCTGCAAAAAAAGTCCTCAACACCAAATCATCTTCTGTAGGAAAATAAATTGAAGACAAACATCATTTTGCTTTGAAATATACGTTTGTGATTTTTTACATAATATAAGTAAAATAAAGTTCTTCATGCTTTGCAATTTCTATTCTCCCCAAGAGATATATTGGTTTCAGTTCTTTTCATCACTCTACAGTGTATATCCCAATTCCCAACTAAAAAATTAGTTAAATTAGACCATGATGACAGTTACATGATGATAGTTTCTGTATTACTTTAAAAAATGAAGTTATATCCGCCAAATGAAAGAAAATAAAATCTAATAAAACATGTCACAGTTTAAGAGTTGAAAGTGGGAATTGGCTTGTCCTATATCTAGAAGAACTCCAGTTTCAATAGTCCAACACCAAGTAACAGTTTCTTGTGTCAGAATTCCATTTATGCAAATCTGACACATGGTGAAGTAGCCCAAGCGATCTCCAGCAAGGGTGATCTGCTCTAGCCTTGTAGTGCATGGTATAGCAGAAAACATAAGAAAGAAGGAAAGAGCTCAGAAAAAGCAGATAGCTTCCACCTATTGAGAGAAATGGATAAGGCATAGAAAATAAAAACTTAGGCTAAAAGAAAGTGAGTTAAATGCTGAAAGTTGGCACATGGGGCTGTTATAGACAGACACCTATGATCCACTCTAAGGTCTCAAGTTTAATATATGGAGATGGATTAAATTCCAATTAATTAACGGGCTAGTGAGTCTAATAGTTGTTTAGGTAGTATTACAAAATAAACAATAAACTAAAAATGAACGCAATAGTTCTCAGGTTTTTCTGGGTTGGTAGATGGCTAGTCCTCAGATTTTACTCATAGGTCTCATAACAATGTTATGTAAGAGTAATGAAAGGGAGAAGGGTTAGATGAGATTGAAATAGATAATCGGATTAAAATATCATCGAAGACTGTCCTTTAGGGACGAGGATATCTGGGGAAATGATATATCAAAATATTGCTAATCATCTGGTTACACCAATTTGGGAAGGTACGAACTTTAGGCAAGTATTTCCAATTTCAAAGACTACAAAGAATTTAGAAAAAGGATAGTTCAGTGGTATGGGGAATTAATAAGTACTCTTAATTATGTTCTCTGGTTTAATGCTTCTCTGAGTATGCAATATAAAAACATTGAGTAAAACCTTATTTTGATCTTTTTAAAGATACACTACTAATGTAGTCTCTTAAAAATATATTTTCTCAATTTGTTTGCTAAAATTTAAAATCGGTCAATTTTTTTCTCTTTCCATCCATTTAAACATAATAGTGTTAATTTTTTGGCAAGATATACTTACATCAGAGAAATTTGAGTTTCACTAAAGCAAGGGCTTAAAGTAGTCTTGGTCAGTACTCACACTTTAGAGTGCATCAATCAGCTAACAGTTGCCTTTACTTTAAGTCTTCAACAAATTAAAATTCCAAAATTGCAAAAGTAATGGGTGGCTGCTAGCTGATGAACTTAAACCACGAAATTCTCATGACACAGTAAACACTGAGAACGAATGAAGAAGTCCACATTCCACAAACTTCACTTATAAAAGAATTGTATGAAACATAAATAAGCTGAATACATAAATAGATACAACAAAGAAATTATTCTTATAATTCTTATTTTCATTTTGAACATTTGAAGTCTAACAATACCTAGTGACAGTAATGACCAAACCAGCAGTGTTTTCCATGACCAAATGTCTCCTCTTCATCACCTCTGCTGTGAATCCACCATAAGAGATTAGTCAATGAGTTACCATCATCATAACCGTTTAAGCTTCTTATCTTCTGCAATGCAACTTCATTATCATAAATTCCTTCCAAGGCATACACAAACCCCTTCCATCCTTCTCCAACACCTTCCCTATTCAAAGCAGGCAATGTCCACTCCACAAGCTCCTTCACATAATCAACATTTGAGAAAAGCACTTCAGAAATAGGCAGTAAGGGTAAGAGCTGAATGCCAAGCCTACACTCTCTCCACTCAGGTGGAGCAAACCATAGTCCACTGTCTCTCTTGTTAGCCCATAGAACACCCACTACCCTGTTCTGTTTTGTAAAATCTACCTGATACAGATTACCTCCCTCTTTTACATGCCACCACATTTGAGCTGCATGGATTTCCAATGCTGTAAGTGTTGATGCAATGGCAACAAGATGTGTATCACCATATGCCAGACCCATCAAGGCTGCAGAGTAATATGCATTTACAGCTTCACTGGTGCTCTCCTGATTTCTTCCATCTGCAAACTCAGTTAGCCCTCCAGCCCAGGAGTGCAATTTATAAAGGTCAAAACACCTTAGACGCGTATAATTAGAGTTTGATCTTCTGCTCAAGGTCATAAAATCTGCCATAAGTGAATAGGCTTGAGGCTTATACTTCCTACCCCAAGCTGGATCAATCTTAGCAAGCACTGCAATTCCATAAAGGAAGTATCCTAAATGATAATGATGATCATTATAGATTCCAAACCCAAAATCACCACCACTATCAATAGACCCTTGTTTAGTAAGAATGCCTCCCCATTTCTTATCATACAGAAATCCATTCCCATTGAAAGTCCCTTCCAGCCATGGCTCAATGGTTTCCTTCAAAAACTTCCTAACAGATGGAATCACATCAAGGAAACACACCTCTTCAGCTATCAATGCCAATCTTGCTGCCCTTGCAATCAATTTCCCATAAAAATAAGAGGAAGTTGTTGTTATTGCTGATGAATTTAGACCTTCGACATCTTTTATAAGCGCGGAAACAATTTCATCATAGGATTCTTCTCTTACACCTCTAGTAGAATGCCAAGTTACAGAAACAGGATCAGTTTTCAAAACCCAAGAATCCCCAACAACACCAACAAGTTCCCCATCAATGCTTCTATACTTAAAATCATCCAAAACAACAACATCACTGTCACTATTAGACAAAAGCTGAAGATGAAGAGGGTGTGCTAACAGCAACAAATGATCACCCCACCCTCTCTTCTCCCATTTATACTCCACACAGAATGGTTCTCTGATCACAGCATCACCAGACACAGGGTAACAAGAACTGAACCTGTCAAGAACCGTCTCATGTTTCGAATCCGAATCAGGCAACAAAGCTATTCTTATTATGCCATAAAAGGCATCAGAAGTGATCTCAGAAAGGCTATGATTCAGCTTGATTGGTGAATTAGCATAGATAAGCCATGTTTGTCCATTATTGAGATTCACGGTGTGTTTTGTAAGGGAATCATTTGAAGAGAAAGAGAGAATAGCATGTATGGTTGTTATGGAAAGAGGGGTTTTCTGAGTCACAGAAACAGTGATAAAAGGGCTTCCCCTAACAAGGAAGAAGCTAAGGTTGGAAGAAGGGATATCCAATGTAACACTGAGATCACTGTAGGAAGAGATTATATGGTTAAAATGGGAACTTGGGTGGTTTTTTTTAGAGGCAGAGATGGTGAGATCAGGGTTGAAGATTTGATAGGTGAAGGCAGAGTTAGAGAAGGGAGGTGGGTATGAAAGAGAAAGAGAAGAGTTAGAGGATTTGATGAGGTAAGGGTGAATGTATTCAGGTTGGTCACCGTTTTTGAGGACATAGTTTTGGAAGAAAGAGTTTGTAGGGAGTGGAGATGAGACAAGGTTTGGGGAGAAGAAGTTGGAGGGGTCAGGGAGGACGGTGGAATGAGCCTGTGGGAATTGAAAAGGAACGTGCTTTTTGATCTGAGACATGGCTAAGAGTGGTGGTGGTGGTGGTGGTGGCGGCGGCGATGGTGACTGTGGTGGTGGTGATGGTGATTGGGGTTTGAGGGTTTTATAGTGTTTGGGGCGTTTATTGAGGCCTGTGGTGATGGCAGTACTCACTTTGCGTCTGAGTTTTTTAAGCATTATTATTTAGCATCTAGTTGACTATATATATATTATTAAAATTGATTGGATGATAATGTAACCAACAAGATCCCACAAATTTGATAGGTAATTAGTTCCTTAAATAATTATTTCTATTGTGGGTAAGTATGGTAGAAAAAGATAAAGGTCATGGTTTACGTCTTTAAAGATATTAGTTTTCGATTATAGGTTGAACTTTGTAAAAAAAAGTTGGATCTAGGATTTAGATTTTGGGTGTGGTTTGTTAGGAGGATTTTTTATTGCTCCTTTTGTTTGTTGGGTTGGATGGTTGGTCGATTGATGATCGAAATTCTGCAAAGAAAAATGTTTTGTATTATACAATTTGATATCTCACGATACAAATATCGAAATATATTGTATATAAAGTTAAAATAGAGACATGATATGCAAATATAAGAATTGAATCATTAATTAACATTCGGGTTGGTTTGGTCATTTCCTATTTTCATTTTCAGTGAAAATAGAAAATGAGCTTAAAAATGTGTTTGATTAATTTTAATCATCGAAAACATTTTTTAAATTGGGCCAAAATCTGGAACCAAAAAAAAATTATTTTTAGTGCTTCTTTCCTAAATTTTAGAAAATAGGAAATGAAAATAGAAAATAGGATATCAAAACAAATGTGTCAACAAATTTGAAAATGAAAATAATATTCAAAAAATAGAAATAAAAAATGAAAACAAGAAATGAAAATGCAAACCAAACAGGCTCTCAAGTTAAATCCAAATATTTAAATAGCAGAATTATTCTAAAAATGAAGAGGATCAAAGTTGGCTGAAGTGGTTAGTAAATTAAAGAAGAGAATCAAAGTTTAAAGTCAAAAAAAAATTATCGTAAGTCTTACAGCAATAGCATAGGCAAAGTCCCAAAAAAGCTAGGAGAGAGTGGTCTTTGGTTTAGGGATGGGCTTTGATTGAATGAGTATGAGACTAGTCCACTAGGATGATGAGTTGATTAAAAGAGGATTGGTTAATTTATCGAGGAAGGAGGGTATTTCAAGCCAGCAAGGTATATGTGAACGTGGCCATGTCAAGAAAGAAACCGAGGTTTCTCCATAGGAACGTGCAAGGAAGGGATGCCATGATTACGTGTACTAGGAATTTCTAAGATGTGACCTTGTCCAAATGAGAACAAGAGGAAAAAATATGGAACTCTTCGTAGTTAAGGAATTATGATTTAAGGGAAGGAACCTCCACGTTTGTTTGTTTGCGTTTGTAAAGATTCTCAAATGCACAATTTGGCAATGGTGTGCTTTTAATTTAATAAAATTGACTGAATAGATCGTTCTAAAGAAAATGAACTGTAATTTTTACAAATTATTGTTAAATATTATACAATATAATTTTTTTGGTAATATACAAGATGATTTTAATTTGATACATTACAAATTGGCAGTAAATACAAAATTAATTATAAATATTTATATTTAAATTAAATCCAAATTATTATTATACTAACATTTATGAGATAGGATCAATTAACACAAGATGCAAGTCAATTAACTTACACCAAATCTGAATGGTTAAAATTGATTAATCTGACGACTCAAAGTATTCTAGTCAAATTTTTTTGAAAAGATTAAAAAAAAAAAGCCATGTGACTTTTTTCTTCACCGTTCTTTCTCACACCAGTGGCCTTTCTTCTGTGTAAACTTCAACCTTGTTCTTCCTCATCCGCAAGAAGATCTTGCTCAATGCTTGCTCAAAACGAACGGTCAGGAATAGAATTGAGCATGTCATTTGCATTGTCACCATGAACTAATCATGCTCTCTCTCCAATGCAGGAGAAATGCAAGTAATATAACTGAGCATCAAATTTATAGCAAAATGCAATGCAAATTTTCGTTATGCCATAAAAATGAAAGAACTATGTATCAAGTTAATGTTCAGAATTTTGCTACATTATGTAGGAAATAAAATCCGCTAGATCAATAAGATATCATTAGAATTATGCAGCCGACATTTATTACACCTTCACCAACTACTTGCATCCCGATGGTGGCCATGTCATTGGCACCGCCGTCGTGGACTGGATGCGCCGGTGGGGAGAAAAAGAACAAAGATAAAGGTTCTCTTGCAGCGACCTTCGAATGGGGAAGGCAGAGACACCATATCTGCAGTCTCACTTCTAAAGCCACGAATTTGTTTTCGAGCGTGAACGTGACAAGACGACATTGCTTAAAGTCTAGCTATAAGGTTTTCTAGTATTTTGAAATCAGGTTACTGGCTTTGAGCTTTTTATTGTATTGTCGTGGATTTCATGCATCTATTGGCTATTTGATGTGCTTCTTGTTTATTTACTTAATTTCAAATTGTTTGGATTCAATGTCAGCATTAATATGGTCTTTCATTATCATGAGAATTGACTGTTGATCTTGGACTTCCACGTTATTCCACGTTATTGTTATTGCTTCTCCATATGGATTCTTCATATTGTTTCCAAGTGCGTCATTGATCAAAGAATTCAGGAAGTGAAAAGACCATACACATGCTTGGTTATCTAATTAAAACGCTAATGTCAATCCATGATTTGAGAGAAAGGGTCTGTCAGGGGTAGCCCTAAGGGTGTGTGGAGTGTGCGACCGCACAGGGCCCCAATTTTTAGGGGACACCAAATCTTTTTTTTTACTTAGTATATATATATATATATATATATATATATATATATTAAAAATAAAAAATTATATAATTAACAGACATTTAATTGTTTTTCTAATACATGCATAGCTTATAGAATAATATTAACTATTCCCGTTACTGTTGCATCTGCTGAGAGGAGTTTTTCAAAATTGAAATTGTTAAAATCTTATTTGCGATCTATAATGTCGCAAAGTAAATTAAATAGCCCTGCCTTGATTTCTATTGAAAACGATTATTTAAAGAATTTTGATTATGAATAGATTATTAATGATTTTGCAGCAAAAAATATCAGGAGAATGATATTTAAAGATTAGTAGGGCATCACTTTCTTTCTTTAGCCCTTATGATTTATGTGCTATCGGTGGATGATATTGTTGGTATGAGATGCTACTCGGATTGCTACATGTTCGGGTTTATAGATACATGTATAATTCTACTTTTGCAATAATTCTATTGTAGTTTTGGTTTGGTTTGAGCTTTTCAATGTTGATGTAATATATCTTTAACTTTTCTTCAATGATATTTTATTTCACTTGAGGTTATATTAAAATAATTAATGACTAATTTTTTGTACCTCTTTTATTTTGATATTTGCATTTAATAATCAATATATATATATATATAGGCCCCAATTACATAGTTCGCACAGGGCATCCAAAATCTCAGGAACGGCTCTGGGGTCTGGAGCGAGAGACTCCTTACGGCTGAGGAGGAATAAGGTCGAAGCTAACAGAGAAGCAGGGTGCTGGTGAAGGAAAGAAAGGGGAAGAATAAAGTCATTTGACTTTCTTTTTAATCCTTTTAATTCTTTTGACTGAAATTTTTTGAGCCGTCAGATTAATTAATTTCAACGATTCAAATATGGTGTAAGTCTGACTTACACCTGGTGTCAATGGAACCTATCTCAGAGTTAAAATCAAGTGTAATCCAAATTTGAATCATTGAAATTAATTAATCTTAAAAAAAAAAAAAAAACCACGTGACTTGTTTCTTCACCTTTCTTTCCCACACTAGTTGCCTTTCTTCTTTGTTAACTTCAACCTTATTCCTCCTCAGCTGCAAGGACATCTTGCTTAATGCTTGTTCAAAATGAACAAACAAGGAATATAACTGAGAATGTCACTTCCACCGTCGTTGTGAACAGTGAAATACAAGTAATATAGGAGAAATACAAGTAATATAACTGATCATCAAGTTTATAACAAAATACAATGCAATTTTTCGTCATGCCATAACAAAGAAAGAAGACTTATGTATCAAGTTAATTTTTCAGAATTTTGCTACATTTGTAGTAAATAAAATCCACTAGATCAGTAATATACCATCAGAATTATGCAGCTTTCATTTATTACACCTTCACCAACTACTTGCATCCCAACGGTGGCCATGTCACTGGCATCGTTGTCATGGACTGGATGCATCGCTGGGGAGAAAAAGAACAGCAACCCTTTCTCTCCCTCACCAGCCGCCTTTCTCTTGTGTTAACTTCAACCTTCTTCCTTCTCAGCCGCAAGGTGGTCTTGCTTTACGCTTGTTCAAAATGAACAACAAGTAATAAAACTGACCATGTCACTTGCACTGTCGCTGTGAACTAAGCATGCTCTTTCCCCAATATAGGAGAAATGCAAGTAATATAATTGGCACTACACTAGATTCAAGACTTAATAGCGCATATTATTGGCATTGGATAGCGCTTTCGGGCGCTATTAAAAGAGGTAAACAACGATAGTGCTTTTGAAGCTATATATCTTGGCGCTATTAAAAGAGGTAAAAAATGATAGTGTTTTCCCGACCAAACGCTATAGTAGTTCACGCTAAAATGTGCGTCCAAGAAGAGGGGGGGAAGTGGGGTCCACTATAAGAAATTTATCTATTTCTTAAGGCTTTGAAATTTTGACATTTTCCACGGTCAAGGCCCTTAGAATACTGTCGCTAGGTTTCCCACGACTTAGGCCCTGGGAAAGAATGGTGTGAAACACTCCCGTTAGTTTTCCCACACATTTCGCTATTTCCCATAAGCTGAGCTCTGGGAAGGTGTTGCTTGTTTGCCCCGGCTATGGCCGCCCCAAGCATTCTTGGCGTTTCCCACGGATATTCTGTGGGAAAGTGTTGATTTTTCCCATAGTAAATTCTCAATTTGGTTCCCGAAATTGTAAGGTCGTATCAATTTGGTCCTGAAATTATAAGGTTCGTATCAACTTGGTCTTTGATGGAGGGACTAAATTGATTAATATTTGACAACTTCAAGAATATTTTTGGAATTTCAAAAATATCAGAAACCAAATCGATACGACTTTACAATTTAAGATGCGAACTCGGAGATTTATTCATTTTTTGGACGGCTATGGCCGTGGCAAGAATTTGTTAGTCTCGGGTATGTGATTGTGTCCAAGGTCCTGCTCGTTCCCAGTCGCTCTTTCCCATTCTCGCTCGTTCTCTCCCTACGCGGCCACCGCCAACCCTCCTCCGCCACAACGAATCTGGCCGCACGATCCGCCACCGCTCCTCACTCGTCCGCCCGGTAAGCTCCCTATTTCTCTTTTTTCCTCTTCTCGCTTCTCCTCACTGTAACAGGAATTTCGCGGTCAAGATTCACGAACATTCCTTTTCCTTTCCTTCCCGCATCATTGACAAAGTCGAGGTCCAAATCCCGCGTCTAAGCAAGGTGAATATTCATCCTTTCTATTTTCATTTCAAAATTAAAAGTGAAACGAACACTGAATATTGGAATGTGCTGGAATTTTGGAAGCTTTTTTGTTTACTCGTTTTAGAACTCTTGTCTGGAATTTTATAAGGTTCCCTGTAGAATTGAGTCTGTGTTGATTGTGTTATAAGGTTCTGATCTTTTGTCTTGAGTGCACTCCTCTCGATGCCGATGGCGAATGAACTGTTGTGTACTCAGGTATATAAAATGATGTGAATGAGTAGTTGTCTAAGGTGAAGTCACTTGTGAATTTAAACTGATAAATTTTCAATTTTTTTTAATTTAGGTTTTTGCTTTAAGTGCCTAAACTACATTGGTCTCTGTGTAGCCAAAGCTAACGATTGAAACTAGAAACCATGTAATGAAGGTATGGGCTTTTATTTGGTTTTTGAATGTATTATTTTGGAAAGGAATGTTGATTTCATTTAATTTGGCTTCAATAGTCTCTTCAACTCTTTGAGGTTGCCAATATCTGGTGGAATTTCACCGGTTAAACCATTTTCTACTAATACTAATGACTGAAGGTTCTTGAGGACACCAAAACTTGAAGGAATTCTGGTGCAGAGATGGAACAAGTCCATCAAGCTGCAAGTGAAAGAAGACTACAAGAGTCAGCTAGTTGAAGAATAAGTTTCTAAAAATAATCATAATATGTGTCTCTGAGAATAATCATAAAACGTGTTTATGAGAATAATCATAATTCAGATTAAAAGGACATGACAAAGCGCCTATGTTTCTTTGGTGGATTTGAATATACGTTCATTTTCTTCACAATTTATGTGCTTGCATTGCTTTATTCTTGTCATATATTGCGTAATTTTAATTATCATTATGTGTGGGTTTTTGTTCAAGGAGGTTCATAGATAAAGGGATTGTGTATGTGTTGATGTTGTTGATGCTTACATGCCATCGCACTTGCAAACTGGATAAAGGCTTTAAGAAGATGTAGATAAACACACAGATTTTTGTTAAAGTTCTTTGTGGTTAATTAACACAAAATATGTATCATTAACAATAAAAGTTATCAAATTGAACCACTTATTGTGATAGTCAATCTGTTAAAAGGTGCCTTATTAACCAATATGGCTCTTTAATTTTGATTTTCTAATATAGACGATATGATTCTATTGCTATCATAGGATAATTTTATGCAATATCTAAGCATTTGCAACTGTATGAATCTTTGTGTGAACTTCCCAACCACTGAAATCATATGCTTGTATATTCAGGAAACTTGTTTTTTATTACAATGTGGCTCCTATCTCACCATTATGCCCTTTGGTTAGATTTCATGGCTATCTTATGCTCTCCAATAGCTGAATCCACGTTTTAAACCTTTGCAACAACATAGCAGAGACATTTCCTTATTTGGTTCTGAAAAAATGCAGGGAAGGACAAAAAATACGAAGGGTAGCTCAGATTGCCTGGAACATTATTGTTGATGACTGCAATCAACCATTTTTTGCATCAGGATTAAAATCACTCCTTTACCAGTTAGTTAATTGCCATTATCTTTGTCCTTATGTTTAGAACGCAACACTCCTTTTATGTGAGGACTTAACTGTTTTGTGGATGTAGGTTATGCATGGAGAGGATTACATCTGTTTGGGCTTTCTTTTTGGTGAGAAAAATATGTTGGCTTATATATCCGATGTTTTCAGGGATTCCCGCTAGTACAGAGTATGGTATGATTTGAATTACCATCCTGCATGAACATATGCATTTCTTTTTCTTCATCAATGCTTTATCACAAAGTTGGCCTATAAGTGTGCTAAGAGATAACTTATATTTATTTCTGCTTTTAGTTCTTCATCAACTCTACTTCATGTTCTGGGTTGGTTAATTATTATCAAACTGTTCTGTTTTCTTCTCAGTCCAAATTGATCTTGAGGGATTACGTATTGCTGCTATTAAGCTTTTTCCTTGGGTTAATTTTGTCGGTGATATGCCTTTTTCTCTGCCAAAATACTACTTTGTGTAGCCTACGCAAAAATTATTATGAGGTAAAGAACGATAAGGTGCAAATCTCTCATGAAGAGAATATATTTATTAGTGGTGGATAGAGGCAGGTAGATTCTTGTGATTTGAAAATGCTTATGTTGTCAATTTTACCATCAATTGTAGTCCTAAATCTATTGACTATTGCATCCTTTCTCGCACAATCTGTGAATGATAACAAAATTTGTAGAATCAAATGATTTATGACTATTTATACTCATCTGCATTTTGCGAGTCCAACTCAATTCATTATAAGAAGCATCTGATAGGGCACATATATCAGTTAATGACCTTGTCATCAAGATAGTATATTTTTCTTCTGATCAACAGATTTGTCCTTGCAATATGCTAATTGTCTTTCCTGTTTTGTTGGTTATGAATTTTTAATTTGAAGTCCTCTTTAATACTAGGTGCTAGATGAACTTAGAGAATTGACTCTAAGAGAACTTTTTCTAAGAGCAACACATCAGTTTGTACTGGTGGCCATAAATGTACTTCATTCAAATTATATAGAATACATGATTTTGTGACATAGCCCTTGTGCATCTGACTTCACTTTTATTAGAATAATTCACTTTTATCTTTTGTTCTGAACATATCGGTTGATATATATTTTTTATAATTATTATCTTTTGTTCTGAATTTAATGAAACATATTGTCTTTGTAGAATGAATATTAGTATAACTTATTTGGAGTATTTGTATGTATTGAATTTATTAGATGTAATTATAATTGTTGTTAAAACGATTGTTAATCAGATAGTATGTATAACTTTTAGTGGCAATACTTATTGCCATGGAAAACTTCTCAAACTTTTACTGGCAATAGTTCATTAACTTCATGGACTGTTTCAATTAACGTGCAGAGAGTTAGTCACCTAGAGGGTTTTGTTTTGAATCGGATGAAAGATAGCGTTTCCTCAAGCAAGTGCTACTATAGTTATTCCTTTAACAATGTTTGCTTGATAAAACGTTATTAAAGGTATAAGGTATAATTGTGCGCCTTCGACGTTTTATATGTTAATAGCGTTTCCCTAGCGTTTCCCTAGGGGAAGCGCTATTAAAAACTTCCGCCCGTTTTTTTAGGGTGCTTCCTCGTGAAATCGATATTAAATATGCATTATTAAATTCCAAATCTGACTTAGTGTGAGCATCAAATTTATAACAAAATGAAAGGCAATTTTTCGCGATGCCATAAAAATGAAAGAAGACCTACGTATCAAGTTACTTTTTAGAATTTTGCTGCATTTTGTAGGAAATAAAATCCACTAAATCAATCAGATGCCATCGTAGTTATGCAGCCTTCATTTATTACACTTTCACCAGCTACTTGCATCTTGACGGTGGCCATAAGGATTAAAGTTTGGCTATAAGGATTTCTGGTATTTTGAAATTGGGTTATTGGCTTTGAGCCTTTTATTGTATTGTCCTGGATTTCATGCATCTATTAGCTATTTGGTGTGCTTCTTGTTTATTAACTTAATTGCAAATTGTTTGGATTCAATGTTAACATCAATATGGTTTTTGATTATCATGAGAATTGACCATTGATCTTGGACTTCCACGTTATTGCTATTGCTTCTCTTTATGGATTCTTCATATTGTTTCCTAGTGCGTCATTGATTAACGAAGGCATGAAGTGAAAAGACAATACACATGCTTGGTCATCTAAATAAAAAGCTATTCTCAATCAATGATATGAGAGAAAAGGGTCTGGAGCGAGAGACGTCTGCGGAGGAGGAGGAATAAGGTCAAAGTTAACAGAGAAGCAAGGGGGTCGGTGAAGGAAAGATAGGGGAAGAATAAAGTCACGTGACTCTCTTTTTAATCTTTTTAATATTTTTTGAGCCGCTAGATTAATTAATTTCAACGATTTAGATTTGGTGTTCGGTGTAAACAAATCCTCTCTCTCTCTCTCTCTCTCTCTCTCTCTCTATATATATATATATATATATATATATAAAAGCTAGTCCTCAGTAGTTATAAAATTTATTTTAAATCATATGCACATTTATAATTAGAAAGAAAATAAACAAATAATTTAATAAAAAAATTTAAAACCTTTTATATATATATATGATCAAATTATTTTCAAATACAAAATATCTAACAAATTGTATGTATATGAATGATTAGTGTTTTGAGGAGTGCTAGTAATATACTCTCTAATATTCTCTTTCCAACAAACTCTTTCCTTATACGAATTTCAATCAATAAGAGAGTGTGTTGCTAGCATTTCTCTAAATTTATTATTGTTCGGTCTTGAGTTGTTCAACTACTTGGACGAGAATTAGCTCTCTGCATTAGCTCTCTACTGTTACGTAGCTAATTGGGGCTTTGATGTGTCGGAAATGGTGGATTGAGTACCCGTAAAGACTCACGTTTATGTGTGAGTGAGTTCAAGATGTATGACCAGTAGGAAGAGCAAGTATGCACGTCTTGCTTAGGGTCAAGGATATTTTGCTCATTTTTGGTGTCTTGGGAAAATTTGTGTGCTTTTCTGTTTTGTTTGGTTTGAGGAAAGAAAGTGAAAGGAAAGAAAATGAAATGAGAGAAAAAGAATAGAAAATGATATGATTGTTTAGTTGTTTGTTAGGAGAGGAAATTAAAGGAAAGAAAACTAAAATTTTTCTCTCCTCTTGTTTGATTGTGCAAAAAAATGAGAGAAAAGAAAAAACATATTTATAAAATGACATAACTATCCTTAAAAAAATAAGATGTAATAATGGCCTATTAACAATAATATATTTTATTAAAAATAATAACAACAAAATAATACAATAAATTATTTAATAAATATAAGCAATAATTTGTTATATTTAAGTAATATTTATAGTAATTAATTAACATTCATAGAAGGGTCAATATCAAATTCAAATCTCATTCTATAAGAAAAACATGTCCCAGTGAAAGGGTGAATTTGCCATTTGATAAATTATCCTACGGTCCATGTAGTTTACTTCCCATGATGGGGAAGAAAAGTTATAAGTGTGACCCCCCACCATTTTTTCCTTTCCTTCTATTATCTCTCCAAACCAAATGAAGGAAAATTTCTTGGTTTTTGGGTTTTCTATCCTGCTAGATTCTTTCCTTTTGTTTTCACTTAAACCAAACGTACTCTTTAGGTAGGTTAATGTGACTTTGCGTGTTCTTCCATCCTAAGGATGTGACATTTCTTGTTGCCACTAATCGGGCTAAGGAGATCCTTGAGAGACATTGAGCTTGATCATATTGGGCTTGAATCCCAATAGTAATTAGGGGTTTACTTTTCCTATTCCCTTTATTACTATTCCTACCCCTTCTCCCCCAATTTTTGTTTTAATTTCTTTCTCAAAATACCCTTCCCTTCTCCCACCCCTCCCTCCCCTGCTTTCATCTTCTCCCGCCAACCACCCTTCCCCCCTTCCCTTTCTTTCTTCTTCTTCTCCACCAATGTGAAATAATAATAAAAAAAAGATTTGCATGAGGAATCTATTAGCTAACTCGTTTTCTGAATGAATCAAAGTGTCACCCTTTGTTCAAACAAACTCCGTTAAACTATTGGCAGCAACTGGACGATGGTCGTGTGACTGGGTTGCTGGTGTGGGTCTGCAAGTAGTGAATCCGACTGGTGATGCGAAGATTGTGGCTCGCGGCGGTGTGCTCTGGTTCGCGATGATAGGATGATGTTGGTGTGTGGCTGGTTGAAGCAGCCGTGAAGGCGGAGGAAAGATGGGAGGCACGGTCTGGTAATCGTGGGGGTGGGACACTCTGAACAGTGAGAGGTGGTTGGGCAGAGTAGTGGAGGAGAATGGCGGCAGTGCAATTTGAGATGTTAGTTCTCAGTGAATTTGAGAACAATCGCAGTGCAATTTGATATTAGAAAAAAAAAGATCAAATGAAAATCTGAGATGTTAGTTCCTAAATTCCGAAGTGCGATTTTCCATTGTTTGGAATTTGGATTCCTAGAGATTGCAAGTTCAGTCAAACAACACGTAGCCTCTCTCTATCGCTGGGCGAGGACGATGAACATAAGGAGAGGTAACACTTTGGTTTACCTCACACGTCATTAATTTCATTTCACAATCTGACCAATACACTTTCCTCACAATTCTCGTAAATATTGTTTCTACTCATAGTTTCTTACGAATGGTTTCTGTGATATATAAAGAATTGAATACATTACAAAAACTATAGTTTTCGTAGTTTAAAAAAATTGAATACATTACGGAAATTATAGTTTTCGTAATGTATTAAAAATTGAATACATTACGAAAACTTTTTCGTAATGTAAAAAAAATTGAATACATTACGGAAACTATAAAAAAAACTTGAATAAATTAGTAAAAAAGTTAATTGTGGAAAAGAGGATAGGAAGATCATAAGGGTAATTCTGGGATTTAATTAGGAAGAAATGGAAAGGGACGTAAGAATAGTAAATAATGGATGTATGAAAAGCAAATGCATAGTAATTAATCATGTTCGTTCATTTTTTCACAGTTATTTCAAATTTTAGGTCCCACTTATTTTATTTTGAAACAAGTGATAATTAAGTGTAGCAATTAAATGGATCACGATTTCCTACAGTTGGAAAATGATTGTAGGAAGATGCAGTCACCATAGAATGGTTTAGAAGGGAAGTGAAATTTTTTTGTTTTAATATTTTTACATATACAAAATATTTTTTATGATTTGAATCTCTTGTGATCATTTTATTGACAGTAGAGAATCCATATCCAATTGAACAGGGAAAGACAAAACCGGTGAAGACAAAAGTATCCTTATCCAATAATACATTTACGCGCGTCTTCAGTAACGTGATACGTTTCCCGCACATCTTTTTACCTCCCCAACAAGTCTGTTTGTGCCAGCATTTTTACAAAAAAATGGAAATGTAAAACCAATTGATGGGACTGAAAGCAAGGACAAACTTAAGCGATTTTTTTACCAAATTAAGTTATATTTTAAAATAATATATCAAATTGATTTGATTCTTAAATAATTTTTCAAAATACTCTTGTTTTAAATAAAAAAATATTTTTTAAATGACGCTGGTTAGACTAGCGTCACTCCTTTACACGTGGCACCCTCTGGTTGGGTGCCATTTATTTTACCCGAATTTATAAAAAAAAAAATTGCCTGCAGCGCTACATGGTGCCCTCAGGTGAGTGGCGTTGGTTGCAGTGGCACCACTCACGTGAGGGCGTCACGTGGCCAGTCCCTGATCACTTCTTTTACCCACCCCCTCCCCCGTCCCCTATATATAACCCCCACGCCCCCCACTCCCCCAACGCCCATCCCCAGCCTCTCCCCAATATCTCATATTTTACTTCCCCTTAATCCAACATTCATATCTTTCTTCACACATCTCACTTCTCCTTCTATCACACTCTTCAACATTTTTTATTTTACTATTACTCTTTAATATTTAGTAAGCGGTTTATATTAATATTTGTTTTACTATTACGATTTAGTGTTGTGTAATTTATATAAATGTTGTTATAATTCTTGTCATGTTTATTAATATTGTGTAATTTAGATTAATGTTATAATAAATTTTTTTTGTCTTTATTTATTGTTGTAATCACTCATATCTTGCTTCACACATCTTACTTCTCCTTCTAATGTACTATTCAACATTATTTATTTTATTAAAACTTTCATCTCACTTCTTCTTTTATTACACTCTTCAACATTATTTATTTTACTATTATTCATTAATATTTAGATATACAATTTAATTATAATTGTTATTAGTATTATTATACTAATATTATTATTTGTTTTTTATTTTATTTTATTTATTATTATTATTATTATTATTATTATTATTAAGGTTATTATTTTTTTGTTGTAAATAAAATTATTATTGTTGTCATGATTAATAATTTTAATTTTGTTATTAAATTAATGTTATTATTATTGTCTTTTTTGTTGTTGTCATCACTAATATTAATTGTAGGTATGCAATATATCTCAGTCCCTGCTTTACTACACTGTCCAATATTATTTATTCTACTATCTTGTAATTAATATTTTTACTTCTATTTAATCCTATATTATTATTATTATTAGAATTATTATATTAATCGTATCAGTAGTTTTTTGTTATTATTACTGTTGTTTCTAATGTTATTACTGCTTTTTTAACTTTATCATTATTGTGTAATGAACATTAATATGTCAAATATCTGCTATTATCTTTGAAATAGACTGATTTGATTGAAGTTTAAGTCTGGAATGAATCTTTGCCTTCAACATCTCATATCTGATTCCTTATTTTATTGGCATGATTTTTGTATCACCTTTCAAAGTTATTCCGTTTTCTCCCGAAAATATCCTCCCATTGTAGTGGACAAACAACATTACTTGACTTATAGTGTTGGGCCTGCAATAATCAAACATAAAATAAATTATATTAATATAATAATACTATTGAAAAAATGCAATACTAACAAAAATTGTAGAATAATTATAATTAAACAAATAAAAAAGGCAATAATAATAACATTAATTAAGTAACAATATTAAAAAAATTAATCATGACAAATTAAATAAAGACAAAAATTAAATAAGGAAAACATTAATATAAATTACACAATAGTAATAAAATTTACAAATAAATAAAATAATAAATAAATAAATAATGTTGAACAATAATTATAATTAAACAATATTAAAAACATTAGTGATTACAATAATAAATAATGACAAAAAAAATTATTATAACATTAATCTAAATTATAACAATACTAATAAACATGACAAGAATTATAACAACATTAATGTAAATTACACAACACTAAATCGTAATAGTAAAGCAAATATTAATATAAACCGCTTACTAAATATTAAAAAGTAATAGTAAAATAAAAAATGTTGAAGAGTGTGATAGAAAGAGAAGTGAGATGTGTGAAGAAATATATGAATGTTGGGTTAAGAAAGAGTAAAATATGAGATATTAGGGGGGAGGTTGGGGAAGGGTGTTGGGGGAGTGGGGGCGGAGGGGTTATATATAGGGGAGGGGAGGGGTGGTTAAAAGAAGTAGTCAGGGACTGGTGCCACTCATTTGAGGGGGCGACGTGGCGCTGCAGGCAATTTTTTTTTATTTTAAAATTTGGGTTAAATAAATGGCACCCAATCAAAGGATGCCACGTGTAAAGGAGTAGCGCTGGTTGGACCAGCGCCACTCAAAAAATATTTTTTTTATTCAAAACAAGAATATTTTGATAAATTGTTTAAGAACCAAATCAATTTGATATATAGTTTTAAAATGTAACGTAGTTTGGTAAAAAAGCCTATTATATATAAGATAGTGATGATGATAATTGGTCTAGCTTGTTTGAGAAAATAAAGGGACAAAAAAGCTAGCAAAATAAATATATTTAATCTACCTCTTTTATTTATTAAATTATTTTAAAATCATATCATGTCATACACGGAGTTGGAAAATGAATCTTTTATGTGTTTTTAAATCATATGATCCTATAGAAGGGAAATAAATATAAAAGTTATAAAAAATTATAAATCTTGATTAAATTTATTAATAAATTTCTTTGCATATTTTTCTCTTCCATATAATTATATTATTATAAATACAGGCAAAAGAGTCCATTCCATTTGAGATGGGGGTAGGCTAAGTTAAACAAAATGAATCTAATAGTTCATAAATACTTCCTCGGTTCCATTTTTTAGTCTTTTTAATATTTTTCACATAAATTAGGAAATTATTAATTTATGTGTAAATGTATCAAAATATTTAGTGAAGAATTAAATGAAGTATTCAATCAAAAAGTATAATTTAGAAAGACGTAAAGCTAATTAAAAATATATATAAAAAAATAAAAAAATTATATCTAGAGTTTATAAAATTTCAATTATTTTAAAACAAAAATAAATTACTAAAGAGACTAAAGATATAGACGGATGTTGTTTATAGTTACCAATAATAAGTAAGGAGGGTTAGCATGCGTCCAGCTCAAGGAAAGGAAGCAAATCTATGGAGTATAATCTATGTTGAATTGAAAATATGGTTGGAATGGGGATTTTTTACCAAACTACGATACATTTTAAAATTATATATCAAGTTGATTTGGTTCTCAAATAATTTATCAAATTACTCTTGTTTTAAATAAAAAAATATTAACCAGCTCCACTCCTTTACACGTGACACCCTCAGGTTGGGAGCCATTTATTTTATCCTAATTTAAAAAAAAAAAAAAAGTGCCTGCAGTGTCACGTGACGTCTTTAGGTGAGTGGCACTGGTTGCAGCGGCGCCACTCACGTGAGGGCGTCACGTGACCAGTCCCTGACCACTTCTTTTACCCACCCCCTCCGGCCTCCCTCCCAATATCTCATATTTTACTCCCCTTTAACCCAACATTCATATCTTTTTTCACACATCTCACTTCTCTTTCTATCACACTCTTCAACATTTTTTATTTTACTATTACTCTTTAATATTTAGTAAGCGGTTTATATTAATATTTGCTTTACTATTACGATTTAGTGTTGTGTAATTTATATTAATGTTGTTATAATTCTTGTCATGTTTATTAATATTGTTATAATTTAGATTAATGTTATAATAATTTTTTTTGTCTTTATTTATTGTTGTAATCACTAATATTTTTAATATTGCTTAATTATAATTATTGTCCAACATTATTTATTTATTTTATTATTTTATTTATTTGTAAACTTTATTACTATTGTGTAATTTATACTAATATTTTCCTTATTTAATTTTTGTCTTTATTTATTTTGTCATGATTAATTTTTTTTAATATTTTTACTTAATTAATGTTATTATTATTACCTTTTTTATTTGTTTAATTATAATTATTCTACAATTTTTTTTAATATTGCATTTTTAATAGTATTATTATATTAATATAATTTATTTTATGTTTGATTATTGCAGACCCAACACTATGAGTCAAGTAATGTTGTTTGTCTACTACAATGGGAGGATATTTTCGGGAGAAAACGGAATAACTTTGAAAGGTGATACAAAAATCATGTCAATAAAATAAGGAATCAGATATGAGATGTTGAAAGCAAAGATTCATTCCAGGCTTAAACTTCAATCAAATCAGTCTATTTCAAAGATAATGGGCAGATATTTGACACATTAATGTTCATTACATAATAATGGGCAATGACAACAATAAATAAAAACAAAAATAAATAATCATAACATTAATGTTCATTACACAATAATGATAAAGTTAAAAAAACAGTAATAACATTAGAAACAACAGTAATAATAACAAAAAACTACTGATACGATTAATATAATAATTCTAATAATAATAATAATAATAATATAGGATTAAATAGAAGTAAAAATATTAATTACAAAATAGTAGAATAAATAATATTGGACAGTGTAGTAAAGTAAGGACTGAGATATATTGCATACCTACAATTAATATTAGTGATGATAACAATAAAAAAGACAATAATAATAACATTAATTTAACAACAAAATTAAAATTATTAATCATGACAACAATAATAATTTTATTTACAACAAAAAAATAATAACCTTAATAATAATAATAATAAATAAATAAAATAAAAAACAAATAATAATATTAGTATAATAATACTAATAACACTTATAATTAAATTGTATATCTAAATATTAATGAGTAATAGTAAAATAAATAATATTGAAGAGTGTAATAGAAGAAGAAGTGAGATGAAAGTTCTAATAAAATAAATAATGTTGAATAGTACATTAGAAGGAGAAGTGAGATGTGTGAAGCAAGATATGAGTGATTACAACAATAAATAAAGACAAAAAAAAATTATCATAACATTAATCTAAATTACACAATATTAATAAACAAGACAAGAATTATAAAAACATTTATATAAATTACACAACACTAAATCGTAATAGTAAAGCAAATATTAATATAAACCGCTTACTAAATATTAAAGAGTAATAGTAAAATAAAAAATGTTAAAGAGTGCGATAGAAGAAGAAGTGAGATGTGTGAAGAAAGATATAAATATGGGGTTAAGGGGAAGTAAAATATGAGATATTGAAGGGGGAGGTTGGGGATGGATGTTGGGGGAGTGGGGGGGGGGAGTTATATATAGGGGGGAGGTGGGTAAAAGAAGTGGCCAGGGACTGCCCACGTGGCGCCCTCACGTGAGTGGTGCCACTGCAACCAGCGCCACTCACCTGAGGGCGCCACGTGGCGTTGCAGGCAATTTTTTTTTATTTTTATAAATTCGGGTAAAATAAATGGCACCCAATCAGAGGGTGGCACGTGTAAAGGAGTGGCGCTGGTCCAACTAGTGTCACTCAAAAAATATTTTTTTATTCAAAACAAGAGTATTTTGATAAATTGTTTGAGAATCAAATCAATTTGGTATATAGTTTTAAAATATAACTTAGTTTGGTAAAAAAAGCCAACTTAGGCCTTCTCCCCAGGTGCTGAAAGGCAGCAGTAACAGACTCACCGGTACTCCTTCCGGATCTATATATAAACAAAAAAATACCTAAATTTTTTGGATTCAAATATAAGCAAAAGTCAATAAAATCAACCTTATTTAATGTTAGTATTTCAAAAATACCCTTTGGTTAATTATTTTTTTATTTTTCCAAGAGCATTATACACTCTTAAAACACAACTTCCAAGAGAATTATACACTCCCAAAAATAGATAGTTTAGTAACTATAACTTATTTTTTATACAAATCAAGACAATTAAACTAATGTAACTAATTTTCTTAATAGGTATGAAATTAGTTTTTTTTGCTTATGTATAAGTCCGAAATAGTACCTTTTATCATAGTAATTCTATTATTATTTTTCTTTCGGTGCTCTTAGTAGTTATAGAGTTTTATAATATATATTTTTATTTGTTTTTTCTGTTGTTTTTCTTTTCTTTCGGTGCTCTTCACTTTTGTCGTAGAAATTCTATTATTATTTTTTTCTTTTGGTGCTTTTAGTAGTTATATTATTGAGTTTTATAATTCTCGGCACCTGATTACTTGCATTGGAGTTTTATAATATATATTTTTATTTGTTGTTTTTATTTATAGATGATAAATAGCACAGTCGATGATGTTAGTAGTAGAGATATGAGCAACAATCAAAGAACAATTGATCTGAATGAATATCCTGTACGTAGAAGATATATTTTCAGAGAATGGTTATTCAGAAATAATTGGGCAGCAATTTGGAAACATAGAAAAAACAAAGAGTAAATAGTCAATTTGGTCCCTGAAAATATAAGGCGGTACAAACTTAATCCCTGAATTTAACTAAATAGCAAAAACTTTCCTGAAGTTATAAAACGTTAATCAACTTGGTCTCTCCGTCAACCCCAGTTAGCTGACGCCGTTAACGACGCTGATGTGGCATGTTAAGTGCCTTGTTGGCACTGGTTAGGTGGTGTCCACGTGGTCAGGGACCAATTTGAAACTCTGAACCAGGGACTAAATTGATACTCGCAACAGTCGTCTTCTTCTTCTTCTTTATCTTTCCCCTTTCTCTCTCTGCTCTCTCTCTCTCTCTTTGCTTCCAGCGCGAGACAGAGGAAGCAGAGAGAGAGAGAGGAAAGATAAAGAAGAAGAAGAACTGTTGCGAGTATCAATTTAGTCCCTGGTTCAGAGTTGCGAGTATCAATTTAGTCCCTGGTTCAGAGTTTCAAATTGGTCCCTGATCACGTGGACACCACCTAACCAGTGACAATGTGCCAACAGGGCACTTAACGTACCACATCAACGCCGTTAACAGCGTCAGCTAACTGGGGTTGACGGAGGGACCAAGTTGATTAACGTTTTACAACTTCAGGGACGTTTTTGCTATTTAGTTAAATTCAGGGACTAAGTTGATACCTTCTTACACTTTCAGGGACCAAATTGACTATTTACTCAAAAACAAACATTATACCTATTGGTCATATTGTTGAGATGAAAGAATTTTTAGAAGTTGATGAAATTGGAAATTCTAGTCGGAATCTGCGAGTGAATGAATTTTTAGAAGAGGCTGATAAAGATATTAATTCAAAGGAGACAAATGCTGTATCTTTTGTTGGTCAAATTTTTCTTAGTGAGGAAGAAGCATTTGCCTTTTATAAGAGATATGCATATCAACATGAGTTCTCAATTCGAAAAGGTAGATTTATTAAATAAAAGGGAATTATGAGCATACGTGATTTTTTTTGCCATCGTGAAGGTAGAGCCTCGTTGAAAATCTTAGAACCATCAAAAGAAGAAACAAAGGAAAAGAGAATCATCAAAATGTGAATGTAAAGCTCATTTACGAATTACATTACAGAAGTCTTATGATATATTTCCAAGTGAGTGGCGGGTTACAAAGTTTGTTGCTGAACATAACTATGTTTTGCTAACCCAATCAGAGATGCGTTTTTTTACGGAAACTGTAGTTTCCGTAAGGTAAAAAAAGTTAATTGTGGAAAAAGGGGTGGGAAGATCAGAAGCGTGTTTCTAGGATTTAATTAGAAAAAAATGGGAAGGGAGTTAAGAAAAGTAAAAAATGGGGTATGAAAAGCAAATGCCTAGTAATTAATCATGTTTATGCATTTTTTCAAATTTTATGTCCATGGTTATCGTTGTTCGATGTAGGATACTGAATTTTTGGTCGGGTTCTATAAAGTGTGTATTTGAATTAGCTGTGAAAAATTAATTATTTTAGTAATCCGCAATTGTTATAATGATTATAATAGAATAAGTTTTATATTTTGATGTGTTTGTTGAAAAACGATTTTAATATAATCTATTTTGTTTGGTTGTATAAAAAGTAACTTTTATACAGTAAATTATAAAAAAAAAGATATAAAGTTATTTGTATAATTTAATAATATTTGTTTGCTAATTACTTTTGCAAGAGTGAAATGAGAAGAGTATTATTGATTTCAAAATAATCTGACAACTTTTTATATAAACTTCAAACTTATCTAAAAATCGTTTATACTAATGATTTTTTTTTTTTTATAATTTAACTAGGTTTGCCAAACATATCAAATTAAACTCAAAACAATTATTTTTTGAAATAAAAATTATTTCCTTGCATTATAGTCTTTCCCAAACATACTCAAAATATTTATTTTTGAGATTTTGTTCTCATTGAGAAACATCATGTTTCTTTCTTGACATGGTCACATTCAGATACCTTGGTGGCTCAATCAATATTTTAGTTAAAAACAATATTTTATTTACATATGTTGTCTTTCTATTTATCCCCGGTTATACCCATTATTAGAGTACTCACTTATTCTTTTAATAACAAAATTTTTTTATGTTTAAAAAAAAAAAAAAAAAAAACATACCTTGGTGGCTCAACATACCCTTCCCTTAAACTTCAATCAATCATTCAATCCTCTTTACTCCAACTCATTCATATCCAGAACACCACTCCTCTCTGCAACTTGTTGTGCTAAAACTAATAAAATATAGTCAACCAGGAGGCATACATCACCCACACCCATAATCCAAACCCTTTAAGTACTTAATAATAACCAAGTTGTAGATAGAGTAGCTGCCAATGCTAAAAAAATACTTCGACACAACTTGTGAACTGCCCTCACCACAGGCACCCCAAACACTATATAATACCCCCCAAATTCCTACCACCACAATCACCATTACCACTAAAATCACCATCACCACCAGTAGCAATGACTAACAGCCAAAGCAACACTTCTTTTATCTTCCCACAGACTCATTCCACTGTTCTCCCTGACCCCTCCAAACTTTTCTCCCCAAACCTTGTCTCATCTCCACTCCCCACCAACTCTTTCTTCCAAAATTTTGTCCTAAAAAATGGTGACCAACCTGAGTACATTCACCCTTACCTCATCAAATCCTCAAACTCTTCTCTTTCACTCTCTTACCCATCTCGCTCTTTCAACTCTGCTGTTATATACCAAGTCTTCAACGCTGATCTTACCATATCCTCCAATGATAAAACCAAACAAAGTTCCAATGGGAATCACAAAATCTCTTCCTACAGTGATCTCAGTGTTACCTTGGATATCCCTTCTTCCAACCTTAGCTTCTTCCTTGTTAGGGGAAGTCCATTTTTAACTGTTTCTGTAACCCAACAAACACCTCTTTCCATAACAACCATCCATGCCATTCTATCTTTCTCTTCAAATGATTCCCTTACCAAGTTCACTGTGAACCTCAACAATGGCCAAACATGGCTTATCTATGCTTCTTCACCAATAAAGCTGAATCATAGCCTTTCTGAGATCACTTCTGAAGCCTTTTCTGGCATAATAAGAATAGCTTTGTTGCCTGATTCTGATTCAAAACATGAACCAATTCTTGACAGGTTCAGTTCTTGTTATCCTGTGTCAGGTGATGCTGTGCTCAGAGAACCATTCTGTGTGGAGTATAAGTGGGAGAAGAAAGGGTCTGGTGATTTGTTGCTGCTAGCACACCCTCTTCATCTTCAGCTTTTGTCTAATAGTGACAGTGATGTTACTGTTCTTGATGAGTTCATGTATAGAAGCATTGATGGGGAGCTTGTTGGTGTTGTTGGGGATTCATGGGTTTTGGAAACTGATCCTGTTTCTATAACATGGCATTCTACTAGGGGTGTCAAAGAAGAATCCCATGATGAAATTGTTTCTGCCCTGGTAAAAGATGTTGAAGGTCTGAATTCATCAACAATAACAACAACTTCATCTTATTTTTATGGGAAATTGATTGCAAGGGCAGCAAGATTGGCATTGATAGCTGAAGAGGTCTTTTTCTTTGATGTGATTCCAAAGGTTAGGAAGTTTTTGAAGGAAACCATTGAACCATGGCTAGAAGGAACTTTTAATGGGAATGGATTTCTATATGATAAAAAATGGGGTGGCATTATTACTGAACAAGGGTCTACTGATGCTGGTGGTGATTTTGGGTTTGGAATTTATAATGATCATCATTATCATTTGGGATACTTCCTTTATGGAATTGCAGTGCTTGCTAAGATTGATCCAGCTTGGGGTAGGAAGTATAAGCCTCAAGCCTATTCTCTTATGACAGATTTTATGAACTTGGGAAAAAGATCAAACTCCAATATTTATACACGTTTAAGATGTTTTGACCTTTACAAATTGCACTCTTGGGCTGGAGGACTAACTGAATTTTCAGATGGAAGAAATCAAGAGAGTACTAGTGAAGCTGTACATGCATATTATTCTGCGGCCTTGATGGGTCTGGCCTATGGTGATGCACATCTTATTGCCATTGGATCAACACTTACAGCATTGGAAATTCTTGGATCTCAAATGTGGTGGCATGTGAAAGAGGGAAGTAATCTGTATGAGGAAGATTTTACAAAAGAGAATAGGGTAATGGGTGTTCTATGGGCTAACAAGAGAGATAGTGGACTATGGTTTGCTCCTGCTGAATGGAGAGAAACTAGGCTTGGCATTCAACTCTTACCCTTAGTGCCTATTTCTGAAGTTCTTTTCTCTAATGTTGGTTATGTGAAGGAGCTTGTGGAGTGGACATTGCCTGCTTTGAATAGGGAAGGAGGTGTTGGAGATGGATGGAAAGGATTTGTTTATGCACTGGAAGGAGTTTATGATAATGAAAGTGCATTGCAGAAGATAAGAAGCTTGAATGGTTTTGATGGTGGTAATTCATTGACTAATCTCTTGTGGTGGATTCACAGCAGAGGTGATGAAGAGGTGTAATTTGGTCATTGAAAAGTGAAAACATTGTTGGCTAATTGGTTTGGTCATTGCCAATAAATATATTATTTCAATATTTAAGAAGAAAATAAAAATAAGTTATAATGATTTCATGCATTGTATCTTGGTTGTGGATTTCAGATGATGTAAGTATACCAGCTAGAAGCCGCCCTTCATTGTTTTTATGTTGTTTTTGGCATTTTTTTTTTCATTTTTAAATGAAAGCTGCCAGCTAGTTGATGGATGGATGGATGGATGCAATAATTTTTTTGAACTCCTGTTATTTGGAAATAATATTGTATATTTGTATTTGATATTATATAAAAAAAATATTGTATTTGATATCATATATATTAATTTTTATTTCTTACTAAGTTTATACATATTTTAAAAATATGATATCCTATCTTAATGTCAAGAATCATTTCCTTTTTTGGTACCAGCTATAAAGGAATTATTAGCACTTAAAAGATACAATATAAAGAGAGACCAGGGGTGCGTTTAAAAAAGTTTATAGAAAGTTTATAAAAATAGCTTATGATAATAAACCTAACCAAATAGTTTATTAAAATAGTTTATAATCTTTTCATAAATTCTTTTTAGTTTATTTGCATAAGCTTGTCAGAGAAGCTTATGAAAATAAGTTGTTTTTAGCTCATTTAATAAAAAGCTTATTGTATAAGCGCTTAAATAAGCTGTATACCCAAACACACCCTAAGACTACTTTTTATTTCTCCACTTGTTTTAAAAAAATAAAACTTTTGGAATTGATAAATTGTGATGAGGGGATTGAGATACTAACAAAGATTGACCGGTTTGATTAAAGTTTGGTTGAAAAAGATTTTTCTTATATGAAAAAACTATTTTAGGTTTAATATGACGTATTTGATGAACCCGATAAAACTATGAAAATATAGTTTTTATGAGAAAATTTATTTTTAAAGAAGCTGAAAGTTTAAAATTTATTTGAAAAAATTGTTTGTTTATTTTAATTCCAATAACAATTTTTTTTTCTTTTACAAAACTAGCTATCAAACAAATAACTTCATACATTTTTTATAATTTACTGTATAAAAGTGATTATTTTATAAGTTTAATT